>JAWNNH010000589.1:0-236002 GCA_035043045.1 Hirtodrosophila alboralis | reverse complement strand
TTTTTTGGCAAAAACCCCCCAAAAAAAAGTTTATATTTTTATGGTTACAATATTTTTTCCAGTGAATAATTGTCCCACCTCATCGAAAATATTTAATTTATATTTTATTATGGAACCCTCGTCTTACGCCAGCCCTCCAAAGTTAGCTTTTTGTGCCACGTGGTTTCTGTACGCAGTCTGACTGAAAAATTTGTAAATATTTGACAGTCTCGCATTTTTAAACGGTTTGACTAATTTTCATACCTCAAAATGGAAAATATGCATCAAAGTATGTAGAAAAGTATTATATATGTGTTTAATCATATGTGCTTCTGTTTCGTTATTTTTTCAATGGTATTAATAACCCATAATTTTGTTGAATCTAACTTCAATATAGTTGTGTTTCGTGGAGCATATCTAGTAAGTAGGATTCAAAAAACTGATTATGTGGTAGTATGTGTTATTATATATATATTTATATAGATTTTAAAACATTTGCGGATTTTTGCGGTTTTTCGAAATATTTTAATAAATGTAGTAATAGCAATATCATGCGAATATGAAATTTGTTCGATTAAATTCAAAAAATTTTATGAAGAGACGCTTCGTTTGCATTTAACAACAATTTACCAGACGTATTTCACCGTGCTTTGGATTCTTCTGATCCTTATTTATCAAGCATCACTTCAAGAAAGCCTTCAAAATCACAAAACCTGCCAAAAGAGGTTATTGCACTTTTAAAGTTGCCATCATTTGAAGTTGCAGACCAGACATATGGAGATGAGGACGAGTTTAAAAGTAAAGAACTTTTTGATTTTGATTTAGAAGTTGAAAATATATTTTAATAAAATTTACATGCATTTTTATATTTAATGGGGTTCTTTTATGTGGGCGTGGGAGAAGGCGTAGTTGCAGCTTTAAAAAAATTAATTCAAAATTCGCAAATAATATGAGCCGCAAATTCTCCAAGTTTTAAGTTTCTAGCTTAAAAATTACAGTTTTTGCCAAAAAAAAAGCCGTTTCCGCCCAATGTGCAAGGGATCGTACCAAAAATTATATTGCTCTCGTACGATCATGATAGGGTGGGCATACGCGGCTCCCAAATTCCATCTCGGGGTAGCTATCGAGCAGAGCACTATGTGTCATAAGTTAGTGTCAGTTTATCTTTTTCTTCCTCTCTTGTTGTGCGTCATTCTAGTCAATGTTTATTTTCTGCTCCATTGTTCGATAGACGAGCAATTCCCCGAAACTGCACGCGATATTTTTAAATAATTAATAAGGTACAAAAGCGCTCGTAGCATCGCGATACTATACCCTGAATCCCCCGTAGCCGACGAGACAGAGCCGGTTAACCAGCGCATGCTCCGCATAATATGCTTACCAGACCAGCAGCTCACCTTAACAACAACTCCCCGTTGTATCTTAGAGTTTCGATGGTAAATTGGATGTCCTCTTTTTTAATAATGTATATTAGGTCATCTACATATTTCTAGATATGTTTTATATGTATATTTCTGATTTTTAAAATGTTTATTGTATTGTCCAGAATTTTGTCAAGTATTATATATGCAATTGGCGGTGAGATTGGATTGCCCATTGGCATGCATGATATGATACTAATATTTCATCTGCTTCAATCTATGTATTATATAGTTTCTGTTTTAATCTATACTGCCTATATTGTAGTCGTCTGAAACTAAATATTTTTAAATTTCACCTTTGTGTTTTGCATGGCACGTTTGTCGTTGAAGCTATTGGGCTTCGTGGTGTGTTATCTTTGTGTATTTTGAGCAGTCCACATCCTCGGTGTTTGGCCCCTAGTGCAATATAGATTTTGTTTTTGTTTCCAATCTATGTGTTGTTGTTTGTGAAATTTATTTTATATTATTATAATTTTGACTCTATTCTATGCCTAGTATATATTTATCCTTCTGGTTGAGGTCTCTTTTATGTTTAAGATTATTGATCCTTGACACTAAATTTCCTCTGGCGGTGTCTCTCCGCTTTTCATCCTTAATCGTTTGTATTCCTTGTTCCATATCTGCTATAATATGTATCAGGTTTATGTTTTGATTGTTGACGGGTAGCGCAAATTTCGATCCTGGGGATAGTATCCCTTGGCTCTCATCGGGAAAATAAACGTCCGTCAAGTTTTTGAACTAGTCTTTGTTTAACGTAATGTCATAGTTTTGCGTCATTGTCCCATTTTTTCTCTTCAGTTTTTTGTCAGTTGCTTCGTCAGTGTTCGATCTAATCCTTTGGTTAGTTTTTGCTTACGTTGTAGTCGTACCACATAATCTTTGTTTAGCGTCCGTTTTATTGTTTTAAAATTTTGTGTCTGTTTTTTTATGATTGTATGTATCTGTTTGTGTGTTCCTTTTATTTCTAAATTTACTAGTTTTAAAAGAAAATTCGTTACTAATTTTTCTTATATTTTGTTCAATATATTTTTACAATAATATTTATATATATAATAAGCAAAAGGCATAAACAACAAAGGAAGCAGTGCAGAAGACGTGCTTATACAGACCAATAGAGGCAAGCAGCTGTGACTTGTGGATATAGTTTGGTATGACGTCAAGTAAGCTTTCCGTGAATGAGTTGTGGTAATTTGCAGAGAACCGTGGCACGAGTGATCTGAATAGAGTAGTGTTAAAAGCAAAGTAAAAAAATCATTCAATTCTTCCTGTGAATATTGCTTGGGTCCTTTATCTGCGCCTAAACAGTCCCAGCCTGTAGTCGTAGTTTCGTATAATAAAGACGATTTCTACTTTCCTTGTAGTTTTGGGAGCACACTTTTTCACTACCAGTTTTTTAAATGCGAGCTTGAGAATGTTCTATGCGGCACACAGCATGAGCAGCATAAAGCTCTGTACAAGATGCAAAAGCTCTTGGAAGATGCAAAGCCTCTTAACAGAATGGCAGGAATGTGGAACGCTGGAGTTTTTTAGTGTTCTTGTGCTTCCGGAATTTCTAGCAGGTAAAACAACAGTTCTAGAGTGACCAAGGCAGTTATCAGCTTGGCTTGCGCCTATACGTCCATTGCGTATCGGCAAGTAAGCTAAACTATATTGATTAAATTTTTTTAATTATTATATTATATACTTATAAATAATTTCCTATGCATTTATATTGAGTTTACAGGTTTTTACATTTCTACATACATATAATCAAAATATAATAATGCTTTAACAGCGTTGGATTTTGGTTGTAAGTACGGCATAGCCGTGTTTTGCATTTGCGAATATAAAAAAATTTTGTAGTTATTGAAATATACATTAAGTCTTGCCTAACTTGGTTTAATTTTGTATTTTAATGAATCCATCAATGAAATGTAATTTTGAATAATATATTTTGAAGTTCAACATGAATTAAATTTCTAATCTCTTATGCTTCTGCATGGTAGGGCGGATATAGAAGAGAACAATTTCACCTATGCCCTTCAAAACAAAACTCTACTTCCATATAGAGCCCGATTTTGATGATAAGCCATTCCTTCACGCTTAGTTATATTTATTTTTGTAACGCATGATAGCAAAAGAACCCACCCAATTGCCCTGAGCTCAACCGTCAAAGAAGACAGAGTGTGCTCTAGACAATCCTCATGTCCGTTACAACTGATAGAATTTTTGAAGTCAAATTCATTTCATTCCATGTAATATACCACTTACATATTGTTTTAATTTTTGACAAATCTGCTAGGCACATAGCGAAAATAAATATTTGCCAATCTTCATTCCAATTTTTGAGTTAAATTTCAAAGAAATTATTATAAACATTTGGAACCTTTCCGTGAAGGGTTTTGTTAAATTATTAGAAATATTCAGGATTAAATATGTACGAATATGGGCGCTCAAGGTTACTAGTCGGCTCAAAGTCAAATTGTAACAACTGACGAACAGGTCGCTCTGAAAAATCGCTGAAGACAAATTCCGACAGATGTCGAAAAATTTCGGATTAAATATCAACAACTTCTGTCTTGTTGCACACAATTTGACCTCAAGCTAACTAGACACATCTCTTAAAAAACAAACGGTCGCCAAACATCTTTGCAACATGGTATATTTTTGATGACAGCGCGTGCGAACTGAGTACAAGAATTAGTACTTGTAGTAATACTTGTAGATGGTAAAGTAAAACAGGCCATCCACATGCGAACATTCTTGACGAAAAAAAGGAAAAAGATGGCCTATTTAACCCATAGTAAATTTCAAAGACTTTGGGCGGACTTGTTGAAATGCTCAAATCTCCATCTCTCTATCAATTTTAATGACTAGTAACTTAAACATTGCCTGATTAATGAAATTTTTTTTAACTTTTCTCAAAATTTTCAAGTCGAAAATTCTTAAAAAATTTTGCACAAAATATTATAATTTTCTTAATTCATAATTATATAGTTGTATAGTAGCAGAAATGTTGATTAAAATTTAAGAAAATAAATGAATAAATAGTAAATATATTTATAAGCTTTTAGAAAAGTATAGCCTTATAGGTCATGAGATTGCCGACTAGTGATCAACACTGCTAGCTCGCCTCTTAAAAAAAGCTTAACAAATATTAGCGATTTAATAATTATTTAAACAAAAAGTCTCACTATGGAAATTTTGGGACCCGAATGTATCAGAAAAGGGAGGTTTGGTAAAGGACACAAAAAAAAGAGCTAAATTTTGTACCTAGTGTAACTAATCAAAAGTTAATAAATACACATATTAACCTTATTTTCGCTGCTGTATAAAATGCAGCTGTATTAAATGCACTTTTGAAGGTCATTTGCATGTGTAATTGGGAAGGGAAACTAAAATATCTTATTTTAGCAAAAAACGCTGTATGTATTGCAAAAAAAGGTTTTCTGCAACATGAGTTCGGTATTGGAAACTAGAATCCATTCCTAAGCGTTTTACGAAGTTGACATAAAAACAACAACATTTACAAAAATGTCTTACCAAATAGACAGGAATTCATTGTTTAGTACCTGTATAAAAGAAATTTAAGAACTTCACTTTTTCTCACCATTTTTTTCTGAAGGAGTAAGCATGCAATAAGTCCTTCTGTCCCACTTTGGGGCAAAATATACACACACACACAAATGCAAGCTAGGGACACGAAAAAAAGTGTGCGTATTCAACATATGTTGTTCTTGTTTTCTATGACCGAGTCGAGATGCTCACACAATCCCCTGTCTGTGAATGTATCCGTTGCATGCATTTGGTGAAATTTTCCTGTGTGCGTGAGCAAGATGGAATTTCGCATGATTTTTTTTTGGGGTAAAGCTCCAAGGCCAAAATTTTACTCTGTGTATAACATTCTCTTTGCTTTGCACTCAAATTGACTTCCTGGTCACTACCTCGAGTTAATAGCCGAACTAAACTGTAATGTATTGATTTTCCATAATCAGTTCAGTTTTTCTAGAACAAGATCTGTAAACTTTCTGTTAGTTTTTCTCGAGGAAAGATGCATTGAAGAAAAAAAAACGTACCTAAAATGATAAAAATTAATCACTATTCCGGTCAAAACACACAATAATTCGGTTTGAACGTTTCTCTTTATCACATTCCTATCTTAAAAGCTTAAAAAAAAATAAAATTCGGAGAGAAATGTTTTGCATACCGGGCCACTTACCATCGACGATGTGAACTCGCACTGACATCGAATTGGCGTTCGATGGTGTACACGTATAAAGTCCAGAGTCCTGCTGAATGGCCCTTTGCACCAGGAGCCGACTGGTTGTCAGCACACCTTTTTCGGTGACTAATGATATGCCGCCTCGAGGAGAATCAAAATTTATGACCTGAAATTAATAACAAGCTAATATTTGAGATATGTAAGAAATTAGAAATCATTCAAATGATTAGTCAAAACAATATTTGGGTGGTTCTGGAATTCTTTGATCATTTTTAAAAGATATGTATTTATAAAAAGTTTTTCCTTTATTCTACATAACCGGGAGCACGCAAATTGATATTGAATTATTATAATCTTTTAATTTTGGTAAAAGTTTTCGACATTCAATTCTGTGCTCACCAAAAAATTTAAAGACTGCGAATAGTATGCAAATAAATATGTGAAGAGAATTTTACATTTATTGTATGTAGTGTAAGGCTAGCAAAGTCCCTCTAACTGTGCCCTCCACGCGGGTGCCGGTTGAGCAATGGGCACTGTATTTACCTGGAAGTAAATGGGTAATATCTAGTGTCATTCGGTCTAGGCTCCACAGCGAACTCAGTTCGGAGGAGAGGAGCAAGGAGGATCTCAAACATTTTGCTGAGAAGGCCAGTATGAAGGCGTCCAGCAATCAATACGCTAGCGTGGTGGAGGCGCGACTGCCCACAAAAAGTCAGCCCAGAAAACCGCCAAAGTCAAGGTGCCCGCCGGCAAACGGCCCCGAATAACTAGAAAGCCGAAGAAGTCACCTAGCGACGTGGAGAGACGGCATCTAATCGTAGCCTTGATCGACAAATCTGATCCTACTGGTAAGATGTCGCCAAATAAATGGAGAGTGGTGGAGATTAAGCTACTGGGCGCTATGATGAAAAGGTTGAAGACTACCTATTCTGTCGAGATGACCTTTCTTTGAAATCGGTCACTGACACCTTAGCTGCCATGGCCGCCCTGTGGGAGGGTGCCAAGCTGCCTTCCGTACCAAAGCCGAATGTGTTGTTCCCACGGATCCTGCCCCAAAATCAGGCACTACGACTTCTTAAGTGGCAGAGCCCTGACGTGCCAACCGCTGACTGGCAGGTTTTTCATGTCGCGAAGCCCGATAGTAAGGACGAGCATATGATCCTAAAAATCAGCATGGAGGCCGAAGATGTTCTGTATTGCAGGTTCGGGAAGATGGTGTGGACGTGGGCAGTGCGCACCTACGCCTCAAAAAGCGCCACCCGGAGGACGCAAGCACAAACCACTTGAAGGCCGGTGAGTTGGAACAGGGCATAAAATCCTTGACGGAATCTGTCCACGGCGTGGACAACGAGGAAGCCATTGGAGTTGATCCTGATGAATCCACGCCTGGAATTAGGAATGGCTGAAGGTCATCCAGATCAACTTGCAAAAAAGCAAGCTAGCCTCGGCGAAACTCCTTACCCAGAAGGAACGGTCCGCTGATGTGGCGTTAGCTCAAGATCCTTGGTTGGCGTCGGGTAGCAAGGTTTCTGGACTTAAGTCGCTAAACTGCACCACTTTCTACCCGACAACAATAAGTAGAATTAGAACAGCCAGCCTAGTAAGAAAAGGCATATATTCTTATCTAATGACTAATTACAGCACGGATTATCTCATCGTCGTCGTGCTGGAGAACCACAAGGACGAGCCATTGCTTTTGCATCCTGCTACATGGCGCACGACGAAGAAGCAGAACCTCATAATCGGAATAGACGCCAACACCCATCGTCCCGTGTGGGGCAGTCTAGACATCAGCCTAAACATCATTCAATTTAAGCTGTTATTTGACTTTACTCCTCCGCGAGGAATACAAACTGGATGAAGTTCGCAGAAGCACTAAAGAGAAAGCTAGCGACACCACATAATCTCATCTGATAAAGATAGAGACAAGTCTCTGAAGACGATCACTCATCATCTGATGTTCGCCCACCATATGTCGTCCAAACCCTCAAACCGTGCATGTGGTCTGGAGGACAGCACGTGTTTTGTTCCTGCCCAAGGCGGACAAGTGCAGCCACGTGCAACCAGAAGACTACAGCCCCATTAGCCTCACGTCATTCATGCTAAAAATACTAGAAAAACCACTGGAAGCTCATATCATATCCCATTTTGTAGCGTAACCAACACGCATACACTAAAGGAAAAGCGGTGGAAACAGCGATACATTCCATAGTAGCTGTCATTGAGCAAGCAGTGAACTATCAACACTACACACGAGGAGAATTTCTTGACATATCTGGTTCGTTTAGCAATGTGTCAACTGAAGCATTAATGCAAAGCCTAAGAGTGACAGCAAACCACAAGGCAATAGACCTATTAATACATAACCAGTTGAGTTGCAGGAAAGTTAGTGCCGAATTGGGAACCATCACCTTGATTTAAGAGGCAAACAGAGGTCTGTCCCAAGGCGAAATCTTGTCTCCTCTGTTATGGAACCTAGTGGTGGACGAACTTTTTAAAAATTATTTAGGAAAGCTCTCAGCATGGACAATTGTCCATCGACCCTCACCTCAATCATGGACCACACAATAAGCAAAATACTAAGATGGGTCACAGAAACCGGACATAGTATTATTGTGGACAAGATAGACCCCATTCAAAAATGAACTCGGGAGGCGGAGCGATGGTGTACTATGCAATAAAAAAAACAGCGGAAATAGCTGAAAAGCTACACCGAGCATATAAACGCATAATTATTTTAATGGATAGTCAACCGAAAATAAAATCTTTGTAAGCATCTGCTATTGACTCCAGAAGTTTCCTGGGAAGCAGGGAGGCACTAGATGAACTAAGCAGTGCTAAAACAGTGCCAGCCACCGGGGCACTGACGATAACGAAATGGCAGACTGTCTTGCGAAAGAAGGAGTCGGCCTACCACATGAAAACACAGAGACCGTAGAAATCTCGTTACAGTCGCTATACCGTGAACTTGAGAAACTACCTGGGCATAAGCTGATGTAAAATGGATCAACACAACCAGCTGCAAAATTTCTTAAATAATGTGCAAGACGTGAACTAAAAAACTCACTCACTTTCTACTGCAACTTCTCAGAAAAGATTGTAGACTAATGGTAGGAGTACTTATGGGACTTTGCCTGGCGGCAGGTCATGTCAAAGGCTAGGCATAAGTACGGAGGATAACTGTCGAAAATGCAAAGTTCCAGAAGTTGCTGAAACACTGGAATATCTTATATGCAGCTGCTCAGCATTTACAGCACATAGACCGAAATATTTAAATTCATATTGGTTCCTATCACTAAAAGAAGTGAACACTCGTAACACACTGCTGGCGTTTGACTATAACATGGCATTTATTTAACATATAAGAACAACCACGCTTCATCTTCAGATTTTTTTTTTTCGGGGATCGTCTTGAATCGAACACGACTATTTTTGTTTCAGAAGTGGACACTAGCCAGCTAGGCCCACCCCTGCCATACACATTCCTGACGATCCAATATCCACTAAGAACTTTGGTCTATGTGAGATCACCATTTGGTATAAATTTAAAGATAAATTCATATATATTGAGTTCAAAAGTAATTTCCAATTTTACGAAGATAAAAAAGTGTTCTAACTTTGAATTAAAAAAAAAAATTAAGGCTGCAAATTATCTCTGCTTAGCAGATGTTATATATATATATAGACATCGAAATAGTTTTTTTTATTGCAGCACGCAGATTAAACACTATTCTGAGTACGCGAGTGCATAACGTCCGGTCAGATATAAGTGTGAAAAACTTTGTCTTTTTCTCAACGGACATGTTATTTTGTTCTATCAATATTTTAAGTACATTGCATTATATTTTTTCGGAGAAGGAACGCCCAAAGAAATGGGCGTAGATAGAAGTTGGGAAGGTTTCACAGAATATTTAAGATGAACAGAAGAAGGGACCTACAAAATCACGAACTATTTTTTTTTCATTCAAGCGCAGGAATGAAACGGAATCACAAAAAGTTGGCCTCATCAGCTTCTATAACTTGAATCTCTTACACAACATATCGACTTTAATAAACACTTTTCTTTAATTAAATTTTTTTTGTTTTACATAGCTAACATAATATTTGTATTTATTATACTATGGTTGGAGACAGTCGCAAATCTGAATTCAATGTGAACAGTCGTGTCGCGCATGCACTAAGTTCCAGCTAATTACGTTTTGTTTACTTTGTGCTACAATTAGCACACATTGTCCAGTTGGGCATCGCGTTTAACGGTGCCGGCAACAAAAAAAAAAAATTACGAAACAAGATAAGAAAGTAGTGTCCAAGAACTACGATCACTGCCCAACGGGCAATACATTACCCCTCAGCCTGCGCGCAGCCGCACAAGAGGGGCAATAAAATCTTCTTGCTTATCAGCTAATTTTTTCTTTTGTTTTTGTTTTGCTTTTCTTTGTTTATGCGCGTAAACAAGATCAAAGCACGTGCAAGCCAAAAATAGTCAATTTTAATATTTAAGTGATTAAATATTATTAATTGACAATGAACAACAAACATTTTTCTGACACTGAGCCTAGCGACGAGCGACTTAAGCACATTCGGCAGCTAGACTATCAAAAAATGAAGGGCATGGCAGGTCTAACATCAGCTGAGCTAAGAGCAAAGCTAAAGAAAGATCTCGACGCACAACACACCTCACACGCCGCTTCTGGTTATGTACCCGAAACCTCTAGTGTTCCCACTACAACGGCAGTTACATTCTCGGTAGCCTCAACCTCAGCCTCATGTTGCGTGACTACTTGCGCATCTGGAGGAATGTACACATTTGGCAACCAGTCAATGACGGGCAGCAGCACAAGCCATTTAATTGGAGCAACTATGCAAAGCCAAGCAGTTGGAGCAACCAAGCAAAGCCAGCAGCCACCAAGAACTGGCCGCCTACTACGACAACCTGTTATGAATGATAACATGCCTGTATTCCAGCCGGCCTCAGTAACCTGGCAAAAAATCCGGACAAGGAAGAGAAGTCCACCAGATTCACCCAAAACGGCAAAAAAAAAACCCTCAAGGCTTGCAGAGAATCGGTTTGCTATTCTTGCGGACCAAAAAGTTGACCAAGCAGACGCTGACCTTGACATGGATTATGCTCAAGTCGAAGCCGACAAAGCTGATGAGACACGGCAGCCTCAAGAGTCGACGGCTAAAAAGCCACCAAGGCCTAGTCAAATTACAGTACTGGCAGTGACCGACGTACCAGCCCTTGAGAGGCATCTTGATTCGGCAGTTACAACTGACTCATATGACCTTAAGGTTGCCCGCAATGGCAACTTACGCATATACGCTCGTGACTCCGACGCCCACAGAGCCATTACTAGAAAACTTTCCGAAGTAAACGTGCAATATACTCACTTCTGCCTCCCCGAGAATAGAGCTTTTAGAGTGGTGGCACGCAATTTGGCTGCTTCCACCCCTAGAGAGCTTATTGTATCTGCCTTCACCTCTCAAGGCCACACTGTGGTGAATATTTATAACCCAAAATCAAAAACGCTGATTGAGGACGATTCATCTAAAATTCCAGGCCAGAATGTTTGGTTTATAGACTTGAAGAAGGCCGACAACAATCGTCAGGCTCTAAATATCAACAAAGTCGGCCGGCAAAGGGTTAGTGTGGAGTTGCCGAGAAAGAATATTGACATGCGGCAATGTTACCGCTGTTTTGGGTTTGATCACACTAAAAATTATTGCACAAAGGAGCCCAGGTGCGGTAAATGCAGTGGGGCTCACTGGACTCAATCTAGCCAGTGCCAGGCTAAGACGCTTGACGACCTGGTGTGCGTCAATTGCCATGGTAAACATGAAGCAACCGATAAGGGCTGCAGAATATACGTGCAACGGCTGAAAAGCCGCAAAACCGGGGTCAACACTAGCCCCTTGACCCGAGAAGGACACCGTCAGCCCATGCGCATCACCAGGCAGCAGGTTATTCCAACCTCGATAGTGCGACAGGGTCTATCGTACGCAGATGCGTCCAGTTTTGGGCTGCAATGCCCACGAACTGAAAGGGATGGTCCACAGCGTCAGCGGGTGACAAAAACTAGTCAGCAACCACAGCGTCATGACCCAACTACAATTGATGGCTCACTAGCGCAAATAATAATTTCAATGCAGCAGACTATTGCGGGTCTCCAGAAAACTATCGCTGAACTCCTTGAGGAGATCAAGGAGCTCAGAGGTTCCAAGCCGTGGAATCAGCGCAAATAATGACTCTTGTGCTGCGTCTCGGTACCTGGAACGCTCGTAGCATCATCCCAAACGCTAACGAGCTTAAAGTGTTTCTGCGCAAGCATGAAATTGATATCATGCTTATCTCAGAAACTTTCCTACACGCTGGTTCCTACTTTAATATGCTAGGTTATACATGCTATCGAGCAGATCACCCAGGAGGTCGCCCAAGAGGAGGAGCATGCGTGCTAGTCAGGCAGGGATTAGTGCACTATCACCTGCAACCAATCACGACTAATCAACTACAGATGGCAACCGTAATCGTATCCACTAATTTAGGCGAAATTACGGTGGCTGCTGCGTATCTTCCACCAGGCTTGCCTTGGAGTACACCTGAATTTAACATACTACTTGATCAGCTTGGCCAAAAATTTATCGTTGGGGGCGACTTTAATGCAAAACATCAACTCTGGGGCAGTATGACGGCAAACGCTAGAGGCACTGCGCTCCATGGCTCTGTTATCGCTAGTACAACTCAAGTGCTAGCCACTGGCAGGCCCACCTACTACCCGTATAACAGGAGGGATACACCCACGTGCATTGACTTCTACATGTACAAGGGTATACCTAGCAGTCTGCTCACCGTGCGGGAGGAGTATGAACTTACTTCAGATCACTTGCCCTTGGTTGCTTCACTATCAACGACGCCGCAGCGAACTACTCCAATGACGAGGCTTGTTCCCACCGGTGCCAATATTAGACTCTTCCAAGAGGAACTGAACAACGCTCTAAATCTCAGTATGGAGTTAACCACGGCGGAAGATGTTGATAAAGCTGTCAATATATTTATAAAAAAGGCCAAAGATGCAGCCCAAATTGCGGCCCCTGCGGGAACAGCACCCTGTAACCACGCGCGTAGCAGCTTCACTCTCTCTCCGGAAGCAGTAGGTCTCCTTACCCTAAAGAAGCGCCTCAGACGCGAGTTTATCAGAACCAATGACCCAGCAATCGGTAGAATATACGGCAGGATCTCCAACAGGGTGAGAAAGGTACTGGCTATATTAAAAAGAGAAGCAACAGACGCCTTCCTGGAAAGTGTTACCCCTGATGAAAGTTCAAACTTTGCGCTCTGGAAACTTACGCGGAGGTTCAAAAGGCGAGTTGCACCGAAGTTTCCAGTTAGGAATCCTGATGGCTCTTGGGCAAGATCCCCTCAGGACCGAGCCGAAGCGTTTGCCAAAAATTTGGAGGAAAGATTCCAGCCGTTCGAGACAGCTTCGCCAAGAAGAGTACAGCGAGTGACTGAGGCTCTGGAAGCTCCCCTACAGATGGCCCTTCCTGTAGCCCCTATCACCTTTATCGAAGTGGAGAAGGAAATTAAAGCACTACGATATAACAAGGCCCCAGGTGAGGACCAGTTTGACAATCGCTCAATTAAGCTGCTCCCTCACAGAGCTATACTATTCCTTGTGCTGATTTTCAACTCCGCTCTTCGACTCGGGCACTTTCCAAGCGCCTGGAAGAGGGCTAACATTATCATGCTGCACAAAAGCGGGCAGCCAGCAGATAAACTGGATTCTTATCGTCCGATAAGCCTTCTACCAGTTTTTGGCAAAATATTGGAGAGGTGCATCCTGAGAAGGATTCTCGAATCCAGGACGGTCAAAAAGGCAATCCCAAAATTCCAGTTTGGATTCAGACTCAGGCACGGCACGCCCGAGCAACTACACCGCGTTGTGAATTTTGCGCTTGAGGGGTTCCACGGTAAGGAATACGTCGTTGGAGCCTATTTGGACATTCAGCAAGCTTTTGACAGAGTGTGGCATGCAGGACTCCTGCATAAGCTTAAAGAATTGCTCAACCCACAGCTCTACTTAATTGTAAAAAGCTTCCTTCACGAACGCTCGTTTAAAGTTGTCCAGGATGGCGTGTCCTCCCAAGCAAAAAGAGTGAGAGCTGGTGTACCTCAAGGTAGCGTGTTAGGGCCAACTCTCTACAGCCTGTATACGCACGACATGCCTTCAGCCGTTAACATGCCGATCTCGGATCCTAACAATCTGCTCGTTGCTACCTTTGCAGATGACACTGCAGTTCTTGCCAGGGACAAATGCGTCTACACAGCCACCGATACGCTTCAATTATATTTAAAAAAATTTGAGAACTGGGCGTGCAGGTGGAATATTTCGATAAACCCCGAAAAGTGTGTATCAGTCACATATACGCTCAGAAATGACACCTCTCCTGGAGTGTTCCTGCATAATGAGCTATTACTGCACAAAAATGCTCATAAATATCTTGGCGTCACTCTGGATAAGCGGCTAACCTTCCAGCATCATATAAACGAGGTAGTTGGGCGCCTCAAGGCAAAGGCAATCAGCATGGCTTGGCTCCTAAATGCCAAAAATAAACTGTCCCTTAGCAACAAAGCCAAAATATATAAAGTTATTCTGGCACCCATCTGGAGATATGGGATTCAGGTATACGGCATCGCAGCGAAATCCAACCTGAATAAAATCAGAACAATGCAGTCGCTAATCTTGCGTAAAATGTCTGGTGCGGCATGGTACATACGCAATAGAGACATCGAGAGAGAACTCCAGGTACCAATGATCGGAGATGTCATCAACCGCCAAGCAGCTGTATACCTGGACAAGCTCGCAAATCACCCGAACAAGCTGGCGCAAAGGCTCCTAAGAAGGCGGCATATTCGCGGAGCAAGAGGGGGAAGGCGTCTCCAAAGAGTTCACCCAACGGACCTGTCAAAAAGAACACTTTAATCCCCTTTCCCATTTAATAACACCTAGCAAATAGACTAAAGACTGTACATATATATATGTAAATATGTATATAAGTTATTGAAATTTACATTCACTATAGTATAAGTTATTAAACAAATAGTAACAGTAGGCTATAATAAAATTTTAAAATAAATAAAAAAAAAAAAAAAAAATGGTTGGAGAAGTTCGTAGTTATTGTTATTATTATCTGTGAATCCCACGTCGAAAACAAGCTTCTGCCCTCATTAGTTCAGGAGGGTGCTAGTACTTCTAGTAGGGTAGGACCCAAACGGACGAAGGAGGGCAAAAAAGCCAAGGCCAATTACAAAGCGGCTCTCTAGTTCGCTTCGATTCGGTTTAGCAAACGGATTTGTTTATTTTTTGAGCATCGGTTTTTGTCTATTTTTCCTTGTTTTAATTGGTTATTTCGCGCCTAGTTAATATAATTTATATCACAGACTTGTGTTTTACACAAACGATGTTCTACACGTTTTTATTAAATTTTGCAATGTTTTGTTATTGTATTTTTAATGTTCTTCTGTTTCTGTTCATTTATTCTTTCTCGCGCTCTGAACGTTTGTTTCGCTCAACGTGCGCTCTATCGTTCAACTTGCTTGTGCTCTTATTAAAGCTTTGGTTGGTGTTGGTGGTTTGTTGATCTTTTTTATCTATTCCGTTTGTGCTATTCGATCGTCGCGATCGCGCATTGTGTCTGTGCATATTTTTGTTGTTGTTTGTGAGTATAAATCAGCATCGTAGCTATTAACCCTAGAGTACTTTAATTTTTGAAAGTACTATCTTTCGCGGTGTTTTTCTCTTTTTAAATAATTTATCGTATTATTATGTATGTCTGTAATAGTACGAAGTAAGACCCAATGTTAAGATGTTATTTAAATGTTGTTGGCTGTGTGATAATGCTTCACAAGAAAATATGCTATTCTCAATGGCTGCATTATTGACCTGATTGAGACCAAAAAGTCAGGCCTTGTGAATCCTGTAGGACATGATGGATCTCATTAGGAATAATAGGGGCCTTATGGGTCTATTTGGTAGGCTTAAAAATCTGGTAAATGTATTCTCGGCTTTGAAAACTGATTTCAGGGGTATAAAGCTTTTAAATGAGACACCTAAACGCAAAAAAAAAAACAATTTAAGACTGTCTGTTGGCCCTAATGAACTTTTAGTACCTACACAGATATCCACATCTTCCACTCCTGAACTTATAAATGTTTCATTCCCGTCTCCCCATACCACTTTCACTAGGGACGATAACATTGCTATATCCATGGATGGTTTTTCCCATAACAGCGAAAAAACTTCTGATTCGGTGATTGTTAGTACAGTTTTTGCAGAGCAATACAATAGTGCTGATATACCGGCTGATTCAAATGGTCAATCAATCAAAGCAATAGCTCCTGAAGTTACTACCGCGATTGATAAAAAGTATTTTTTTTTATTAATTTCTTTATTCTGGCAGACAATCAGTGCTGTCCCAGATAAGCAAACATTATAATATTTCTTAAATATAGAAAAAGCCTAATGAAATTACAGTTTCAAATATTAATGACACTGACACAGGGGATATTTATTTGCCAGTCCGGCCAGCTATGCCCCTACTCACAGCCAGGTTAGTCAGTGTCATTATTTGAACTTGCAGCTAAACAGAAGAGAGTTAGTAAAAAAAGTTGAAAAAGTGATTATAATTAAAAGTTAAATTAGTAATATAAAAAAAAGGATTTATATATATATAATTAAAGCTTAAATAAAAAAAAATAGAAAAAATTAAATTAAATAACATAACAGTTAGTAAATAAAGAAGAAAATAAGTAAAAGGAAAATAAGATTAATTTAAAGATAGGTATAGAGCAGAGACCGCCTCGCATTGCCCCTGGGGGCCGAAGTCATTCGGGAAGTCACACAGACACGAGCCGAAGTAGCGAGCTGCAGCTGCTGAGAGAGCTCAGTGGCAATTATGCTTTCATTGAAGAAGGGTCATGCTCGATTTTATCGCATTATTTTCGAAGTACATTGAGAGAAAAAGTTCTGTACATTCGATCGACACAATATGCGTTGGTGCACAGGCAGTTACGTCTGTTACGTTTTTGTTGTTGTTTTAGTATTTTTAATATTAGTTGTTAAGTTTTATTTATGTTTCTTGCAAAAATAAATAAATTCTAACAATTTCCTTATATGTATACCATAAACAAATTTTATTACGCGCGACCGCACACATAAATATAAGTTGCTTTTCTTTTTGCGCAGTGCATGCAAGCAGCAGAGCGCACCAATACAGTCAAATTTTTTTGTGCTCTCTTTGTGCCGGTCTCTGGTATAGAGAGTCAAAGAAAAAAAGTAAGAGAAAAATAAGGAAATTTTAAAGAAAGTTAGAGAGAAATCTCTGGCCCAATAGAGGAGATGTATTAGCCGGGCTGGCCGGCTAAGCCTACATATACTCACATCTATTGTGGTTAGGGATTTCTTTTAAGATATAGGGAAAGATAGTTTTTTAAAGAGGGAAGATAGAGTTCAGTTGCGAGTACGTAATATAATGAATTATAATTGACACATGAAGCGTGAAAAGAACTGTTCAAGCATAATCAGTTGTACATATTGGGAGGGTGAGAGGAAAGTAATTTCTCGTTGTACGACGAGGAACAGAAAAATTTATACGACCTAACAGAAACATAGAGTCGATCTCACCAATAATTAATTTATAGAGACAAACAACACGAGAGAGAGTTTTTCTACGATAAATTAAAGACGGAAGATTGAGAAGGAGAAGCCTACTGGAGTAAGATGGTAAACGAAGGTTTGGATCCCAGTTTAAACCTCGTAAGGCATAAAGCAAAAATTGCATCTGAACAGACTCAATCCGATCTTGGTTAATACTGTACTGCGGCCACCAGATGCAGGAGCAATATTCCAAAATCGGACGAACAAGGGAGACATAAAGTAGCTTAGTGGTAAAAGGATCATTAAATTCTTTCGACCATCGTTTAATAAATCCAAGTACTCCCTTGGCTTTATTAATAATGGTCGAAATGTGTGAATTGAAGTTCAATTTGCAATCAAATAAAACTCCAAGGTCTTTTACGGTAGTTATACGTTGCAATGGAGAATTGGCAATCGTATAAGTGCCTAAATAGGGCCTAGTGCGATAGAATGTCATAAGCATACACTTAGAACAATTGAGCTGCAGCTTATTGGTCAAGCACCAAAGTTGCATAGCGTTCAAATCGTCATGCAGACGACTATGACGAAGGGAATCTGTGTATGAAAATAAAAGTTTTACATCATCTGCGTACATAAGTATCTGAGACTGCGACAGAAAGGTAGGTAGATCATTTTTAAATAATGTAAAAAATAATGGTCCCAAATGACTGCCTTGAGGTACACCAGAAGTTACATAAACCGAACTCGAAATGGTTGACCTAAGCAGTACTTTTTAGGTTCTGCCTTTTAAGTAGGTTGAGATCCAACTTAAGAAGGAAGGAGGGAAACCTATGCAGTTAAGTTTATAGAGTAAGAGGTCGTGGTTTACAGAGTCAAAGGCCTTACTGAAGTCAGTATATATGACATCAGTTTGACTTTTCCTTAAAAATGCATAATTTACCAAGGTGGTAAATTCAAGCAAGTTGGTCGTAGTGGACCGACCCTTTACAAAACCGTGCTGGGCAGGGGAAATAATAGATTTACAAAAATGCTGCAAAAAAGAAACAAGGATTTTTTCAAATAATTTTGGAATAGAATATAACTTTGCAATACCTCTGTAATTCGATATATCAGATTTTCCACCTTTTTTATGGAAAGGAATGATATATGAATTTTTCCAAAGATCTGGAAAGATTGCGGATTCAAGGGATGAATTAAAAAGTTTTAGCAACGGTTCAGCTAAAGAAGTACAACACTCCTTAAGGACACAACTAGGAATGTTGTCAGGCCCAGGAGAGAAAGAAGATTTTAAGGAATTAATAGCAGAGGTTAGGGAACTGTATGAAATATTTGGAGTAAAGATAGATTTAGAGGGTAAAATAGTATAAGGATAAGCTGAGTTATTATAGGAAACAGAAGAGTAGGTTGATTGGAAAAAGTTGGCAAATAGATCAGGTATTCCTCCAAAAGAAAACAAATTTTTGTTTCCAGGCTTTCCCCAGACACTACATCAGATTTCGGTTGAAAAATTCAATTTTAAGTATCTTTGAGAAATTTCATCATTTAAATTAAGTGTCCCTGCCGATCATTTGAACAATATTTGCTGTAAAGAATCCTGGCCGGAGCACGTAATTGTAAAAAATTATACTGTGAAAAAAAGAAAAATCAGATTCCGGTTGTACTGGCCTCTACAGTTCCTATTTCTTTTCGAACTCCTGCAGTTTCTGATAACACAAAAAACTAATATCTTCCCACTCTATTGCTTATCAGAATGTAAGTGGTCTTTGTAGAAAGCTTAGTAATTTCTATCTTAATAGACTATCCTTTCCTTTTAATGTCATTGCCTTTTCTGAAATATGGTTAACGCCCGACATCTTTAATTCTCAAATCTTATCTAGAAAATTTTCCATTTATAGAAAAGATGGTGCTCTTCGTCGTGGTGGTGGAGTACTTATTGCTGTTGATGCTGATTTATCTTTTGAAGTAGTATTTACCGATAGTTTAATAAATATTGAATTTGTTGCTGTTAAACTGAACATTTGTGGTGTTGGCATTTTTATGACTTGTTCCTATATTCCACCTTTTTCAGACAATTCTGTCTATTCTTCGCATGCTTTAGCTAACATTCTATCTTATCTACGCTGTCTGATCTTGGTGATTTTAATATAACTGGAACTAATTGGATTTCTTTTCCCGACTCTAGCGTGTTGACATCCACAACTATAATAATAATAATTTATCTGGGATGTGATTATTCCAGATCAATGCCATCCCAATTTCTTTACTTAGATTGCTTGATCTGATATTTGTTTTGGATCCCTGGTTCCTATCGATTTCCTGTATTGATCATATATCTTTACCGGAAGATCAATATCATCCGACTTTAGAGGTGTTGATTGATTTACCAGCCCGTGGGGTTTGTCAACGTAATAAAACTACAGTAAGAGTTCGTCAATTTCGAAAAACCGACTTTACTAAGCTCTCACTGCTTTTATCCCAGACTGACTGGTATCAGCTTTACATGTGCAGGAACATGGATAGTGCAATCAGAATTTTTTACTCTACTTAAAATTTAAAGTCAAAATTGTATAAGAAATTTAAGGAAACTGGCTCTTTCTTTCTGTCCCTTGCTCGTTCCAATTTCTATGTTCTGAATCAACAATGTTATAAGGATCACCTTAGAAGTTGTGGGCAACAGTTTCGGGTTAATCCTAAACGATTTTACTCATTTGTCAATGCGAAGCGTAGATCATCAACACTTCCATTAACAGTGTTTTTTGAAAAAAGAACAGCTGACTCAGATCAGGCAATTGCCGGTCTATTTTCCGAACTTTTTCAAACGACGTATATTGGCGTATCCTTATCATGTATAAACTTCAAATTGCATTTTTGCCCTTTGATCACGGAAAGTTCTCTATTAAGTGATCTGAGGGTCATAAAGCCCGTATTTTCACCGTGTCCAGATGGAGTGCCAGGGTGTGTGTTCAGATACTGTGCTGATGGTCTTTCGAAACCTTTGTATAATTTATTTAAACTTTTCGTGGAGTTGTTTTCTTTCTCTAATCTTTGGAAAGAGTCATTTATTGTTCCTCTCCATAACATAGAAAACACGTCAAATGTCAGTAACTATACAGGTACCTATAAGTTGTCTGCTATTCCTAAGATTTATGAGAAATTATCAACACGGATTTGTGAAATATAGATCTATTACCACTAACTTTTAGAAATTCACTTCATTTGTTATACATGCTTCAGAATAAAATGCAAACAGATGTCATTTACACTGAGTTCAGTAAAGCCTTTGACTCTTTTATTGCGTAAACTTCATCTTTTGGGATTTCCAAATACCTAAATTATTTGGATCTCGAATTATCTTACATTAAGAACCCAAAATGTGTTTTTTCACGGCTTACTATCCAAATCTGTCCGAGTTACATCCGGATATCGCAAGAAAGCCATCTTGATCCTAGTTATTTACGCTTCTGCAATAAGTCACATGTTAAGCTTTGCTTGTCGGGTACTGACTCTCTTTTTGGTCTCAGGTTGCAAACTGATCTTGACAGTTTTCAAACCAGGTGTAAAGTAAATTTATTAAGTGTTAATTGTAGTAAATGTTACGTAATGTCTTTTAGTATTTAGTAGTAATTATGTTCTCAACATGAAGCCACTTGACCGAATTGAGTCGGTTACTGATTTGGAAATTCTTCTGGATCCAAAGCTTAACTTTGACAAGCATATTTCTTCTATTGCTAATGGAGCCTTTGGTGTCCTATGTTTCATAAAGAGCTGGTCGAAAGAATTTAACGATCCTTATATTACTAAGCCTTTTTATACTTTACTTGTTCGTCCTATTCTGAAATATGGATCTTGTATATAGTGTCTCGAATATAAGGTTTATCAGGACAGAGTAGAATCTGTACAGAAACAGTTCCTGCTTTTCGCCCTTAGAGTCTCAGATGGTATACTAATATTCGCATGCTCCTTATATATATAGTATAATTTTATTAATAAATTTCCTTCTCTGATCATAGAACCATGCTTGGTGTAATTTTCTCACATAAATTAATTAACGGTAAAATTGATTCTCCCGAATAAATAAGAGAAATTACTTTTGCTGTTCCGATTAGAACTACTAGAAACTATCTTCCTCTTTCTCTTCAAACCTGTAGTACTAACTGTGCTATCCATAATCCTATCCGAGTCTTATGTGTCAATTACAATAATCTTTCTCACATTATAGTTAATACTTTTTCTATTCGCTCCTTTATAACGCTATTACATTCTCATTTATTTTTTATACCCTTGCAAAAGGTTATTATAATTTTGTCTCGAAATGTGAAAAGCATAGAAGGAGACGTCTCCGACCCTACAAAGTATATATATTCTTGGTCAGGACAAATACCTGAGTCGATATATGTCTGTCTGTCCGTCAGTCTGTCTGTCTGTCCGTCTGTTTTTATGAAAAGTTTTTAGCTTTATCTGTGAGCTATCTTGATGAATCTCGGCACAGATGAAGCTTTATAATGTATGTAGCTTGTATGTCAAAATCAGCCCGATCGGACCACTATATCACAAAGCTATGTAGGAAAAATCGAAGAAACTTTATTTTCAAGAAAAGTGCTTGTATGAATAACTTTTCTGTTTTTCTAGACTCCAAAACCAAACTTGGCATATCGATGCATATTTACGATGTGTACAATCTGACCAAGTTTGAACAAAATCGGACCCCTATATCTTATAGCTCCTATAGGAATAATCGATCGAAAAGTTCTTGAAGAAAAGCTTCTTTGTTTTCTTTTAAATATCAAAACCAAACTTTGCATTATCGATGTAGAATTACAATGTGTACAATCTATCCAAGTTTAAACAAAATCGGACCACTATATCTTATAGCTCCTATAGGAACAATCGGACGAAAAGTGCTCGTTTAAAAAACTCTGTTTTTTTAAGATATCAAAACCAAAGTTGGTCTTCAAAATTTTCTTAGGAGACTATTGCTGGTGTATATAGCTTCGACGTGCCGAAGATAGCCGTTTCTCGTTGTTAGGTATATTTCAGTTGCTCGATTAGTTGTTCAAACTGTCGTGGGTGAAAGAGTGTTTAGTGAGTGTCGCAAACATTTTTGCCAGAAGTCGTCAATGCAGGCTTGTAGTGAGAATAACACTAACAAGGTTGAGTTGCAAGGACGGTCCCATCTTGGAGTGGGTGACTGCAACGGTTGCTGCAATGGCCGCCCCGTAGAAGGGTGCTAAGCGGAAGATAGTGGACAGAACTTGTATTCCGCCGTGACAAAGGCAAAAGTGCCGCGAGTTGTGCCAAAGGAGTAGGCGGTAAAGTTATGAAAATGGCAGAGAATAAAAACACTTTGCAGACTGGAAGATGTAGAGCAGGACCTAGGCCTTGAGTCCATGCTAGAGGCAACCCACAGTCTATGCATCGAGGATATGGGCCCTATAGCCAATCCAGATGTCACCAGCAACGATGAAGCGTAAGGAGAGAATGACGATGTGACGATGGTAGTCCAGCTTGACCAATCCAAGCAGCCATGCAAATAAGGGTTCTAAAACATAAAAGCAAGTTGGCGTAGGCGGAGCTCCTTCTAGCCCTAGAGCAAGGGACCGTCGATGTGGCTTAGTTCAGGAACCTTGGTTGGCAGCGGGCAACAAGGTCTCCGGACTAAAGTCTACCAATTACATTATATTTAATACGACTACAACAGTAAGTAGAACTAGAACAGCCATCCTTTTGAGATAAGGCATATATTCTTACCTAATGTCTAATTACATCACAGATGATCTCACAGTCGTTGCGCTAGAAGGAGACAAGTACGAGCCTACGCTCATTGTTTCCTGTTACATGGCGCACGACAGGGAGGCACCACACGATGAACTCAAACGACTCGTTACGGAAGCAAGCCAGAGGAGGCAGCTCCTTACACCGTGTGGGGCACACCGGATATTAACGGCAGAGGTGAGTCTCTCTTAACTTTGATATTCCAAGCTATCAAAAGAATTGCAAATGTTGGTGAAGAACATATTTTTGTGGGCCCCACTTCATTGCAGCAGGGATCAGCACAAAAGTGGTGGATTGGAGGGTCCTTGAGAGACTTTCCTTCTCAGACCATAAGTACCTCCAATTCAATGTAGAATTCGAATATACTCTTACCCAAACATTATTCAGAAATCATTCAGAGAAATTCCGAAAGTCAAAGAGAGAGAGCTCCAAACAGTACTAATAATATTAACAACGGAGTATATAGAGCAATCCTTAGAAGTGCTTGTACACCAACTTACCGGTGTATATCATGTATCATGAAAACCGACTAAGAGTAAAAAGAAAACCAACCGCATTGGTGGACTCCAGAGCTCTACACACAACGAAAGGATGTACAAGATCTCTTGAAACTCGTCAGTCAAGCGGAGAAAGAGATAATCTGGAAAGAATATATAACACTGCTCCGCAACCTTAAGAAAGAAGTACGGAAAGCAAAATGAAACTCATTGAGAACCTTCTGCTCTGGCATAGACACGGTCACAGAAACTTGTGAGGCGGGCCAGTCCAAGCCCACTCACAATAATTAATATTAATTATTAATTAATTATTTAAAAAAGTTGACGCGCAGGAAGCGCACGATTATATAGAAACAATAACTAATATTAATTATTAATTAATTATTTAAATAAGTTGACGCGCGAGAAGCGCACGATTAAATAGTTAAGTAAGATAGAAACGCAAAAAGCGCGCGAGTTATTAATTGATTATTTAAAGAAATTGAAGCGCAAGAAGCGCGCGGTTTAATTGTTAACTATTTAGAGTAAGTTAATGATAAGGACGTAAGAAGCGTATGAATTAAATTAAGTTGTAGGATATGTAAGAATAAAACTTAAGAATAATAACAATTCATTATCATTACGGACTGGGTGACATAGTAGGCAGCTTGCCGACAAGATGAATACAGGGAGTGGTGGCAGCGGCTGAGCGAGCGAGTGCCAAAAAGCTCCTCGCCTGTGCGAGCGTAGCGTCGTGGTGAAGAGCGAAAGCTCCGAGGGTCTCGTCACCGAAAACGCATCGTTGCAGCCGAGCCGACCATGACCTAGATAGTTAGTGCTGGAGGTCGAAGGCGACAAGACGCGTGATCGCAAAAGGTAAAAAACGTGAATTGGGCCGTTTTTTACACGAGGCATACGCGAGTGTCGAGACGAATAGCAAGATAACGGAAAATCACAAAAACGGTAAACACGGAGTCGAAAAATCCTACGAGTACGAGTGTAGTACCCAGGTGAATATTAGTTATATTAGTCATAAGAATCAAGGTTATAATAAAATAGATTTTCGTTTGGCAAATTTATATTGTTTTAATTATTGACACGATCGTCCCCGTTCCCCTTTTGTGTAGAAGAGCGCCAGTACAGCGGGGGGGGAATACGGCGGGGTGAATACGGCGGGGGGGAATACGGCGGGGGTGGGAATACGGCGGGGGGGGGGGAATACGGCGGGGGGGAATACACGCGGCTCCCACCCGGCGTTATTGCTAGGCGCACACGGTTTTCGCTTTGTGCTATAGGAGTGAGGGACGAACTAGCGGGGAGTCGTTAGTTTTATCACGTATCAACTGTACTGGCTATTTTATACCCCTTGACCCAGTGTTCCAGCGATTTACAAATATTTCTTGTAAACGTTCCCTGGCACGACTGAGACTTTGACCTCGGCCTTTGAACTTCCTTACAAGTGGCGCCCGAGCAGGGACTCTGGAGACTAAAAGGGGCGTGGCATATCGGTGACATAAAGCCCCACTGATAGGTCACATAGTAAAATAGCCAAAATTGTTAGGTATAGGACGGCCACATATTTTTGGCGCGTGGTGTAATTTTGGTTTTGGTTGCTATACATATAAAACGGACAGACAACCAAAACCACTAATACATACAGATCAAAACGGCACAAGTCTAGGCGTCAGACAAAGCGACGAAAAGAGCGTAAAAAAAAACGCGCGCATCGTGACTGCGCTGCCGGGGTCAACCGCTACATACGCAGCAGAGCGACTGCGCTGTCGGGCGGAGAGCCGACAGCCGAAACAGCGGGCGCATAGCAACGGCGGAGAGTGGCTTACGTGACGACTGCGCTGCATAGCCGGGCGTCCGTTAGTGTGGGCAGCGGCCACACATACATAGAAGCCGAAAGCGGCGGGCGACGAAGACAGCGTTGTCCGAAGCGAATGGTGCGATCATAGGCGAGAAATAGGATAACGGATTTTTGTAGGGCATACGATTCATTGGTGGGGTATATACGACGTGACGTTGCGCAGGGGCGTGTTGGTACAGGTTAGGTTAGGTTAGGTTATACCGGTTGATCACCAAATGATGATCTCACATAGACCATAATTGGTCCTTAGTGTTGCCGGATATTGAGGTCGTTATTGATGAGTTTGTTCCTAAAGAGTTTTAATACATTTGGCAAACGCCAGTAGTGCGTTGGGAGAGTGTTCAACCACTTCTTTTAGTGAAGTGAACCAATGTGAATTGAGATGTCGTGCTCTTTGTACTGCGAGTGCTGGGCAGCTGCATACAAGATGATCCAGTGTTTCAGCAACTCCTGGAGCTTTGCACTTTCGACAGCTGTCCTCTGTAGTAATGCCTAGTCTTTTGGCATGGACTGCCGCCAGGCAATGTCCCGTTAGTACTCCTATCAGTAGTCTGCAGTCTTTCCTAGGAAGTTGCAGTAGAAAGTGAGTGAGCTTTTTGGTTCGAGTCTTGCACATTATTTTGGATATTCTGCAGCTGGCTGTGTTGTGCCATCTTACATCAGCTTCTGGCCAGGCGGTTTTCTCTAGTTCGCTGGGCAGCGAATGTAGTGAGATTTCTACGCTTTCTGTGTTCTCGTGTGGTAGCCCGACTCCTTCTTTCGCAAGACAGTCTGCCATTTCGTTACCCTCAATGCCCCGGTGGCTGGGAATCCAGTAGATGTGCACTGTTCTAGCAATGCTTAGTTCATCTAGTACCTCCCTGCTTGCCAGGACATTTTTGGAGTCGATAGCAGATGCCTGCAAAGATTTTTGCGGCTTGACTATCCACGAAAATGTTTATACGTGTGTGTACTCGGTGTAGCTCTTGTGCTATTTCCGCTGCTTTCCTTATTGCGAAAACTTCTGGCTGGAATATGCTGCAGTAGTCAGGCAGTTTGTACCGCAGCCTAATTTCTGGCTCTGCACAGTACACCGCCGCTTCGACTCCTGAGCCCATTTTTGAACCGTCTGTGAATATGTGGATGGCCTGTTCGTTCATCCCTGAACGCCAGTCATCTGGTCCCATTAGAGTTGTTGTTTCTTGAAGTTAGTTCTAGGGATTAAGTAGTCCGTGCTACTTTGCATCTCCCTGCCAACCGAACTATGTCCAAAACCTTGTGGCATCATGTATCCAGTTGCACATAGTCGTTGTGCTGTCTTCTGTGCAACTAGGCGTGCTTGGATGTCCAGGGGGTTGACGCACATTATTGTTTCTAGTGCCTTAGTTGGAGTGGACCTCAAAGCCCCCGTAATGCAGACAAGTGCCTGCCGTTGGGTCCGTTCCATTAGCTTTAGGTATGTGGATTTTTCAGTTGCTTGCCACCATACCAAGACGCCGTAGAGTAGAATCGGTCGCACAACTGAAATGTAGATCCAATGCATTAGACGTGGTGAAAGGCCCCAAGTTCTGCTCAGCATCTTTTGCGATGCATAGAGCGCGACTGTTGCTTTTTTCACTCGTTTTTCAACATTAAGTCTCCATGTAAGCTTGCTGTCCAAAACTAGTCCTAGATATTTAGTCTGCTTCCTAGGTGTAATTGGTATTCCATTCAGTTTTGGCGGGTTCCATCGCGGTACCTTGTATCTCTTGGTGAAGAGAATGAGGTCCGTCTTGTCCGCATTAATACTAAGTCCGGTTTCTGTGGCCCATCTTAGTATTTCGTTTAGTGCATGGCCCATGACTGAGCTGAGAGTCGATGGACATTTGATGGACATTTGCCCGTGATAATTATGCTTATGTCGTCAGCATAGGCAGTTATCTTGGGGGCTTTCCTGTAGAATTTTTTGAGAAGTCCGTCCACCACTAGGTTCCATAACAGAGGAGACAAGACTCCACCTTGGGGGGTGCCTCTGTTCGCCTCTTTGGTCATGGTGGTGGTACCCCATTCGGCACAGACTTTCCTACAGCTCAACAGGTTATGTATCCACAAGTCTATCGCCTCGTGGGTTGCTGTAGCTCTCAGGCTTCGCATTATTGCTTCAGTTGACACATTGTTGAACGCACCGGATATGTCGATAAATGCTCCTAGCGCGTAGTCTTGGTGGTTCAGTGCTATTTCCATGGTAGCTACTAAGGAATGTAGCGCTGTTTCCACCGATTTTCCTTTAGTGTATGCGTGTTGGTTAGGCTCCATACTGGGATTGGCACCCTTTTTTATATGGAGTTCCAGCAGTTTCTCTAGTGTTTTTAGCATGAATGAGGTGAGGCTAATGGGCCTGTAGTCTTTTGGTTGCACGTGACTGCACTTGCTCGCTTTGGGCAGGAACACAACGCGTGCTGTCCTACAGGCCACAGGCACGTAGCTTCGCATTAGACATGCTACAAATATACGTTGAAGCCATGGGATAACCATATCTTTGGTCATCTGCAACATGGCCGGAAAGATCCCGTCCAATCGTGAAGATTTGAAGCTCGCAAAGGAGTCCAAAGCCCACTGAATTTTCTTCGGGGTTATTAGGTCTGCAGGTATACTTTTTAGTTCTCCGTGCATGTTTTGAGCAGTTATTGTTTCTGTGACGTCCATACAGCCTGGGAAGTGTGCACGAAGAAGGGCACATATAGCTTCGCGACTGTTTTCCGTCCATCTTCCGTCGTTAGTTTTAAGCTGACTCTGTATGGTTGGCTGGCTCGAGACCAGCTTCCGGAGTCTCGCGGTTCCTGTGACCTTCTCTATGCCGGAGCAGAAGGTTCTCCATGCGTCTCTTTTGGCTTTTCGAACTTCTTTCTTGAAATTGCGTAGCCTGATCTTATGTTCGTCCCAGATAATTTCTTCTCCGCTAGTTTTGCCAGCTTGAAGGTTTCCTGGATGTCTTTTCTTTGTTCTTTAAGCTTAGGAGTCCACCAAGGTGGCTTGGTGCTCTTTTTGCTTTTTGAGGGCTTACATGAGACATGGTAGGCGGACATCAGATGATCAGTGATCGTCTCCAGGGTGCGGATAGTTTCCTCTTTAATGTTTCTGCGAACTTCACCCAGTTTGTATTCCGGGGGTTCCTGTAAACACTTCGAGGAGGAGTAAAGTTAAATAGACATTTAAATTGAATGTACCTGTGATCTGAGAACGAGTGTCTTTCGAGGACTCTCCATTCCACCACTTGTGTACCCATTTCATTTGTTAGTGTTAGATCTAGAATGTTGGATGAGGTCGGTCCCACATATGTAGGTACCTCTCCAACGTTAGCTAATCTTAAGTTAGTTTGTAGTAGGAAATTTAAGAGAGACTCACCCCTGTCGTTGATGTCCAGACTGCCCCACACGGAGTGATGTGAGTTGGCGTCTGTTCCGATGATGAGGGGCTGCTTTTTCCGGCTTGCCTCCTCAACTAGCCTCTGTAGCTCATCGGGTGGAGCCTCCCGGTCGTGCGCCATGTAGCAGGATGCTAGCAGCAATGGCTCAGTGCCCATTGCCCAGCCGGCACCCGCGTGGAGGGTACAGCTCGAGGGATTTTGCCAGCCGCGTGTTGGTACAATAAATAAATAAAAAAAAAAAAAAAATAAAGGTAAATAAAATAATAAAAGTGAATGAAATAGAATAAAAGTGAAGAAATAAATATATAAATTATAACGAAATAAAAATAAAATTTCGAGCTGAATATAAAGAGAAGTAAATCGAAATTTAACGAAAGTGTATAAGGGAAAAAAAAAAAATATAATAACGAATAAGATAATAAAAATGAATAAGTGAAAATAAGAGAAAGAATATCAAGAGTGGAAAATTTAAAAGAAAAATAAAATAAAAATATATAAAATAAAAATTTCAAATAAAATAAATAAAATAAAATTCAAAAAAAAAAAAAAAATTTAAATAAAAATTTAAAATAAAATAAAATTCAAAAAAAAAAACATTTATAAAATAAAAATTTAAATAAAATAAATTTTAAAATTTAAATTTAAAAAAAAAAAAAAAAATTCCAAATAAAATAAATAAAAATAAAATTTAAGTTTAATACAAAAAAAAAAAAAAAAAAAAAATTTTTTAGTGAGTAAAACATAAATAAAATATAAGAAAAAAATAAATAAATAATATAGTGGATAAATAAAGACCTAAAACCATCGTGGATATAATAAGAAAATTTTTTCAAAAAAAAAAAAAAAAAAAAAAAAACTTTTTTAAAAAAAAATTAAAAATAGGAAAAGAAATACCGTAACGAACGATGGACACGAGCGGGTGTAAGAATCCTGGAGTAGGGGCGCGTTGGGTCCATTTCCGTCGTAAGGAAGAATTGGAAGACTTAGCAGTTGAGTTCGGCTTAGACCGAAATGGGAAGGTTGATGAGTTGCGTAAGCGTCTTTCTGCTTTCATAAAGGAGGGTATGCATCACACCCAGGTTTGGACCCGGTTGGCAGAGTTGGAGGCGCACTACGCTAAGGGCGTTGATGCCGGGACTCACGGCGGATCCAGTAACTTGGTCTTAGGGCTGCGCCATAAGTCAGAGGGAGATCTGAACTACTAAGCGGATCGGCCTATACCAACCCCCGGCGACTTTAAACAGAATTTGGCTGTCCCGCAGATACAGTTAGGCGGCGGATATAGAGGAAGGGGTAACGGTCCCGAAGAGGCGCTACCCAGAGCACATTCGGTGGCTGCTACCGAATCCCATATGCCACGCCAACAGCCTGAGACTAGATGATACATGATCGTGCCCGAACAGGTGCGGAAATGGGGCTTACGGTTTGACGGGTGGACAGATCCCTTGTCATTCCTGGACTCACTGGAGGAGCGAGCCATTTCATACGGCATAGATCTGGATAGATTGCCCCGGGCCATGGACGAGGTGCTGACGGATAGGGCGGCTCGCTGGTTTCTAACAAGCCGGCTTCGAGGCGCGGCATGGATCGTTTTCCGGACGGAGTTCCTGGAATTTTTCTTGCCACCACGATATTTGGAGAATCTGGAGGACCAGATTTAGAGTCGCCGTCAACGAAGCGGAGAAAGCTTCAAAGATTTCCTGATCGAGCTGAGAGAGATGATGCACCACGCTGATTACGACGCCGCTAGAGAGCTTCATCGTGTGTACAAAAATGCCGCACCTGACTATCGGCTATACATTCGCCGCCGAGATTTCTCCAGCCTGACCCAGCTTACCCAGATGGCGGTCGACTTCGAAAGGGTAAAAAGCAAAGTCAGGAGTATGGAGCTGCAGACGCGCGAGCCATACACGATCAGCTGCGGACAGGATATAAAAATGTACGTAACGCGCTGCGTGCGACTTACAATCCTTTCCGAGCAGCCCCGCAACCGGCCCTGGAGGAGCAAAGGAGAGGAGTAATCCCCACACCAGCCACAGCCCACTGCGAAGAGGCGGCACATAGAAGGATCGGGCAAGGAAAGAATGCAGCTTTCGACAAACGGCGAGAATGTTTTAGATGCGCCAGGTTTTTTGCCGGCACTGCGGCGCGAGAGGGAAACGCGCAGGAGCGTCACCTAGGCCGGGACCGGGTCGACGCCAGCGTCCCTACAACCCGAAATGAGACGGACCGTTAGGTGTAGAAGGCGGCCGTATCGTAGCCACGGTAGAAGTAGGAGGGGATAAACTATCGGCTACAATCAATACGGGCGCAACTAGGAGCTTCGTGAGCGAGAGGTGCGCTCAGAAGCTGGTAGAGTACGGAAAAATGCAGGAGGCTCAGGCCCAAATCTGACTGGCAGACGGGTCGGCCCTGGAGATAAAGCAAGTACTGAGGATCGAAATCGAATTGGCCGGACGAAAGGTGGAGATGTCATTACTCGTCATGGGCTCTATGCTGGACCAGTTGATCCTGGGCATGGATTTCTTGTGCGCGGTCGGCACTAGGATTCAATGTGGATACGCAGAATTGAGTTTGCCAAGAGAGAGGAGTATCGACAAGGAAGGCAGTGGACCTTCTGGAACTGAGGAACCGCCGAGGGGCGAATCCCAGTCGAGAAAGGAGACGTACGACGGATACGTGCGCCTAATGAGCATCGAAACGACGTGACTAGTGGTGGAGTGACAGAACACGCGAAACTCTCCGCCATACGTGCCGGAACCACCATCGCCGCCACAGTTGCCGGCGCTACCGGAGCCACCCCTGGTCCAGGCCGGAAAAGTGGACAGATCCGCTGCACAGCAGCCAGAGGATAAATCCATATTAAGCGTTGGGGCAGACGGGCGTCAGGGACAAGGAAGATCGAACGATAGCAGGCGAGAAGCATATTCCCGCAAACGAACGCGGTCGACGCATAGTCGCAAAAACAAGACCCCTAGTTATAGCAAGACGGTTGGCAACAGCAACAGGTGCAGTAGTCCGAGCGAAGAAAGAGTGGCCGGGGCGAAGAAGGGGCAACAACCGGAACCCCGACAGGGAGAGCAGGCAGAGGAGTCTCGCCAGTCCGTGTCGCCGTTATTTTCGTCGCCGACGATGACAGCGCTGATGGACGACGTGCTGGACGTAGTCGCGGACAAGTGGGGATGGGAATCAGAGGAGGAGAAAGCAAAACCGGAGCCACCGACCCTCCAGGTCGAATCGAAATCACCATCACCACCGCCGAAGGCGCCAAAACTACAGACACCGACACCGCCACCCCCACCTGAATGGCCAAAAGAGGGGAGGGATTCTAGCCCAGGGTGCTCAAGACCAAGGCAGAGCGTGTTCGACCATCTGACGAAGAGTGATCGGTGCAGGAGGGTACCCCCGGAGGACTGGAAGGTCTACTCATCGGAGAATACGCACGCGGCTCACACCCGGCGTTATTGCTAGGCGCACACGGCTTTGGCTTTGTGCTATAGGAGTGAGGGACGAACTAGCGGGGAGTCGTTAGTTTTATCACGTATCAACTGTAATGGCTATTTTATACCCCTTGACCCAGTGTTCCAGCGATTTACAAATATTTCTTGTAAACGTTCCTTGGCCCGACTGAGACTTTGACCTCGGCCTTTGAACTTCCTTATAAACTGCGGAACTCCGGAAGCTGCTTTCCAGGCAGCTTACCATACAGATACGCATGTGGATACGCACTTCCCTGTGCAGAAGTCAGTGAGCCGATACAACAACGGAATCAGAGATACTCGTAGATATAATTAACCCGAAATAAATGTAGTGGGCCACAGTTTTGTTAGCGAGCTACAAGTCCCCTGGGTTAGACGGAATATTTCCTGAAATGCTACAGTGACCAAAAATAGGAATATCCCATGGCTGCAGACACTGTTAGAACTATATCGAAGGCACGTGTCGTGTTCCTGCCCAAAATCAGGCAAACGCAGTCAAGTGCAGCCAAAAGGTTACAGACCGATAAACCTCAACTCTTTTGTACTAAAAACACTGGAAAAACTCATAGAACTCCACATAAAAGAAAAGGCGTGCATGAGCATTGAGTCAAATTAACACACATATACAAAAATAAAAATCTGTGGAGACAGCGCTACACTCCCTAGTATCCGCCAGCAAGATTATTCGAAGCCTGAGATCTACAGCATCCCACTCTGCAGTTGACTCGTAAACACACGATGCATATAGAAGCATAATTATCACAGGCAAATGTCCATCGACTCTCATCCCCATCATGGACTACACGTGGAAAGAGATAATAGGATGGGCCAAAGAAGCCGGACTTAGCATCAACGCGGACAAAATGGACCTCATTCTCTTTACCAAGAGATACAAGATACCGCAATGGAACCCACCAGTATGCATCACAAAAGATGCTGAACAATACTTGGGCCCTTTCATCACGACTGATGCATTGGATCTACTTTCCAATAGTGCGACCCATCCTACTGTACGGCGTTCTGGTGTGGTGGAAACCCACTGAGAAGTCCAGATACCTCAAGCTGATGGAGAGGACTCAACGGCAGGCACTAGTCTGTATCACGGGGGTGTTGAGGTCCACTTCAACTAAAGCACTAGAAACAATAATGTGCGTCAACCCCCTGGACATTCAAGCACAACTCTTTGCACTGAAGACAGCACAACGACTCTGTGCAACTGGAAAAATTACACTCCAAGGCTTTGGACACTGCTCGATTGGCAGAGAGACGCAGAGTAGCTCAGACTACGTAACTCCTCTGACCAATTTCAAAAGTACAACAACGCTAATGGGACCGGACGACTGGCATTCGGGACTAGATGAACAGGCTGTCCACATATTCACGGACGGCTCAAAAATGGATTCGGGAGTCGGAGCAGCACTGTACTGTGCAGAGCTGAAACTCAGGCTGACGTAAAAGCTGCCTGATTACTGCAGCATATTCCAGGCGGAGGTTTTTGCAATACGGAAAGCTGCAGAGGTAGCCCAAGAGCTCCACCGAACACACAAACACATTAATATTTTCGTGAATAGCCAAGCGGCAATAAAATCTTTGCAGGCATCTGCCATTAGTTCCAAAAATGTTCTGGCAAGCAGGGAAGCATTAGATGACCTAAGCACTGCTAGAACAGTGCACATCTATTGGGTTCTCAGCCACCGGGGTATCGAAGGAAATAAAATGGCAGACTGCCTATCTAAAGAAGGTTTTGGGCTATATCATAAAAATGCGGAAAATATAGATATTTCCTTAGAGTCGAAAGGAAAGAGGAGGATAGTTTCTAGTAGTTCTAATTAGAGGTGGAGAACTATCGATTGCACTATCGACACTATCGATTCATATATTAGTATTCGAGCTAAGACCTTTAAGGGCGAAGAGCAGAAACTGTTTCTGTACAGATTCTACTCTTTCCTGATAAACCTTATATTCGAGACACTATATACAAGATCCATATTTCAGAATAGGACGAACAATTAAAGTATAAAGAGGCTTAGTAATATAAGGATCGTTAAATTCTTTCGACCAACTCTTTATGAAACATAGGACACCAAAGGCTCCATTAGCAATAGAAGAAATATGCTTGTCAAAGTTAAGCTTTGGATCCAGAAGAATTTCCAAATCAGTAACCGACTCAATTCGGTCAAGTGGCTTCATGTTGAGAACATAATTACTACTAAATACTAAAAGACATTACGTAACATTTACTACAATTAACACTTAATAAATTTACTTTACACCAGGTTTGAAAACTGTCAAGATCAGTTTGCAACCTGAGACCAAAAAGAGAGTCAGTACCCGACAAGCAAAGCTTAACGTGTGACTTATTGCAGAAGCGTAAATAACTAGGATCAAGATGGCTTTCTTGCGATATCCGGATGTAACTCGGACAGATTTGGATAGTAAGCCGTGAAAAAACACATTTTGGGTTCTTAATGTAAGATAATTCGAGATCCAAATAATTTAGGTATTTGGAAATCCCAAAAGATGAAGTTTACGCAATAAAAGTGTCTAAGGCTTCACTGAACTCAGCGTAAATGACATCTGTTTGTATTTTATTCTGAAGCATGTAAATATAACAAATGAAGTAAATTTCAAAAGGTTAGTGGTAGTAGATCTATATTTCACAAGCCCATGTTGACAATGTGAAATTATTGATTTACATAAATATTGAAGTTGAGAAGTTGTTAATTTAAAATTCGGCAAATAGATCGGCAAGTGCCTGATCTGAGTCAGCTGTTCTTTTTTCAAAAAACACTGTTAATGGAAGTGTTGATGATCTACGCTTCGCATTGACAAATGAGTAAAATCGTTTAGGATTTACCCGAAACTGTTGCCTACAACTTCTTAGGTAATCCTTATAACATTGTTGTTTCAGGACAGAGAAATTGGATCGAGCAATCATATAGCGAGAGGGATTCAAGAATGAAGTACTTACAAAATAGGCAGCTTCTGGCTGTCACTTTTACGGCTCCCCGGAGAATGTTCAAGTATGAACGTGATACGCCACTTGCACGCGGTACAGAGAACAACGCAGCCATATCGCACAACAGCTGCAGGCAACCACTTCAGCTAGGATGTGTGCAAGAACTAACGCGTAGATGACTTCCAGATGTAGACAAACGGTTGCGTTACAACCGATCGCAATTGATTTAAGTATAGTTTTACCTTAATAATTTATAAGCAAGCGGTCGTCTTAAACACGCTATCGCTTCTGAATGTGTAAATGGCACCATGCCTGAATACACTTACGTATATGATTAGTTAAAGCCTTGACTTATCTTCTAGGTGATCATTCTTTTTAGGATACATGTTGTTTATTTTTTAGGTGAAAAAGTATTTTATGTGACTTATTAAATATTCGCGACTTTAAAATGCTCTGATTGGAGAGGACAATGCACTCACCTGCCGATTATGGGACCAGATGACGGTGGGCGGTGGTTCTGGTGCAAATTTCACAACACAAGTCAAATTGATAGTGGAGCCTTTGTTGATGTGCATTTCTGGGCCGCCAATAACCTCAGTGATGGGTTCTACAATAAGATAAAGAGAAGCACACATACATAAAAATTATGAGACTATGTAAGTGACAGAGCGTGTGTACCTTACCGCCAGCTGGCAAATATAATTTTTGTCAAAATACAGAAATGCCAAGTAAACCCATTAAACCAAAAAAAATTCCGAATCACCAAAATCAAAACTGTATCAATAGTTCTGGACACCGACTAAAGACTTAACGAAGTAACAGATTTATTAAAAAAGTTAAAGTATGGTAACATGTTGATTAGGCAATTTTTTAAAATATTTTTAAAAATATTCATTTTAATCTTTTATTACTTTTCATCAAATACTACTATTTTAGAATGCTATGTGACAAGATAAGAGGTAATTTTATTACCTTTTAAAAATGAAATTCATAATTAATATCAATAATTTTGTCCCGATTTAATTTCACTAAGCCAAAGCTACTGTAAGGAAGTTCTTTGCCCGGAGTCAAAGCCTCAGTCGGGTCAAGGAACTTCTTACAAGTGGTGGCCAAACAGGAACACTGGGGGCTTAAAGGGGCGTGGCATATTAGTGGCATAAAGCTTTGTAAAAATAACCAAAAATCGCTGGGGATAGGATATTAATAAAATTTTTAACGCAGTTTTGGTTGCTGCGCAGACAATTTAGACCACTAGTACAAAGGAAATGGCGCCTGTCTAGGCGCCGGGTAAGGGCGACGCTAGAAAGAGCGGGAAAGTGAGTTGAACTGCACGGGTCGCGACTGCGCTGTCAGTGTCAGTGAACTAATTGAATAAGCAGCGTCACGACTGTTCTTCTAAGGAGAGCGGCCATGCTGTGATAAGCCGAGAGGGGCTTTCGTCACGACTGCGTTGCTAAACTGGGCGTATGCTAGTGTGGGTGCCGGATGCTGGAGATCGTTAGGAAGCTGTGTAGTCCTCTAGTATTTGAATGCGCTTTGCAACGCCAATACGCGTTGAAGCATTTGAGCCTGTGTTGAGCGAGTGCTGGACAGCTGCAAATCAGGTGTTTCAGTGTTTCAGAAACTCCTGGCACCTTACATTTGCATTAATCTGTTGGTATTCCTAGTTTCTTAGCATGTTCTGCGGCCAGGCAACGTCCAGTTAGTACTCCTACCATTAGTCTGCAGTCTCGTATTGATAGCTGCAGTAGGAAGTGAGTTAGTTTTTCTTGACTCGTTTTGCACATAATTTTGGATATTCTGCAGCAAGGTGTTTTTCCACTACGTATCAGCTGCAGCCTAGGCGGTTTTTTCCAGGTCGCTTTTTAGCGACTGTACGGACATATCTATATTTTCAGTATTTTCATGAGATAGCCCGACACCTTTTTTGGCCAGGCGGTCTGCCATTTCGTTTCCATCGATACCCCGGTGGCTGGAAACCCAATAGATGTGCACTGTTCTAGCAGTGCTTAGGTCATCTAATGCTTCCCTGCTTGCCAGAACATTTTTGGAACTAATGGCAGATGCCTGCAAAGATTTTATTGCCGCTTGGCTATTCACGAAAATATTAATGTGTTTGTGTGTTCGGTGGAGCTCTTGGGCTACCTCTGCAGCTTTCCGTATTGCAAAAACCTTCGCCTGAAATATGCTACAGTAATCAGGCAGCTTCTACGACAGCCTGATTTCCGGCTCTGCACAGTACACTGCTGCTCCGACTCCCGAATCCATTTTTGAGCCGGCCGGGAATATGTGGACAGCCTGATGATCTAGGCCCGAACGCCAATCGTCCGGTCCCATTAGCGTTGTTGCACTTTTGAAATTGGTCAGAGGAGTTACGTAGTCTGTGTTACTCTGCATCTCCCTGCCAATCGAGCTGTGTCCACGACCTTGGAGTGTCATTTTCCTAGTTGCACAGAGCCGTTGTGCTGTCTTCAGTGCAAAGAGTTGTTCTTGAATGTCCAGGGGGTTGAAGCACATTATTGTTTCTAGTGATTTAGTTGAAGTGGACCTCAACACCCCCGTGATACAGACTAGTGCCTGCCGTTGAGTCCTCTCCATCAGCTTGAGGTATCTGGACTTCTCAGTGGGTTTCCACCACACCAGAACGCCGTACAGTAGGATGGGTCGCACTATTGGAAAGTAGATCCAATGCATCAGTCGTGATGAAAGGGCCCAAGTACTGCTCAGCATATTTTGTGTTGCATAGAGTGCGACTGTTGCTTTTTCACCTTTTCCTCTACATTATGTTTCTATTTCAGCTTGCTATCCAGAACCACTCCAAGATACCTATCGTGATTCTTCAATGTTAGCGGTATACCGTTCACCATTGGTGGTTTCTACTGCGGTATCTTGTATCTCTTGGTAAAGAGTATGAGGTCCATATTGTCCGCGTTGATGCTAAGTCCGGCATCTTTGGCCCATCCTATTAACCCTTTCCATGTGTAGTACATGATGGAGATGAGAGTCGATTTACATTTGCCTGTGATAATTATACTTATGTCATCAGCATATTCAATTATCCTAGGGGCTTTCCTGTAAAATTTTTTGAAATAGTCCGTCTACAACTAGGCTCCATAGTAACGGTGATAGGACTTGCCTTACGGCTTGCCTCAATGCACCGCCCTATTTATGGATGTGTTTCCCCACTCGGCACTGACTCTTATACAGCTCAACAGATTGTGTATCCATGAGTCTACTGCAGAGTGGGATGCTATAGCTCTAAGGTTTCGCAATATTATTTTCGTCGACACATTCTTGAATACGCCAGAGATGTCTACAAATACGCCCAGTGCGTATTCTTGATGGTGGAGTGCTTTTTCAATGGTTACTTCTCGGGAGTGTAGCGCTGTCTCCAAAGATTTCCCTTTTGTATATGCATGTTGATTTGGCTTCATGATTATGCATGCATTCTTTTTTATGTGGAGCTCTAGAAGTTTTTCCAGTGCTTTCAGCAGAAAAGAGGTGAGGCGAATCGGTCTGTAGTCTTTCGGTCTGTAGTCTTTCGGTAGCACGTGACTACACTTGCCTGCTTTGGGCAAGAACACGAACCGTGCAGGTCAAAGAGTGGATGTAGCCATGAGATAATCCAGTTTTTCGTCTTCTGTAGCATGGCAGGAAATATTCCGTCCAATCCAGGGGACTGACAACGCGCGAACGAATCTATGGTCCACTAGATTTTTTTCGGGTTGACTATGTCTGAGGGTAGATCTGTTTGCGTTGTTGTTTCGAATATGTCTGGTTCAGTAACTCCTGTGCAGCAAGGGAAGTGCGTATCCACAAGAGCTCATATCGCTTCCCTACTGCTTTCCGTCCATCTTCCATCAACCGTTTTCAGCTGACTCTGTATGAATGGTTGGCTTAAGAGCAGTTTTCGGAGGCTCGCAGTTTCTGTGAACTTCGCTATGTCGGAGCAGAAGGTTCTTCATGAGTCCCGTTTTGCTTTCCGAACTTCTTTCTTGAAGTCACGGTGTAATATTTTGTATTCATTCCAGTAAGTTCATTAGTAAGTTTGAAGAGATCTTGTACATATTCCTTTTAACGTTGAGCTCTGGAGTCCACCAGGGCGGTCTGGTTTTCCTTTTGCTCTTAGAAGGTCTGCATGATACGTGGTATGCACATTTACACCACCGTGTACGAGCATTTCAAAGAGTGCTCTATATCCTCCTTTGATACGATTGTAGGTACCGTTTGTAACTTCTCCTCTATCGTTTTACAGAATTTCTCCCAATAAATTGGATGTACTTGTGGCCTGAGAAGCAAGGTCTCTCAAGGACCCTCCATTCCGCTACCTTGGTACTGATCCCTGCTGCGTGCGTTAAATCTAAGATATTAGATAAAGTGGGACTCACGTAAGTAGGCTCTTCACCAATATTTTTTATTCTTAAATTATATTGTGGTATGAACGTCTGTCATTGTTGTCTGGATTGCCCCACACTGTGTGATGTGCGTTGGCGTCCGTTCCGACAACAAGGGGCTGCTTCTTTAGGCTTGCCTCCGCGACCAGTCTCTCGATTTCTTTAGGTGGTGCTACCCTGTCGTGCGCCATGTAGCAGGATGCTATGAGCGTGGTCTTGTCCTTGTTGCCCTTTAGCGCCACGACAGCAAAATCATCTGAGCTGTAATAAGACATTAATGAAGATGGATGGCTGTCCTAGCCCTGCTTACTGTCATTGCGTGGAACACGTTATAATTAGCAGACTTTAGCCCAGAAACCTTGTTGCCCACTGCCAACCAAGACTCCTGAACTAAAGGCACATCGGCGAGCCCTTACTCCAGGGCTAGAAGGAGCTCTGCCGATTTTAATTTCCTTTAATGAACATTGCACAGGAGTATCCTTAGCTGCATGACTGTTGGATGTCTCCAGCTCTGATGGTACGACTACTGCGGTCATGTCACCATCTTTATCCTTGTCGTGGCCTGCTAACACCATGGCTTCCAGGCGAAAGTCCTTTTCCACATCGTAGATTTTCAATGTGTTGGCGTTTTTGTCGTCTGGATGGCGTCTTTTGAGACGTAGTTACACGCTTCTACGCCCTACGCCATCTTTACATATCGTGCGTATAGCAGATCCTCGACTACTTTGTTGATTTTCAGGATCATGTGCTGCCACTTATCGGGCTTAACCATATGGATCACTTGCCAATTAGCAGTCGGCACGTCAGGGTTCTGCCGTTTTAGTTATTTAAGTGCCTGTTCCTTGGGTACATCACGTGGAAAGAGTACTTTTGCCTTCGGTATGCCCCGAATCAGTGTTCTGTTCACTACCTGTGGCTTGGCATCTTTCTACGGGGCGACCATGACATACACTGTCTCCGAGATCCATCGCGACAGCTAAGAATTTTGACAGCGTTGAGCCAACCTGCACCATCAAATGTGGTGGGCGCGGCATCTGGTGTCTCCATCCGTTCAAACAACGCTTCCAGCAGTTTCTCTCCCACCATCTTCCACTGCTCTGGCGACATTTTCCACATGGGTTACTTCAGTTAATGAGCGCGAAGCCGCTTATGAACGGGCACATCCGCCTTGGTGGTCGCCTTGGAGCGCTGACGTTTGGCGGCCAGTTGCTCCTCGACCTTGTTGACAAAGTTGCCACATGAAGCCTGCATAGTGGCAAAGTGCTTGCGGCCCTCCTCGATCTTTGCGTAGGCCCACAACAGCTTGCGCCTCTCCTCGGGGATGAGGTCGCCGCCGCTGATAAGTCGAGCTCTAATCTTCAGAGTAGCCTTGTATTGGGTCTTGGCTTTCATGCCCTCCTTTGTTCGTTTGGCCCCGACCTTACGAGAGGCACTGGCACCCGCCTGAATTGGGGAGAGCAGAAGCTTATTTTCGGCCTCTGACGTGATGCTACCACCATGCGATTTACAATCTGTGTCTGATTCGACAGCGGCATTGCCACGCCACAGCTTGGCATTGGGTTTCTTTTGTTGTTGTTGTTGTTTGGCAGTAGCTTTACAAGCACCATGGCCTGCTCTAACCATGGTACTGGCAACACGCAGAGAGGATTGCTCCTCCCCGTGCCCGCCGGTGGTAGCAGTCACGCTTGCCACCGACGTTTGGGCTGACATCTCAGCCATAGTTGCGTCCTTCTCATCGACCTCCATTTTGATTATTTGAATTCGGGGAATCACCCCTAGTGTTTTTTTGCCTGCCGCCAGGCCCCTCGAACAATGACTCAGGTCGCAGAAACTCCGACTAGCCGAGGCTAGATACTGCACAACCTAGGTTTTAGGCGCGCAAGTGACACCAGTTAATACCCGTTTACTCCGAGGTAAATACAGTTCTCATTGCCCAGCGGCACCCGCGTGGAGGAAACAATTCGAGTTCTTTCGTCAGCCTTTGCATAAAAGTATGCAAATTTGAAAAAAAAGCTGTTATTTGTGCAAAGTAGATCAGACGGACATGTAGAGATCAGAGTAGACGTGCTACAAAGTAGCAAACATTGTGAAATTAAAATTGTGAAATAAACAAACATTGAAAGACAAAAGCGATTATCTCTGTTAGCGTTGTTGTTTGGGATATGTATGGTTCAGGGACTTCTGTACAGTAAGGGAAGTCCTTATCCATATGGTTGGCTGGCTTAAAAGCAGCTTACGAAAACTCGCGGTTTCTGTGGAATTGTTTTCCTTTCCGTACTTCTTTCTTGAAACTACGGATTTGTTAAATGTTAAATCTAAGATATTAGATGAAGTGGGACCCACGTAAGTAGGCTCCTTACCGACATTTGCTATTCTTAAATTAGGTTGTAATATGAATGTTAGGAGAGTTAAACTTTTGTCGTTTATGTCTGGACTGCCCCACACTGTGTGATGTGCGTTGGCGTCCGTTTCGACAATAAGGGGCTTCTGAGCAGCCTTGTCCCCGCAACCAGTCTTCTGATTTCTTCGGGTGGTGCTCTTCTATCGTGCGCCATGTAGCAGGATGCTTGGAGCGTGGGCTCGTTCTTGTTGCTCTCTAACGCCACGACAGCGAGAGCGTTTGAGCTGTAATTAGACCATAAAGAAGCATAAATGTCTTTCCCCACAGGAATGGCTGTCCTAGCCCAGCTTACTGTCATTGCGTGGAGCACGTTGTAATTAACACTCTTTAGCCCGGATATCGTGGTGTTCCTTTTTTGTCGTCTTAATGGCGTTTTATTGAGATGCAGGTACACGCTCCCAACGACTCACGCCATATTTTCGTATCGTGCGTAGAGCAGATGCTTGGCTAGTTTGTTGATTTGCAGGTGACCCTTTTTTTGGGCTTAGCCACATGAATCACTTGCCAATCAGCAGTCGGCCTGTCAGGATTCTGCCATTTTAGCTCCTCTTCCTATTATTCGACCCGTGCAAACAGTACGTCTGCCTACGGCACGGACGAAATCTGGGTTCTGACCACTACCTGTAGCTTGGCACCTTTCCACGAGGCGACCATGTCTCCGAAACCCACTTCAGGGTGAAGTCAACGCGACAACTTAGGATATTGACACCGTTGAACCAACCTGCTCCATCAAATGTGGTGGGCGCGGCATCTGGCGTCTCCATCCGTTCAAACATCGCTTCCAGCAGTTTCGCTTCCACCATCGTCCATTGCTCTGGCGACATTTTCCGTTTGATTTGCTTCAGTTGGCCACGTCACTGACAGACTCCTTCGACGACTTCCTTGTTTGGCAAGGCGGCTTGTTAACGGGCACATTCGCCTTGGTTTTCTCCTGTGCCCATTGCCCAGCCGGCTCTTGTGTCAGTTCGAGGGCTTTCGCCAGCCCTTCAATCCAAAACAAAACATCTTATTTAAAATGTTGTTAGATAAGTTGAAGAGCTATATTATTATATTAAAAAGGTAATTTCACTTAACTAAAGTTACCTTTTTCAAAAGTTGAAAATCGTGCATTATTAATTTTTTACATTTAAATTGGCTGTCAGTTGCTCGGGATACAAAATGCTGTTGCATAAGCTATATATATACTAAAAGCTGGCAAGACTATAAAGACTTTAGCCCTATTAACTTATGATCCTCTTAGCTATACATTTTAAATCGTCATAGCTATTCAAATTCGAACAACGCAAATTTTAAAACTTCTATCTGAGTGTCACATGCCTATCGAAATGGCAGGTTCATAGAAACCACTTGTGATCGCTCAGATAATAAAATCTATCGGATCTGATAGCCTTCCTAGACGACAAAAACCCTCGACTAAGCCCTCCACGAGGGTGCCCACTGCAAATGACACTTCAGCGGTTTCGCAAGAGAAATGTGAGGGTTCGTAATTAGGTGGACTATCCGCATCTCCGCAACTCGTGGGAATCTAAACAAGATGTACAATAACAAAAACAACAACACTATACATACAAAACAACAATAAAAACAAAAAACAAACAAGAAACCAGCGCAGAGGCTCTGAAGACCAGCGCAATCGGCAAAAAAGGACAGCAATCCAACGGATCCATTTCGGACTCGGTGTGTTCGGTATAGCTCCGAAAATGCTTGCTGCCCTGGGAGCGAAACAAAGCATTGTTGCTACTAAGCCCCCTTCCGGCGCAGGGAAATTGGTCGAACTGCCGTCAGCCAACGTCGAAGGCTGAAGATATACATATGCCGAAAAAAAAACGATGTGCATATTTTAAAACGTCAAAACGCCAGCAACGCTGCCAGTCCAACAGCCGAATGGCTGCAAATGGTGGAGTGAGCAAGGAACGTGGAAAGTAAAAGTCCCAAAGAGAGCGCGCAGCCATAAAGACAGCTCCCAATGGATACATCTGGACCTATAGCCAAAAGGTGAAAAGTCGTCCCAAATAAATCCTTCGCGGATATTGCAAAGGAAAAAACATTGATTGGTGTTCTCGACAAGGAAAATCCAGATGGACGCATTCCAAAACACTAATTGAAGTGGGTTGAATTAGCGCTCTCTGATCAATGCTACAATGCCTGTCTGCAAGGACATGGGGTGATAAAGGGACAATGTCAAAGTAGTGACATGTGAGGATGAGCGCTCAGCACGCTTCTACAAAGAAGCTATCACCAGGGTTGGAGAATTCTACCCAGGAGCAAAGCTGGTCGCGGTGGAATGAAACGAAGTTCCCAAAAGACACTGCGCAGGAATCTGGATTTCAGCAGCGCCAAAGGACCCAGAGAGAACCCTATTCATGCTGCAGAAATGCAATCCTCGCCTCCCAACGGACGATTGGAAAGTGGTGAAGGTTGAATGCAGCTAAGGATCTACCAAATCAGACAGTGGTGATTCTAAACGAGGACTCCCTGGCACCCATAGAAGCAGCAAAGGGTGAGCTAAGCTTGGGCTTCGGCATTATGCACATAAGTGTGTACAAGTCGGATGCAGCAGCTGAAGCGGATCCCGGCGACAGTCCAGTCGAGCGGGATTTGGTCTCGGAGACTGAAGCACCCGACAATGAGCCAGATACACCTCTGACGCGACAATAACCAGACGCCAACTGGCGCTGAGTCATGAATACGGTCCTCTTGAGGATTTGTCAGATAGTTCTGACGCTAATTTGGATGGTTTATCCCTGCGACTTTTATAGATAAACCTTCACAATTGTAAAGCAGAATCCACTGCCCTCACACTACTGGCTGGAGGCGGAGGTGACATCGCGCTGATCCAAGAAAACTGGGTGGTTGGAGACAGGGTTTTCGGCTTAGCGAATAAGGAATATAAACTACTTCTAGCTGACAACAATAGTAAAATTCGAACCCGCATTCTAGCAAAAGAAATACACACAATGTTCAATGGGGTAGCACAAATACAAATGCAAGGGGTGAGTCTTCAACTTCATCCTTAGCACTAAAATGTTATAATGCAACAGAGGCAATGATGCAACAAATAGAGAAGAGGCCATAGATCTCACTTTAATCTAGAAGTCACTTGTCAAAAATCTGAAAAATTTAAAGGTACCACAACACCACTCTTTCTCTGACCAGGCAGGAAAAAATACCCTCAGCACGACTCAAAAAATTCTGGCCAAAATATCCCCCCAGTAGGGTATTTCAAATGTGACAACGGCTCTTGGACCAGCGCCGAGTCTCTACACATACTTTTAGAAGCCCTGCACCGCTGTCAAGCCAACAAACATTTCGCCCGCAGATCAGTCACCTCTCTTGACTACCTTTTATGTGAGCGCAACAATAGATGGGCTATCAACATCATTAAACGCAGATTCAGCATGCTGGCGCTTTAGCCACAAACTGGCTCAAATGCCATTTTCAAAAAAAATCTCAGAATAGGGCAAATTCCTTAAACCTGGCTACAAACAAAGATAGTCAAATATATAAATCTAATGTTTAATATAAAAAAAATGAGTATATATTTGTAACTAGCTTGCCCGGCGCGCGCTGCTACGCCTTCACTCCAAAAAAAAATAAAATCAAAAGGTAACTTATCATATTCTACAATATCACTATGATTGCAGCCCAAAGGTTTGACCTTGAATTTTCTTAATGAGAACACCCGTGTGCACAATACCTGAGTGTTATCCACCCGGTACATAAATAAACTGATTGCAACACCGTCCTACCCGCCAAATTATGTTTATAGAATGCAAAACCGTCCCATCCACCAAGTTGTGTTAATAAATCGACACTTTAAACCAAAAATCAGCATAGTAAATTAATAAAGTTAAATTGATCGCAAAACTACCCGTAACTATTTAGGCATTGCATAAGCAATATCGTTAATTCACTCGCGAAGATTTTATGTCTGTCACTCACTCTCTAGCTGGTACAGACATACAATTTAATTTAAGTCACATCGCACAATAAATAAGAATTTCGTTAGTACACAAATCAGGCCCACCCGGCTTAATCCATACACAATCTTCTCAGGAATCTTCTCAGGAACAAAAAAAGCATACACTTTCACTTTCATTAAAAGAGTACCATAAATACTAATTTTTAAAATAATCCAATCCCGTACAGCCAGCCACATGATAATAGAATATTGATCAATATTATTATGTAGTAAATCGTCACTACAGCATGCAAACTGCTATTTAACATCTATATAAATAAAACTGTTCCACCTGACTGATTGGCGACTCACCCCCAGGCCAAACGGTAGAAAATAAAAACGTGAAATTTGTGAATTTGATTAAAAATAAATTCGGAAAATTGTGAAAATGTTATTTTAAAATGCCAATACATGCATTTAAAAATGCCAATTTTCTATCAACCGCTATATACAGACTTTGCCATTTGGTAAACAGCCTTAGCGTTGGCGCATGTGGTTGAGATAGCCCACGCAATTATGAAGTCGGAGTTCAAGTCCAGTTGTGAACATGTTGATTTGAACATGTTTTATTTATTCTTATTATTACATTTTTTTTTACTTTTTATAAAGTCAAGTAAAAATAGTTCGAAAGAAAAAAAGTATTAATTTTTTTATAGATATATTTTCGGAAGTTAGTGAAAATTGCATTTGAAACTTGACATTTTCATACGAATGTGTTTGTGTTTGCATTTATTTGCTGCCATACATGATACATTTGTATGTATCTGTAGAAATTGATCATAAGCTTCTCTCTTTCTCTCTCGGCGTTATCATAGCTGCGTGTGACAGAAAAAGCGATATTGTTTATGCATTCGCACCTCTGTGTTCTGATAACAGATTCAGAATTTACAGAGTTAACAAAATAATTATCTAAATCAACCGGTATGTACAACCTTTGTCGGTTGGTACACAACAGAAGCGGTAGCGGAGTTTGTTGAGATATTCCAAGCAAGTGTTGGGTCCACGTTTCGAATCGAGTTAAGTACATGGTTTTTTTATTAAATTCTTATTATTACTTTTTTTTACTTTTTATTTATAAGTCAAGGTAAAAAAGTAAAAAAATATAAATTATATTAAAAATATATTGGAAAGTTTGTGTTTGTGCATTATTTGCTGGCATACATGATACATTTGTATGTATGTTGTATGTGTGTAAGACCATCAATCACTCTCTTTTTCTCTATTTCTCACTCGGCTTTAACATAGCGATATGACTGGCGAAAGCCCTCGAACTGTACCCTCCACGCCGGCTGGGCAATGGGCACTGTATTTACCTCGGAGTAAACAGGTAATGCCTAGTGTCACTTGCGGGCCTATAACCAAGGTAGTGCAGTATCTAGCTAAGGCAACGGTACGGTATTCTCTGACAGCCTCGGCTAGCCGGAGTTACTGCGAGCTGAGCCATTGTTCGAGGGGCCTGGCGGCAGGCAAAAAACACTAGGGGTAATTCCCCGATTAAATCTAATCAAAATGGAGGTCGACAGGAAGGACGCAACTCGGGTTGGGATGTCAGCAAAACGAAAGTAAGCTTCTGCTCTCCCCAATTCAGGCGGGTGCCAGTATGGTTCTATGGTGACACGACCATAGAAGTCGTCCAATCGGAGCTGGAGACATCTAACAGCCATGCAGCTAAGGATGCTCAAGCTCAACCTACATAAAAGCAAATTAGCATCGGTAGAGCTCCTTCTAGTCCTGGAGTAAGGGCTCGCCGATGTGCCTTTAGTTCAGGAGTCTTGGTTGGCAGTGGGCAACAAGGTTTCTGGGCTAAAGTCTGCTAATTATAACGTGTTCCACGCAATGACAGTAAGCAGGGCTACGACAGCCATCCTTCTTCATTAATGTCTTATTACAGCTCAGATGATTTTGCTGTCGTGGCGCTAGAGGGCAACAAGGACAAGCCCACGCTCATAGCATCCTGCTACATGGCGCACGACAGGGTAGCACCACCTGAATAAATCGAGAGACTGGTCGCGGAGGCAAGCCTAAAGAAGCAGCCCCTTGTTGTCGGAACGGACGCCAACGCACATCACACAGTGTGGGGCAGTCCAGACAACAATGACAGAGGTAAGTCTCTTATAACGTTCATACCACAATATAATTTAAGAATAAAAAATATTGGTGAAGAGCCCGCTTACGTGGGTCCCACTTCATCTAATATTTTAGATTTAACGCACGCAGCAGGGATCAGTACCAAGGTAGCGGAATGGAGGGTCCTTGAGGAACCTTCCTTTTCAGGTCACAAGTACATCCAATTTAATGTACAATTCGATTATACTCTTCCCCAAACAGTATTCAGAAATCACAGGAACACAAACTGGGAGAAATTCTGTAAAACGATAGAGGAGAAGTTACAAACGGTACCTACAATCGTATCAAAGGAGGATATAGAGCAGTCCTTGAAAACGCGCGTACACCACCTTACCTGTGCATACCAAGCGTCATGCAGACCTTCTAAAAGCAAAAAGAGGACCAGACCGCTCTGTTTGACTCTAGAGCTCACGACGAAAAGGAATATGTACAAGATCTCTTCAAACTTGCCAAGCAAGCGCAAGTTGAGAACATAAAAAACAAATACAAAATATTACTCCGTAGTTTCAAGAAAGAAGTACGGAAAGGAAAACAATTCCACAAAAACCGCGAGTTTTCGTAAGCTGCTTTTAAGCCAGCCAACCATATGGATAAGGACTTCCCTTACTGTACAGAAGTCCCTGAACCATACATATCCCAAACAACAACGCTAACAGAGATAATCGCTTTTGTCTTTCAATGTTTGTTTATTTCACAATTTTAATTTCACAATGTTTGCTACTTTTTAGCACGTCTACTCTCTGATCTCTACATGTCTGTCTGATCTACTTTGCACAAATAACAGCCTTTTTTCAAATTTGCATTTTTTTATGCAAAGGCTGACGAAAGTCCTCGGATTGTTCCCTCCACGCGGGTGCCGCTGGGCAATGAGAACTGTATTTACCTTGGAGTAAACGGGTATTAACTGGTGTCACTTGCGCGCCTAAAACCTAGGTTGTGCAGTATCTAGCCTCGGCTAGTCGGAGTTTCTGCGACCTGAGTCATTGTTCGAGGGGCCTGGCGGCAGGCAAAAAAACACTAGGGGTGATTCCCCGAATTCAAATAATCAAAATGGAGGTCGATGAGAAGGACGCAACTATGGCTGAGATGTCAGCCCAAACGTCGGTGGCAAGCGTGACTGCTACCACCGGCGGGCACAGGGAGGAGCAATCCTCTCTGCGTGTTGCCAGTACCATGGTTAGAGCAGGCCATGGTGCTTGTAAAGCTACTGCCAAACAACAACAACAACAAAAGAAACCCAATGCCAAGCTGTGGTGTGGCAATGCCGCTGTCGAATCAGACACAGATTGTGAATCGCATGGTGGTAGCATCCCGTGGAGACACCAGATGCCGCGCGCACCACATTTGATGGTGCAGGTTGGCTCAACGGTGTCAAAATTCTTAGCTGTCGTGATGATCTCACCCTGAAGTGGATCTCGGAGACAGTGTCTGCCATGGTCGCCCCGTAGAAAGATGCCAAGCTACAGGTAGTGAACAGAACACTGATTCGGGGCATACCGAAGGCAAAAGTACTCTTTTCACGTGATGTACCCAAGGAACAGGCACTTAAATAACTAAAACGACAGAATCCTGACGTGGCGACTGCTAATTGGCAAGTGATCCATACGGTTAAGCCCGATAAGAGGTAGCACATAATCCTGAAAATCAACAAAGTAGTCGAGGTTCTGCTATACGCACGATATGGAAAGATGGCGTAGGGCGTAGAAGCGTGTAACTACGTCTCAAAAGACGCCATCCAGACGACAAAAACGCCAACACATTGAAAACCTACGATGTGGAGAAGGACCTTGGCCTGGAAGCCATTGTGTTAGCAGCCCACGACAAGGATAAAGATGGTGACACGACCGTAGTAGTCGTACCATCAGAGCTGGAGACATCCAACAGTCATGCAGCTAAGGATACTCCTGTGCAATGTTCATAAAAGTAAATTACCATCGGCAGAGCTCCTTCTAGCCCTGGAGTAAGGGCTTGCCGATGTGCCTTTAGTTCAGGAGTCTTGGTTGACAGTGGACAACAAGGTTTCTGGGCTAAAGTCTGCTAATTGCTAATCATTGCTAATCATACCACAATATAATTTAAGAATAAAAAATATTGGTAAAGAGCCTACTTACGTGAGTCCCACTTTATCTTATATCTTAGATTTAACGCACGCAGCAGGGATCAGTAACAAGGTAGCGGAATGGAGGGTCCTTGAGAGACCTTGCTTCTCAGGCCACAAGTACATCCAATTTAATGTACAATTCGATTATACTCTTCCCCAAACAGTATTCAGAAATCTCCGGAACACAAACTGGGAGAAATTCTGTAAAACGATAGAGGAGAAGTTACAAACGGTACCTACAATCGTATCAAAGGAGGATATAGAGCAGTCCTTGAAAATGCTCGTACACGGTGGTGTAAATGTGCATACCACGTATCATGCAGACCTTCTGAGAGCAAAAGGAGATCCAGACCGCCCTGGTGGACTCCAGAGCTCAGCGTTAAAAGGAATATGCACAAGATCTCTTCAATCTTACTAAACAAACTAAGCAGCAGAAGATATCATATGGAATGAATACAAAATATTACACCGTGACTTCAAGAAAACAAAACGGGACTCATGGAGAACCTTCTGCTCCGACATAGCGAAGGTTACAGTAACTGCGAGACTCCGGAAGATGCTCTCAAGCCAGCCACCCATACAGAGTCAGCTGAAAACAGATGATGGAAGATGGACGAAAGCAGTAGAGATGTAATATGTGCTCTTGTGGATGCGCACTTCCCTTGCTGCACAGGAGTTATTGAACCAGACATATTCGAAACAACAACGCAAACAGATCTACCCTCAGACATAGTCAACCCGAAAAAAATCCAGTGGGCCATATAATCGTTCGCGAGTTACAAGTTCCCTGGATTGGACGGAATATTTCCTGCCATGCTACAGATGACCAAAAACCGGATTAACCCATGGCTACATCCACTGTTTGAATCATGTCTAAAGTATGGCTACGTTCCTGTGACCTGGAGGATTCCACGGGTCGTGTTCTTGCCCAAAGCAGGTAAGTGTGATCACGTGCAGCCGAAAGACTACAGACCAATAAGCCTCACCTCTTTTCTGCTGAAATCAGTGGAAAAACTTTTAGAGCTTCATATAAAAAAGAATGCATGCATAATCATGAAGCCAAATCAACATGCATATACAAAAGGGAAATCTTTGGAGACAGCGCTACATTCCCTAGTAGCAACCATTGAAAACGCACTCCACCATCAAGAATACGCAATGGGCGTATTTTTAGACATCTCTGGCGCATTCAACAATGTGTCGACGAAAACAATAATGCGAAGCCTAAGAGCAACAGCATCCCACTCTGCAGTAGACTCATAGATACACAATCTGTTGAGCTGCAGAAGAGTCAGTGCTGAGTGGGGAACCACATCCATAACAAGGGCGGCGCATAGAGGCACGCCGCAAGGCGGCGTTCTATAACCATTGCTAAGAAACCTAGAGGTAGACGGACTATTGAAAAAGGAAAGCCCTTAAGATAAATACATATGCTGATGACATAAGCATAATTATCACAGGCAAATGTCCATCGACACCCAGCTTCATCATGAACTACACACTGAAAGAGATACTAGGAGGGGCCAAAGAAGCCAGACTTAGCATCAATGCGGATAAGACGGACCTCATTCTCTTTACCAAGAGATACAAGGTACCGCAGTAGAAACCACCAAAAGTGAACGGTATGTCTCTCACATTGAATAATTATATTAAATATCTTGGAGTGGTTCTGGACAGCAAATTGACTTGGAGACCCAATGTGGAAGAAAGCGTGAAAAAAGCAACAGAGCGCGCATCACAAAAGATGCTAAGCAGTACTTGGGGCCTTTCACTACGATTGATGCATTTTTTCTTCATTTCAGTTGTGCGACCGATCCTACTCTGCGGCGTCCTCGTATGGTGGCAAGCAACTGAAAAATCCACATACCTTAAGATGATGGAGAGGACCCAACGGCAGGCACTTGTCTGTAAAACTGGGGCGTCCAACTAAGGCACTAGAAACATTAATGTGCGTCAACCCCCTGGATATTCAAGCAGAACTCTTTGCACAGAAGACAGCACAACGGCTCTGTGCAACTGGGAAAATGACACTCCAAGGCAGTGGACACAGCTCGATTGTCAGGGAGATGCAGAGTAACATAGACTACGTAGCTCCTCTGACCAATTTCAGAAGTGCAACAACGCTAATGGGACCGGACGATTGACGTTATCCTAGATCATCAGGCTGTCCACATATTCTCGGCCGGCTCAAAAATGGATTCGGGAGTCGGAGCAGCAGTGTACTGTGCAGAGCCGGAAATCAGGCTGTCGTAGAAGCTGCCTGATTACTGAAGCATATTCCAGGGACCTAAGCACTGCTGGAACAGTGCACATCTATTGGGTTCCCAGCCACCGGGGTATCGATGGAAACGAAATGGCACACCGCCTGGCCAAAGAAGGTGTCGGGCTATCTCATGAAAATGCGGAAAATATAGATATTTCTATACAGTCGCTATATTGCAACCTAGAAAAACCCGCATTGACTGCAGCTGATAGGATGTGGAAAACACACCTTGCTGCACAATATCCAAAATTGTGTGCAAAACGCGTCAAGAAAAACTCACTTCCTACTGCACCTATCAAGACGAGACTGCAGACTACTGGTAGGAGTACTAACTGGTCATTGCCTGGCAGCAGCACATGCTTAGAAACTAGGAATAAAAACAGATGAAGGCTGCCGCAAACGTACTCGCTACCACAGGCTCAAATACTTCAATGCGCATTGACTCGCATCACTGGAAGAAGCGGCCAAACATTCTCCAAATGCGCTATTGTCTTTTGCAAAGCGCATTCAAATACTAGAGGACTACAAAGATTCCTAAAGATCTTCAGTATCCGGCATCACTAAGGACCAGCTTCGATCTATGTGTAACCACCACGATGGTTTACCGGCTCAACATAACCTAACCTAACATAGCGATATGAAAAAGCGATATTGCGATATTGTGTTCTGATAACAGATTCAGAATTTACAGAGTTAACAAAATAATTATCTAAATCAACCGGTATGTACAACCTTTGTCGGTTGGTACACAACAGAAGCGGTAGCGCAGTTTGTTGAGATATTCCAAGCAAGTGTTCGGTCCACGTTTCGAATCGAGTTAAGTACATGGTTTTTTTATTAAATTATTATTATTAATTTTTTTTACTTTTTATTTATAAGTCAAGGTAAAAAAGTAAAAAAATATAAATTATATTAAAAATATATTGGAAAGTTTGTGTTTGTGCATTATTTGCTGGCATACATGATACATTTGTATGTATGTTGTATGTGTGTAAGACCATCAATCACTCTCTTTTTCTCTATTTCTCACTCGGCTTTAACATAGCGATATGACTGGCAAAAGCCCTCGAACTGTACCCTCCACGCAAGTGCCGGCTGGGCAATGGACACTGTATTTACCTCGAAGTAAACGGATAATATCTAGTGTCACTTGCGCGCCTACAACCAAGGTAGTGCAGTGTCTAGCTAAGGCAACGATACGGTATTCTCTGACATCCTCGGCTAGCCGGAGTTACTGCGAGCTGAGCCATTGTTCGAGGGGCCTGGCGGCAGGCAAAAAACACTAGGGGTGATTCCCCGATTAAATCTAATCAAAATGGAGGTCGACAGGAAGGACGCAACTCGGGTTGGGATGTCAGCCAAACGAAAGTAAGCTTCTGCTCTCCCCAATTCAGGCGGGTGCCAGTAGCTCTCGTAGGGTCGGGCCCAAATAAACAAAGTAGGGTATGAGAGCATGCCATGGTCGCCCCGTAGAAAGGTGCCAAGCTAGAGGTAGTGGACAGAACACTGATTCCGTCCGTACCGAAGGCAAAAGTACTCTGTCCACGGGTTGTACCCAAGGAATAGGCTTTGAAATTACTAAAATGGCAGAATCCTGACGTGCCGACTGCTGATTGGCAAGTGATTCATGTGGCTAAGCCCGACAAGAAGGGCCAGCACATGATCCAGCAAATCAACAAGGAAGCCGAGGATCTGCTTTATACTATATATGGAAAAATGGCGTTGGGAGCGTGTACCTACGTCTCAAAAAACGCCATCCAGAAAATAAAAACGACAACACGCTGGAAATCGACAAAGTGGAGAAAAACCTTGGTCTGGAAGCCATGGTGTTAACCGCCGACGACGAGGATGAGGATGGTGGATGGTCGTCCCATCGGAGCTGGAGACATCTAACAGCCATGCAGCTAAGGATGATCAAGCTCAACCTACATAAAAGCAAATTAGCATCGGCAGAGCTCCTTCTAGCCCTGGAGTAAGGGCTCGCCGATGTGCCTTTAGTTCAGGAGTCTTGGTTGGCAGTGGGCAACAAGGTTTCTGGGCTAAAGTCTGCTAATTATAACGTGTTCCACGCAATGACAGTAAGCAGGGCTACGACAGCCATCCTTCTTCATTAATGTCTTATTACAGCTCAGATGATTTTGCTGTCGTGGCGCTAGAGGGCAACAAGGACAAGCCCACGCTCATAGCATCCTGCTACATGGCGCACGACAGGGTAGCACCACCTGAATAAATCGAGAGACTGGTCGCGGAGGCAAGCCTAAAGAAGCAGCCCCTTGTTGTCGGAACGCACGCCAACGCACATCACACAGTGTGGGGCAGTCCAGACAACAATGACAGAGGTGAGTCTCTTATAACGTTCATACCACAATATAATTTAAGAATAAAAAATATTGGTGAAGAGCCTACTTACGTGAGTCCCACTTCATCTAATATTTTAGATTTAACGCACGCAGCAGGGATCAGTACCAAGGTAGCGGAATGGAGGGTCCTTGAGGAACCTTCCTTTTCAGGTCACAAGTACATCCAATTTAATGTACAATTCGATTATACTCTTCCCCAAACAGTATTCAGAAATCTCCGGAACTCAAACTGGGAGAAATTCTGTAAAACGATAGAGGAGAAGTTACAAACGGTACCTACAATCGTATCAAAGGAGGATATAGAGCAGTCCTTGAAAATGCTCGTACACGGTAGTGTAAATGTGCATACCACGTATCATGCAGACCTTCTGAGAGCAAAAGGAGATCCAGACCGCCCTGGTGGACTCCAGAGCTCAGCGTTAAAAGGAATATGTGCAAGATCTCTTCAAACTTACTAAACAAACTAAGCAGCAGAAGATATCATATGGAATGAATACAAAATATTACACCGTGACTTCAAGAAAGAAGTTCGGAAAGCAAAACGGGACTCATGGAGAACCTTCTGCTCCGGCATAGCGAAGGTTACAGTAACTGCGAGACTCCGGAAGCTGCTCTCAAGCCAGACACCTATACAGAGTCAGCTGAAAACAGATGATGGAAGATGGACGAAAGCAGTAGAGAAGTAATATGTGCTCTTGTGGATACGCACTTCCCTTGCTGCACAGGAGTTATTGAACCAGACATATTCGAAACAACAACGCAAACAGATCTACCCTCAGACATAGTCAACCCGAAAAAAATCCAGTGGGCCATATAATCGTTCGCGAGTTACAAGTTCCCCGGATTGGACGGAATATTTCCTGCCATGCTACAGATGACCAAAAACCGGATTAACCCATGGCTACATCCACTGTTTGAATCATGTCTAAAGTATGGCTACGTTCCTGTGACCTGGAGGATTCCACGGGTCGTGTTCTTGCCCAAAGCAGGTAAGTGTGATCACGTGCAGCCGAAAGACTACAGACCAATAAGCCTCACCTCTTTTCTGCTGAAATCAGTGGAAAAACTTTTAGAGCTTCATATAAAAAAGAATGCATGTGTCGGCGCACACTAAGAGTGTGTGGATGCTAGTATAAGTGTATGGGTGTACAGTCTAGGGAATTTCACCAGAAGACTAATTTCATCATTATGGTAATATTGCATCAGCCTTTAATTGCGCTGTAATTGGTTGTCTGCAGTTGTTGTTTAAGAAGTACCGTTTTAGCGAGGCGACAGCGTGGCGTCGCTGTCGCCGAGTGTGGTTCGTTGGTTAGCATAAAGAGAAGAAGGAACAACGCAGTCAGTTGCGTATAGATCTTCGAAGTGTGCAGACGAAACTCACTGCGCTACGACGATGTCAAAGGAAAGTGATTTTGTTCCAATATCAGAAGTGGGATCTGGCTCGCTACCTAGTGAATCAGATGGGCCAAAGGCGAATGTTAATGGAAATACAAAATACAAATTTGATCGAGCTTATCAAAGCTGTACAATCAACGACACCAGAACCAACAAATAAAAAAACAATTGTGCTACCAAAATTCAACGCAGACCGCGATGGCGCCGACGCATCGGCGTGGTGTTCAACAGTAAATATAATTTTGGCAGAAATACCATTAAAGGGAGCGCGTTGGTAATGGCCTTGAGTGCATCGTTGGAAGGGAGTGCGTCGCAGTGGCTTGCGCAAATATTTTTACCTGACATAACTTGGGCCGAGTTTAAGGAACGTTCGATTATGGAGCGGAATGTTCATTAATAAAACAAAAGATAAGTAACAAATTAATTGGTAAACGAATTAACAATGTAGTGATGTTGAAGGGTATTGGTAGTGGTGGCATATGAAGCACATTACAAATACTCAGTAACGTAAAAATTAATCAGTATTGCATTGAAGTATTGTTTCATGTTTTGGACAATGAGTGTTTGAAAAATTATATTGTTATTGGTCGAGAAGTATTGTCCCCGGGATTCAATGTTGTAATATCACCAGGGAAATTCGAAATTATTAGATCAAAAGCTGTAAACTATTGTTCAAATGATGAGAAATTTTGTGAAATAAATACTGATCTTGTTGGGGAAGATAGAGATAAATTACAAGATTTGTTGGAAAAATATTCAAAATCTTTTATTAATGGAATTCCTTCGACTAGAGTTAGTTCGGGTGAAATGAAAATTAAATTAGTAGACCCAAGAAAAATTGTTCAAAGAAGACCATATAGGCTTAGTCCAAATGAAAGAGAATTCGTACGAGACAAGATTAATGAATTATTGCAGTGTAAGATCATAAAGCCAAGTTGCTCACCCTACGCAAGTCCCATAATGTTGGTTAACAAGAAAGACGGCACGCATCGTTTGTGTGTTGATTACCGCGAATTAAATGCTAACACAGTCGCAGATAGATATCCCCTGTCCCTTATACTAGATCAGATAGCCAGACTTTCTGGAGCGAAATATTTTACATGTCTGGATATGGCAAGTGGGTATTATCAAATTCCTATGCACGAAGAATCGGTAGAGTGTACAGCATTTGTCACTCCAGACGGACAATATGAATTTTTGGCAATGACTTTTGGGCTCAAGAATGCACCTTCAGTCTTTCAACGCACAGTCATGCAAGCACTTGGAGACCTTGCAAATACGTTTGTTGTCGTTTATATGGATGACGTAATGGTGGCTGCTGCAACAAGAAGTGAAGCTTTGGAAAGGTTGCAAATTACTCTTGATTGTCTCACGAATGCTGGATTCACATTCAATATAAAAAAATGTTCTTTCCGCAAGTCAAAAGATCAATATTTGGGATATGAAGTGAGTTCAGGAGAAATCTAGTCTTATTTTAGGCAATTTATGCAAGGATTTTCTTGTTTTATGAAACCGTTATATCTTTTGACTTCGGAGAAAAATGAGTTTATTTGGAGATCGGACCATGAACAAATAAGACAAAAAGTTATTTCTATCCTTACACAAAAGCCAGTCTTAGTAATTTTTGACCCGAATCATCCTATTGAGTTGCATACCGATGCAAGCTCTCGTGGATATGGTGCCATCTTGTTACACAAAATCAACAACAAGTCTCATGTCATTGAATATTTTAGTAAGGCTGCCTCTCCTGCTGAATCACGTTATCATTCTTATGAATTAGAAACGCTTGCTGTTGTCTTGTCTATAAAACATTTTCGCCATTATTTATTGGGTAGAAATTTTGTTGTCTTCACTGATTGTAACTCACTTAAAGCATCAAGAACTAAACAGGATCTATGTCCCAGGGTGCAAAGATGGTGGGCGTATTTACAGGCATTTACGTTTGACATAGAATATAGAGAAGGTAAACGAATGTCTCATGTTGACTTCTTTTCAAGAAATCTGCCCTCAGCAGAATTGACTTACAAAATTCCTGAAAAACGAGTTAATTTGGCAGAAATATCTGAAAATTGGCTTTTGGCCGAACAGTGTCAAGATTCTGACATAGTTAATATTGTAAATAAATTGAAAAAAAATTCTCTTGCCGAGGACATTGCTAAAACTTACGAGTTGAGAGCAGGAATATTATATCGAAAAATTCAACGAAATGGTAGAACTCGATCCTTATCAATTGTTCCTCGATCATTTAGATGGTCCGTAATAAACCAAATCCACGAGTCAATCATGCACTTGGGATGGGAGAAGACGTTAGATAAGGCCTACGACTATTACTGGTTCGATAACATGTCCAAGTATATTCGAAAGTTTGTTGAGAACTGCATTACGTGTAAAATGTCAGTCTTCTTCGGGTAAAGTTCAAGTTAGTCTTCATCCAATACCAAAGGTAAATACACCTTGGCACACCATTCACATCGACATAACTGGAAAGTTGAGTGGCAAGTCCGATCAGAAGGAGTATATCATTGTTCAGGTAGACGCTTTTACTAAATTTGTTTATTTAACTCACACGCTTAAAATTGATGCTGAAAATTGCATAAAGGCTGCCACGTCGGCTATATCCTTGTTTGGGGTACCAAATCGCATGATAGCAGATCAAGGCAGATGTTTCGCCAGCACTAAATTTAGTGAGTTTTGCTTACAACAAAAAATTAATCTGCATTTGATTGCGACAGGTGCAAGTAGAGCAAATGGACAAGTTGAACGAATAATGAGCACCTTAAAGAACTTATTAACTGCAGGTGAAACTAGCAGTCGATCTTGGCAAGATGCCTTAGGAGAAGTTCAATTAGCTTTAAACTGTACGGTTAGTCGAGTGACAAAGGCAAGCCCCTTAGAATTTTTTATCGGTAAAGTTGCCCGTCGACTTAACAGAAGTAAGAGCACGAGCAGGTCAAAATATTTCAGCTGCAGCAGCATATAACAAAGTGCAATTTAATAAAAGCAAAGCTAAAGTTGTTGGATACAAGGTTGGAGATTTCGTGTTGTTAAAAAATGAAGAAAGGCATCAAACAAAGTTAAGTCCAAAGTTTAGGGGGCCGTTTCAAATAACTGAATTGTTAGAGGGGGATAGATATATGCTCAGGTCTTTGACAAATAATAGAAAATATAAATATGCTCATGATGACATAAGAAAAATGCCAAATGAACAAATACCAGCTGAATTTGAAAGCGGTGATAAGGATTTAAATAATGTAATTGAAACAGACACTGTTGAAAGAGACAGTAATGAAGAATTGAAACAGACACTGTTGAAAGAGACAGTAATAAAGAATTGAAACAGACACTGTTGAAAGAGACAGTAATGAAATAGTTGAAAAAGAAACTGTTGAAAGAGACAGTAATGAAATAGTTGAAAAAGAAACTGTTGAAAGAGACAGTAATGAAATAGTTGAAAAAGAAACTGTTGAAAGAGACAGTAATGAAATAGTTGAAAAAGAAACTGTTGAAAGAGACAGTAATGAAATTATGTAAAAAGAAACTGTTAAAAGAGACAGTAATGAAATTATGTAAAAAGAAACTGTTGAAAGAGACAGTACAGATGCCTTAAGGGCTAATAATGAAATTTGTAATAATAATGTAAGCACAAGTGCAAAACAATTGTTTTGATCATGGTGTGTGGCGCATTAGGTATAATATGATAATGATAATGTAAAAATAAGATGTTTTAAAGAAAAAGAATTTGTTTTAGTTAAGAAAGAAACAGAAATATGAAGATGTAATTTGTTAATGGAAAATATAAGTTTAGATGAAAAATTAAAAGTTATATTTGAAAGTTGAAAGGTAACAAAACATTTTTGGTAAAATTGCACGAGGTCGTGTAATGGTCAGGATGGCCGTGTCGGCGCACACTAAGAGTGTGTGGATGCTAGTATAAGTGTATGGGTGTACAGTCTAGGGAATTTCACCAGAAGACTAATTTCATCATTATGGTAATATTGCATCAGCCTTTAATTGCGCTGTAATTGGTTGTCTGCAGTTGTTGTTTAAGAAGTACCGTTTTAGCGAGGCGACAGCGTGGCGTCGCTGTCGCCGAGTGTGGTTCGTTGGTTAGCATAAAGAGAAGAAGGAACAACGCAGTCAGTTGCGTATAGATCTTCGAAGTGTGCAGACGAAACTCACTGCGCTACGACGATGTCAAAGGAAAGTGATTTTGTTCCAATACATGCATAATCATGAAGCCAAATCAACATGCATATACAAAAGGAAAATCTTTGGAGACAGCGCTACATTCCCTAGTAGCAACCATTGAAAACGCACTCCACCATCAAGAATACGCAATGGGCGTATTTGTAGACATCTCTGGCGCATTCAACAATGTGTCGACGGAAACAATAATGCGAAGCCTAAGAGCAACAGGAAGGCGGCGTTCTATAACCATTGCTAAGAAACCTAGAGGTAGACGGACTATTGAAAAAGGAAAGCCCTTAAGATAACTACATATGCTGATGACATAAGCATAATTATCACAGGCAAATGTCCATCGACACCCAGCTTCATCATGAACTACACACTGAAAGAGATACTAGGAGGGGCCAAAGAAGCCAGACTTAGCATCAATGCGGATAAGACGGACCTCATTCTCTTTACCAAGAGATACAAGGTACCGCAGTAGAAACCACCAAAAGTGAACGGTATGTCTCTCACATTGAATAATTATATTAAATATCTTGGAGTGGTTCTGGACAGCAAATTGACTTGGAGACCCAATGTGGAAGAAAGCGTGAAAAAAGCAACAGAGCGCGCATCACAAAAGATGCTAAGCAGTACTTGGGGCCTTTCACTACGATTGATGCATTTTTTCTTCATTTCAGTTGTGCGACCGATCCTACTCTGCGGCGTCCTCGTATGGTGGCAAGCAACTGAAAAATCCACATACCTTAAGATGATGGAGAGGACCCAACGGCAGGCACTTGTCTGTAAAACTGGGGCGTCCAACTAAGGCACTAGAAACATTAATGTGCGTCAACCCCCTGGATATTCAAGCAGAACTCTTTGCACAGAAGTCAGCACAACGGCTCTGTGCAACTGGGAAAATGACACTCCAAGGTAGTGGACACAGCTCGATTGTCAGGGAGATGCAGAGTAACATAGACTACGTAGCTCCTCTGACCAATTTCAGAAGTGCAACAACGCTAATGGGACCGGACGATTGACGTTATCCTAGATCATCAGGCTGTCCACATATTCCCGGCCGGCTCAAAAATGGATTCGGGAGTCGGAGCAGCAGTGTACTGTGCAGAGCCGGAAATCAGGCTGTCGTAGAAGCTGCCTGATTACTGTAGCATATTTCAGGCGAAGGTTTTTGCAATATCGAAAGCTGCAGAGGTAGCCCAAGAGCTCCACCGAACACACAAACACATTAATATTTTCGTGGATAGCCAAGCGGCAATAAAATCTTTGCAGACATCAACCGACAGTTTAAAAAATTTTCTGGCAAGCAGGGAAGCTTTAGATGACCTAAGCACTGCTAGAACAGTGCACATCTATTGGGTTCCCAGCCACCGGGGTATCGATGGAAACGAAATGGCACACCGCCTGGCCAAAGAAGGTGTCGGGCTATCTCATGAAAATGCGGAAAATATAGATATTTCCATACAGTCGCTATATTGCAACCTAGAAAAACCCGCATTGGCTGCAGCTGATAGGATGTGGAAAACACACCTTGCTGCACAATATCCAAAATTGTGTGCAAAACGCGTCAAGAAAAACTCACTTCCTACTGCACCTATCAAGACGAGACTGCAGACTACTGGTAGGAGTACTAACTGGTCATTGCCTGGCAGCAGCACATGCTTAGAAACTAGGAATAACAACAGATGAAGGCTGCTGCAAACGTCCTCGCTACCACAGGCTCAATTACTTCAATGCGTATTTACTCGCATCACTGGAAGAAGCGGCCAAACATTCTCCAAATGCGCTATTGTCTTTTGCAAAGCGCATGCAAATACTAGAGGACTACAAAGATTCCTAAAGATCTTCAGTATCCGGCATCACTAAGGACCAGCTTACCGACTCAACCTAACCTAACCTAAAATAGCGATATGAAAAAGCCATATTGCGAATGCATTCGCACCTTTGTTTTATGCAGTAGAGTAAATAGCAATTGATATATTATTTAAAATATTTGCTTGCTTCACCTATTAACGTTTCTGATGTTCCACCTGACTGACTGAATGAGAAAATTGTTTGTGTATGAATTCAACTGGGTGGGTCCGATTTGTGTATTTACGAAATTCGTAATTATTTAACTGAAATTAAAATGTATGTATGTAGGCTCCGCGTACCAGCTGGAACGAGAGACATAAAATCTTCGCGAGTGAATTAACGATATTGTGCATGCAATACCATAATGGTTAAAGGTAGTATTGCGATCAATTTAACTTTATTAACTTACTGTGGTGATTTTTGGTTAACAGTGTGCAAATCGTGCAAATTTATTTCGAAAATAATGGTTCCGTTTACCGAAGTTTACCGCAAGCTCCGTTCATTTTATGGTCAATATAATCATCTCTATGTGATAATACGCATACGCAGAGACGTCGAACAGAGCGCACCGAAGAAACAATTGCCTCTGTAGAGCAAAGTGTTGAAGAGGACCCGAATGAATCGATTCGACACCGTGTACAGCAATTGGATCTTTGTCCATTTACTTTATGAAAGATTTTGCGCAAAGATCTTCGCTTACGAACTTACAAGATCCAACTTGTTCAAAATTTAAAGCCGCGAGACCATGCAATGCGTTGTGATTTCGGTGTATGGGCCCAAAATGAGATTGATCTCGATGCTGATTTTCATCGCAAAATTTTGTTCAGTGATGAGGCTAATTTTTGGTTGAATGGCTACGTCAACAAGCAAAATTTGGAGTCAAGATAATCCACTTGAGATCCTTGAGACGCCATTACATCCACAAAAACTGACTGTTTGGTTTGCTCTTTGACAGGTGGAGTCATTGTGCCATACTTTTTTCGAAATTTTTACCGTTAATGGAAACCAGTATAGAGTCATGATAACCGACTATTTTGTTCCCGGATTGGATAGCATGAAGGTGGGTGGGATATGGTTCCATCAAGACGGCGCTAAATGCACGTAGCGCACACCACAAAATCGATTTATTGAAGGACACATTCGATGAGCGCATAATTTCGCGGAATAAACCTGTCAATTGGCCGCCAAGATCGTGTGATTTGACACCATTGGATTATTTTCTTTGGGGATATGTGAAGTCGCTTGTCTACGCCAACAAACCTCAAACGTTGGGGGACTTGGAAGCCAACTTTCGTCGCGTTATTGCTGACATACGGCCCCAAATGCTCGAAAAAGTGCTTGAGAGTTGGACCTTTTGCCGGAAATCATATTTGACCATTAGTGACATAAAATTATCTTTCCAATAAAGCGAAATTGATAGACATTAAAACGATTTTCTTGTGTTTTATTTCAATTCGAAGTTCTATACCTTTAAAAAAAAAAACAACCTTTATATATCTACATATACATATTGTATGTGCATGTGAGTTTTATGTTACTAAGCAGGATTTTGTATAGGTATGTGGGTTATAGATGTGTCACTACATATGTATATATATTTATATAGTGACATATCCATAACCCACACGTCATATTTGAGAAAAATTTACAATTTAAGAGAGAAAACAGTGATGCGTTAGTATATTGAAAGAAAAAATGTTGCATATTGTCTACGGAAAAATTAAAGCCGAAATATTCGATAAAGATACACCAATCTTCAGAATCATTATTCTGTCAAAATAAAGCAAACAATCCATTCAAATGGCTGCAATAGCTAAAATTTCTAGTCAGTTGGAACTTCTCATTTTCAAATATGGCTGGAATAGTGATGAACAAAGTGAATTTTATCTTGGGTGTTTTTACTTATTGCTGAATAACTATCACATTTACTGACCGATTTGGACAAATGTATACTTAAAATATTCGTAAAAGAATTATCTAACATAATAAATCTTAAAAAGTATTTAAACAAATTTTTAAAATTTTTAAAAGCCCAATTGAAATTCAGCAATTTTTCAAAAATGCATAAAAACTTCACATTTTTCAACTTTGAGAGTTTGTATTGGCTTTAATTCTTATTCGATCCGCATAAACGGCATACCGTTAGAAAGGGTATACAATTATTTGTTGAATTGTGGAACATTTTTTAAGATCAAATAAGATCTGAAGTAGATATAAATAAATTAGTCTAAAGACTGCCAAAAAACTAGCTATTCGCGGTTTTCTCAAAAACAATTCTTTGAAAAAATTGAAAAAATGGTTTGCATTTTTGAAATCTGCGCCCAAAAATACATCAAAAAAAAGTATATGAGAGTCCAGCTCCTTTTTTGCTGTAAACTAGTGTAATGTAACAAACTTAGAACCTCTATCTTATATACAAACCAGAGAAATAACCAATGAGCACACAAAAAGTTATAATACATTTCAAATAATATAATATTAACAAAACTTATTGTAATTATAATTATTTTTATTTTACTATTTGTTTTTTATAAATATAAAGGTATTCCAAAAAGAATTATCATAAAGTATAAAAAACAAGAGAATCAATTTGAAAATAAAAATGTTGTAAATCCAAATCAAATTGAAAACATAGATAATCAAATAATTGTAAATCCTCAAAAAGAGAATAACCCGATTTTGTACCCTAAAATATCCGCCTGAGGTCAGGCAAATTTCTAAAGGATGGAGAAGTGACATATCCATAACCAACACGTCTATACAAAATCTTGCTTAGTAACATAAAACTCACATGCACATACAAATAACGTAAATTATAGAACTATTGAACATATAAGATTCTCTCATATAAGTGAATCATCACAAAAGTCATAGGAATGTCATAGCTTATCCATAAGCATAAGCCCACTAATATAAACAGACAAAAACCTAATATTGTAAACATCCGTTGAGAAACTGTCTCACGATATGTCTCACGATAAAATCCGGCTGAAATAATAATTCGGTTACCCCAACCAAAATGCAACATAAGCATTTTTGCAAAAGAGAGCATTTAACGCCCCAACTAAAATACAGCGTAAGCGCGATCGCTCTCATTAAGAGAATGAGCTTCACTCGATACTCTTAAGCTGAGGTTTGGTTCTCGATAGCATCGGTGCGGTAGTTTAGTCTTAATTCTTATAAGCTCATTTACAGATGTCAAGTTAATATAAAAATCATTTTTTTATAAATTAAACGAACTTAATATTTATTTAAATATACATATATATAACTAGCTTGCCCGGCGCGCGTTGCTACGCCTTCACTCCAAAAAAAATAAAATCAAAAGGCAACTAATCACATTCTACAATATCACTATGATTGCAGCCTAAAGGTTCGACCTTGAATTTTCTTAATGAAAACACCCGTGTGCACAATACCCGAGTGTTACCCACCCGCTTCATAAATAAACCGACTTCAACACCGTCAACATAGTAAGTTAATAAAGTTAAGTTAATCGCAATACCACTCGTAACCATTTAGGCATTGCATAAGCAATATCGTTAATTCATTCACCCACTTTCTCGCGTTCTTATGCTTCAGTTGGTACGCGGAACCTACATACAGACATACAATTTAAGTCAAATCTCACAATAAATAAGAATTTCGTTAATGCAAATAAATGCAAATACACAAACACAAACTTCCGAAAATATTTTTGATAAAATTAATATTTTTTTACTTTTTTACCTTGACTTATAAATAATAAGTAAAAAAAAAAAATAATAATAATTATAATTAAAAAAAAAAATATAACTTAATATACCCGGTTTCGAACCGGGGACCCAACACTTGCTTGGAAGATCTCAAGCACCTGCACCACCGCATCTCTTTTGTGCCAACTGGCAAAAGTTGTATATACCGGTTGATTTAGATAATTAGTTTGTTAAATCTGTAAACTCTTAATCTGTAATCAGAACGCAGAGGTGCGAAAGCATAAACAATATTGCTTTTCTGTCACACGTAGCTATGATAAAGCCGAGAGAGAAAGAGAGAGGCTTTTGATATATAATGGCAGCAAATAAATGCAAACACAAACACATGAATATGAAAATGCCAAATTTCAAATGTAATTTTCACTAACTTCCGAATTATAAAATGAATCCTTTTTTGCTTTAAGACTATTTTTGCTTGACTTATAAATAAAAAAAGTAAAAAGAATAATTATTTAATTTAATTATAATTAAAACACAAAAAGAACACCATGTTCACACCAGGACTCGAACTCGGGCCTTCACAATTGCGTGGGCCATCTCAACCACATGCGCCAGCGTTGTGGTTGTTTACGGACTCGCAAAGTCTGTATATAGCCGTTGATAGAAAATGCAATTTTCACAAGTTTCCGCATATATTTTTAATCAAATTTTTTCAGAGTACGCACCTACGCCCTCATACAAAGCTATTGCCACAAATTTCGAGTCTTTTAGCTTCTACCGTTTGGCCTGTGGGTGAGTCGCCAATCAGTCAGGTTGAACTCTTTTATATATATAGGTTATATATGTACATATATAATTATATAAACGCTTTCAACATTCAATTTTTTGTTTATGTAGTCATTTTGCAGAATGAGGATGGTATGAAGGTAAACAAAAAGAACGTTATCAACGTTTAACTCAAACTTATCTTTTACCCGATCGTTCTTGAAGCAGCAATATTATGTGGTCCGATTTAAGTCAAACATTATCAGATGGTACAGAACTAATTTCTATATCAATATGGTGAGTTTGTTTTTTAATATCTTGAAAACCTAAAATGTTTTTCATACAAACAGTTTTCGACCGATTGTCACTATGGGAGCTATAAAATATAGTGGTCCGATCTGGCTGACATATGTACTGCCTGCAAAAGAAAAAATAATCTCTTTAGAATTTTATCAAGTTAGCTCAGAAACTGACAGTTTCGTTTGCATAGAATCAGACAAACAGTCGGACGAATGAAGGAACAGACGGACATGGACATATTTTTTCAGCTCGGAGTCCCGATTAAAAATATATATATTCTCTAAGGCAGAAGTGCGCAAAGTTGCCTTAAGGATGTGCACGCACCAATACAAATAAAAGAAATCGCACTACATGCATCAGACGATTGACCACGAAGTGCATTTTTCGTTTTTCAGTGTACACGAAACGATTAGGCAACAACAAATTACATTCAAATTAGCGACGAGTCTCTCACACAACAACAAAAGTCAATGAAATTGTTGTTGCTGAACTCGAAATCGACGAGAATGAGATCGAATGCATCAAATTGTTTTGTTTTGTAATTTGCAATGTGTTCCAAAACATTACCTATGTGTAAGCTAACACACTTCCATAAGCAATGTGCAAAACAAAAACAAATGTGCGTCGTGTATATAGGCGCTGGGCACCCCTGCTCTAAGGGGTCGGAGATGACTCCTTCTATGCCTTGAACATTTTATTGCAAACTAAACGTTTTTGCAAGGGTATACAAAGTCTTAAGTCATCAAGTTGTTTACAGTTTTATTGATCCGTCACTCACCAACAATATTAAGATAGACTGAGTGACCAATTGGTGGTGTTGTCGAGATCTGACACTCATAGATGCCCGAGTCCTTTCTTTGAGCGTAGCGTATTCGAAGTGTCCAGTCCTCGGCGTGAGGTGAGTGCATCGCCTCAAATCGCTGATCTGATGTGTATGTATAACGACCTACAGTCAGCAGATGTATGTCCCGATGCCTCACCCAGGAGACCTGTAAATGTAAAGTAACAAAAGGAAAAATATACCATTTCTGATTAAGCTTTCAAGGGTTCATGTACATATGATTGATTCACTTTACTTCAGAAAAGTAGGTAATTTCTGAGTTTATTTAAAAATGAAAGAAACGGCTTGCAGAGGTGAGTGAGGGACTATAAGAAATTTAAAATAAACTTGATCTGCGTATGAAATGGAGAAACCTACATACCAAATTTGGTGTCTCTAACTTTTGTGGTCTCGGAGATCTAAATGTTCATGCAGACGGACATCCTTTTGTCCGTTACAAACTTTTGCACAGTTTTATGACCTTCTTTTACTAATTTTGAATAGGTTCAGGTTGTAAAAATGGTTTAGCCCTTACCGTGCGATTGCCCAGATTCTTGACACGACAGGTTAGCTTGACTGTTTTGCCTTCGAGACCAGTTATGTTGCTGGTTATGGTCGTATCAAAAGAAGGTCCTCCGGTTCCTGGAGTGGGAAGATCCTGCAGAAAGTCTGTAAAAAATCGCTTTGAAGCGCCCCAAGAGCTACCTAAGAACAAGATGGAAAATATTGTTAATTAAAAAATTATTAATAAATTTTAATTAAAATTCAAAGGTTCAAAGAAATTTTTGGTTATTTTGAAATTGCACTTTTTTTATTTATTTGTTTTAATGCATAATTTTATTATATTTTTAAATCACTTAAGTAGCATTTAATTTAGTTTATTTTTAATTGAGACGGTTCGATGTTGGCACCACATGGCGATTGTTTATTTTCTTAGTCACGATGAAATAATAAAAAATTATTATTTACATGTACGAGGGATTTAGTGCAGTGTCTAGCTATGGCAATGGCACATTATTCTCTGGCAGCTTCGGCAAGTCGGAGTTACGGCGACCTGAGCCATTGTTCGAGGGGCCTGGCGACAGGCTAAAAACGCTAAGGGAAGACTCCCGTGACAGAAAAATCATTAATGGTCGCAATAATGAATACAAAAAAATGATCAACCGGGGCTGGGATATCAGCCCAAACGTTTGTGGAAGGCGTGACTGCAACCACCGGCGGGCACGGGGAGGAGCAATCCTCTCTGCGTGTTGCCAGTACCATGGTAAGAGCAGGCCATGGTGCTTGTAAAGCTACTGCCAAACAACAACAACAACAAAAGAAACCCGATGCCAAGCTGTGGCGTGGCAATACCGCTGTCAAATCAGACACAGATTGTAAATCGCATGGTGGTAGCATCACGTCAGAGGCCGAAAATAAGCTTCTGCTCTCCCCAATTCAGGCGGGTGCCAGTGCCTCTTGTAAGGTCGGGGCCAAACGAACAAAGGAGGGTATGAAAACCAAGACCCAATACAAGGCTACTCTGAAGATTAAAGCTCGACTTATCAGCGGCGGCGACCTCATCCCCGAGGAGAGGCGCAAGCTGTTGTGGGCCGACGCAAAGATCGAGGAGGGCCGCAAGCACTTTGCCACTATGCAGACTTCATGTGGCAACTTTGTCAACAAGGTCGAGGAGCAGCTGGCCGCCAAACGTCAGCGCTCCAAGGCGACCACCAAGGCGGATGTGCCCGTTCATAAGCGGCTTCGCGCTCATTAACTGAAGTAACCCAAGTGGAAAATGTCGCCAGAGCAGTGGAAGATGGTGGGAGAGAAACTGCTGGAAGCGTTGCTTGAACGGATGGAGACACCAGATGCCGCGCCCATCACATTTGATGGTGCAGGTTGGCTCAACGGTGTCAAAATTCTTAGCTGTCGTGATGATCTCACCCTGAAGTGGATCGCGGAGACAGTGTCTGCCATGGTCGTGAACAGGTAGTGAACAGAACACTGATTCCGGGCGTACCGAAGGCAAAAGTTCTCTTTTCACGTGATGTACCCAAGGAACAGGCACTTAAATAACTAAAAATCTCTAATGATGTTATTATGGACACAAGGAAAGGATCAACCGGGGCTGGGATATCAGCCCAAACGTCGGTGGAAGGCGTGACTGCAACCACGGGCGGTTACGGAGGAGCAATCCTCTCTGCGTGTCGCCAGCGGTCACACCTCCGCCATGGTTGGAGCAGGCCATGGTGGTTGTAACGCTACTGCCACAAAAAAGTCACAACAAGAACGAACACAAAATGTGAGGCCAAGCTGTGAAGAGGCAGTTCCGTAGTCGATACAGACTCGGACTGCGACTCACATGGTGGAAGAGATCGAAGCAAAGCTTCTGTTATCTCCCGTTCGTGAGGGTACCGGAACCTCTAGTAAGGCCGGGCCCAAACGAACGAAAGAGGGCATGAAAGCGAAGGCCCAATACAAGGCGGCTCTAAAAATCAGAGCTCGGCTCAATAGTGGCGGCGACCACACCCTTGAGGAGAGAAACAAGCTGCTGTGGACCGAACAGAAGATTAAAAAGGGTCGAAAACATTTTGCTGAGAAAGCCAGTATGAAGGCGTCCAGCAATCAATATGTCAACGTTGTGGAGGAGCGACTGGCCGCAAAACGTCAGCGCTCAACAGAAACCGCCAGAGTCGAGGTGTCCGCTGGCACACGGCCCCGACCAACACGAAAGCCGATGGAGTCTGCTAGCGACGTGACGAGACGACATTTAGTCGTAGTCCTCATAGACAAGAATGATCCCAACGGCAAAATGTTGCCAGAGCAGTGGAGAGTGGCAGAGACCAAGTTAATGGACGCAATGATGAAACGGATGAATACTCCCGATGCCGCACCCACCACGTTCGGTGGTGCAGGTTGGCTCAATGGGATCAAGATTCTAAGTTGTCGGAACGACCTTACCTTGAAGTGGGTCACTGACACCGTAGCCACCATGGCCGATCCATGGGAGGGTGCTAAGCTATAGGTAGTGGAAAGAACGCGTATTCCTTCCGTGCCAAAGGCGAAGGTGCTGTTTCCACGGGTCGTGCCCCTAGACCAGGGGCTACGACTTTTGAGGTGGCAGAGCCCTGATGTCCAACCGCTGACTGGCAGGTTCTTCATGTCGCGAAGCCCGATAGCAGGGGCCAGCACATGGTCCTGCAAATCAGCAGGGAGGCCAAGGATATGCTATACCCCAGATTCGGGAAGATGGCGTGGGGTGTGAGCAGTGTATACCTAAGCCTCAAGAAGCGCCACCCGGAGGACGCCAACAAAAATACATTGGAGGCCGGTGAGGTGGAGCAAGGCCTCGGCATAGAAACTATGGTGGAAGCTGCCCACGGCATGGACATAGAGGAAGCCACTGGAGCGGATCATGTCCCTACACCTAAGACGAACTATGGCGAAACGACGCTTGTGGTCGAACAGTTGAGACTGGAGGATTCAATCAGCAATGCAGCAGAAGGTCCTCCAAAACAACTTGCATTAAAGCAAGCTAGCGTCGGCGGAACTCCTTTTTACCCTGGAGTAAGGGTCCGCTGATGTGGCTCAAGTCCAGGAACCATGGTTGGCGTCGGCTAACAAAGTATCTGGGCTAAAGTCAGCGAACTACACCACTTTCTACCTGACAACAGTAAGTAGAATTAGAACAGCCATCATATTAAGGAAAGGCATCTATTCTTACCTAATGACTAATTACAGCACGGATGATCTCACTGTCGTGGGGCTGGAGGGCCACAAGGATGAGCCACTGCTACATTCTGCTGCATGGTACGACCGGGAGGCTCCACCCGATGAGCTACAGAGGATAGTTGAGGAGGCAAGCTGGAAAAAGCATCATCGGAACAGACGCCAACGCACATCACTACGTGTGGGGTAGTCTGAACATCAACGACAGGGGTGAGTCTCTCTTAAATTTCCTTTTACAAACTAACTTAGGATTAGCTAACGTTGGAGAGGTACCTACATATGTTGGACCAACCTCATCCAACATTCCAGATTTAACACTAACAAATAAAATGGGTACACAAGTGGTGGAATGGAGAGTTCCCGAAAGACACTCGTTCTCAGATCACAGGTACATTTAATTTAAATGTCTATTTAACTTTACTCCCCCGTAAAGTGTATACAGGAACCCCCGGAAAACAAACTGGGTGAAGTTCGCAGAAACACTATAGAGGACGCTATCCGCACCACCCACAATCTCAATAGAAGAAGATATAGATAGGTCCCTGGAGGCGATCACTGATCATCTGATGTCTGCCTCCTATATCTCACATCAACCCTTAAAAAAGCAAAAGGGGCACCAAGCCACCTTGGTGGACTCCTAAGCTTAATGAACAAAGAAAAGACATCCAGGAAACCTTCAAGATTGCAAAACTAGCGGAAAAAGAGATTATCTGGGACGAATACAAGATTAAACTACGCAATTTCAAGAAAAAAGTTCGAAAAGCCAATAGAGACGCATGGAGAATCTTCTGATCCGGCATAGAGAAGGTCACAAAAACCGCGAGACTCCGGAAGCTGCTCACGAGCCAGCCAACCATACAGAGTCAGCTTAAAACAGACGACGGAAGATGGACGGAAAACAATCGCGAAGCTATATGTGCCCTTCTTGGTGCACACTTCTCGGGCTGTACGGATGTCCCAGAAACAATAACTTCTCAACACATGCACGGAGAACCGAAAAGTATACCTGTGGACCTAATAACCCCGAAGAAGATTCAGTGGGCTGTGGACACCTTTGCGAGCTACAAATCTCCAGGATTGAATTGGACAGAATGAGCTTCAATGTATATTTGTAGCATGTCTAATGCACAGCTCCGTGCCTGTGGCCTGGAGGACAACACGTGTTGTGTTCCTGCTCAAAGCGGACAAGTGCAGTCACGTGCAACCAATAGACTACAGGCTCATTAGCCTCACTTCATTCATTCTCAAAACACTAAAAAAAACTGCTAGAACTCCATATCAAAAAGGGTGCCAATCCTATTATGGAGCCTAACCAACACGCATACACTTAAGGAAAATCGGTGGAAACAGCGCTATATTCCTTAGTAGCTACCATAGGAAAAGCACTGAACCACCAAGGCTACGCACTAGGAGCATTTCTCGACATATCCGGTGCGCTTAACAATGTGTCAACCGGAGCCATAATGCGAAGCCTGAGAGCTACAGCAATCCACGAGGTGATAGACTTATAGATACATAACCTGTTGAGCCCACCACCACCACCATGACCAAAAAGGCGAACAGAGGCACCCCCCAAGGCGGAGTCTTGTCTCCTCTGTTATGGAACCTAGTGTGACAAATTTCTCAACAAATTCTACAGGAAAGCCCCCAGGGTAACAGCCTATGCTGACGGCATAAGCATAATTATCACGGGCAAATGTCCATCGACTCTCAGCTCAGTCATAAGCCACACACTAAACGAAATACTAAGATGGGCCACACAAACCGGACTTAATATTAAGATGCAAAAAGGCATGGACTACATAACCCCTAGCACTAATTTCAATGAAACAACAACACTAATGGGACCAGATGACTGGCGTTCAGGGATGGACGAACAGGCCATTCACATATTCACAGACGGTTCAAAAATAGACTCAGGAGTCGAAGCGGCGGTGTACTGTGCAGAGCCAGAAAATAGGCTGCGGTACAAACTGCCTGACTACAGCAGCATATTCCAGGCGGAAGTTTTCGCAATAAGGAAAGCAGCGGAAAAAGTTCAAGAGCTACACCATACACGTATGAACATTTTCGTGGATAGTCAAACGGCAATAAAATCTTTGCAGTTATCTGCTATCGACTTCAGAAATGTCCTGGCAAGCAGGGAGGCACTAGATGAACTAAGCATTGCTAGAACAGTGCACATCTACTGGAATCCCAGCCACTGGGGCATTGACGGTAACGAAATGGCAGACTGTCTTGCGAAAGAAGGAGTCGGGCTACCACACGAGAACACAGAAAGCGTAGAAATCTCACTACATTCGCTGCACAGCGAACTAGAGAAAACCGCCTGGCCAGAAGCTGATGTAAGATGGCACAACACAGCCAGCTGCAGAATATCCAAAATAATGTGCAAGACTCGAACCAAAAAGCTCACTCACTTTCTACTGCAACTTCCTAGGAAAGACTGCAGACTACTGATAGGAGTACTAACGGGACATTGCCTGGCGGCAGTCCATGCCAAAAGACTAGGCATTACTACAGAGGACAGCTGTCGAAAGTGCAAAGCTCCAGGAGTTGCTGAAACACTGGAACATCTTGTATGCAGCTGCCCAGCACTCGCAGCACAAAGAGCACGACATCTCAATTCACATTGGTTCACTTCACTAAAAGAAGTGGCTGAACACTCTCCCAACGCACTACTGGCGTTTGCCAAAAACACTAAAACTCTTCAGGAGCAAACTCATCAATAACGACGTCAATATCCGGCAACACTAAGGACCAATTATGGTCTATGTGAGATCATCATTTGGTGATCAACCAGTATAACCTAACCTAACCTAACCTACATGTACTACATCTTGCACACTCTAAGTAAGTTGCGCTAAGTGTAAGGCAACCCTTTTAAAGTAGTTATTTAAAAAAAAAACTCAAAAGAGCGCGAAGCAGTCAATTCTTCGACGTGCACATAATCTCGGCTATTCGCCGACGATTTAACTTTTTAAAACTGACCTACGCAAATCGGCTTAAATTAATTTACAGACAGACTCTTATAGATTTTGATCTACGTTATTATAATGCTTATCTGAATATGCTGCACAAATGTTTGTATTGGTGAACCTTTCTCTCGTACACACCCTTCAGTACACTCGGCAGTGTATAAACGCTTGGTAAATATCAACTTATAACAAAAAGCTGTCAATCTCCTCCATCAGCATTACGTCTCGTCAAAGATTTTCTTCTACAACTAACTGCACTACTTACCGTCAATTACAATTTGCGACCAAAAAATCAAAATGGAAATACCTATTTAATTAAATGAATACACGTACGTAGTAGTTCAACACGAGTATTGTGTTACTGCATACTTGAAATTTTCAGATGACCCCCAAAATCTGCAGTTATGGCCAAATAACCTTTTCGAGGTACTTTTTACATTTAACAGGTCATAAAACTTTTTGTGGCAAACGCATATAACTTATCCATACAGATTTTGTTTTTTGGTAAGCCTATGGTTCCTAATGGCAAAAACAAGTTTGAAAAATTTTTCTATGTTAAATTGGGATATATATTTTTTTGGCGTTTTTTTGAATGGGCTCATATATTTAAAAAAAATTTTAAAAAAATTGGTGTGAAGGAAACTTTATGACTTAATGGCAACCAAAGCAAAGTGTGAAATATAAATGGTACAAAAGGCGGGCTTTCTTGGCGGCGAATGATGATTATCGATTCTCCCTATCGGTGAATATCGATAGGCACTGGTGGTGCAGGAGTGGACGAGAACAAGGTTACCAGATGCATTTCCAATGCTTCCTCTCAGATGGCACCACTCTAGTTGATTTTCTGCATACCCAATGCTGTTATGCAAGTGGCATGTTTCGACACTGTTAGTCCCCTTGTCAATACGTCTGCTGGCATCTCGGTAGTTGAAATATATATTGTAGATGACTGTTGGCCCTAGTTGGCCCATATTTTTACGCAGAAAGCTTCTCAGATGAAAAGCTTCTTTTGAAGATTCAGACAGCGCAATGTACTCAGCCTCTGTGCAGGTTAACGCAACAGTTCCTTATTTTCGGCATTCCCATGATACTGAAGCGTTTGCCAATATGAACGCAAATCTTGTAAATGATTTTCTATCTTCGGTGTTAGCAACCCAGTCGGTGTCAGCGTAGTCAATCAAATATTTTCCACTTCGACTGTATACCAAACCATAATTTTTAGTACCTTTCAAATAACGTAGTACCCGTTTAGCAGCAATCCACTGTTGTTTACCATAGTTTTCGTTGTATTGGCTCAGGACACTAACTGCATGCGCAATGTCAGGGCGTGTTAATGCTGCTATCCATATTAAAGCTCCAACTTAAGTAGAGATTTCTTCCTTTTCCACTTCGGATTTCGGGCACATATCGACTGATAGCTTCTCACTGGTGTTAATGTGTGTTTGCTGGAGTGCAATCCTCTATATTGAACTGCTTTAAAACTTCTTTGATGTACTTTGACTGACACGTTGAGCAATTATCGTTGTATTTATTTCTTAAATTCAATCCCCAGACACATTGAGCAATCACCAGACAGTATGAAAATCTACCTAAATCCTTCATCTTAAATTCATTGGACCTTCTGGTCTTATGACGCATTGCTATTTCCAAAGTTTTGTTTTTCTATAATGCCTTGTACTCATTCATCATTACAATTTTCCATTCCGTAGCATGTGGACCCTTTAGAGCTAAACTCACAGTCACTTAATTGCTGACGCTGATCAGAGATGTAACTTAAAAAAATTTATCTTCAGGCTCAGATTCAATTTGATCATGCGGTTGGTACTGCAATTATTTGATTGTACATTATTTTTGGTCGGCCGGGCTTACCGTACAGTTTTCTTGGTCTTCCTGGTCCATGCGTCATTACTACTTGTTTCTTCAGTTAAGCTTTCGTCGTCTTCTTCTTGATGATATTTTCATTCTTGATCCACAGAGACATTCTGCTACTTGATCGACAGGAACACACTGTATTTATATCATTCTGCTGCTCGGTAAACTCTACAAATTTGACACATTTTCAAAAAGTTGTGTAAGCACGACGTCACGACTTTTCAGTATAGTTCGGGCTTCTGAATCATAAAGTCTATCGTTTAGATTTTGGTCAAATTTACTTTTGAAAGGTGTTTCGCCTCACAGGATTCTAAATGGACATCTGTTTCATGTGTAGTTTGCAGTGATTACTGCTTCAACCCAGTTGCTCGGAGGTAGCGCTGCTTGAAGGCACATGCATGTTCAGTTTATACGTTCAGTAGTTTCATTTTGTATTGGTGTATATTCCATACTTAAGCAATATGTTAAAACCATGGTCACATATTTTTAAAACTGATAGGAAATCTTCTTAAGGCTTGCACAAAACTTATAACTTGGCTTAAAAGACACTGTGCCATACCCTTCGATCTCTGTAGACTCATTGTTGGCTTTTTTGAGCTGTGAACATTTCGCTGCACATATTTCGTCAAATTTAACTTTCTGGGCGCACATGTGCGATGTTGCGCCAGAATCTAGACACTAGCCATTGTACACATTTCTAATAGAGTTGGCTGCTTCTACATACATACTTTGATCTGAATTTTTCATAGTCTGCTGATTTTTTGATTTACACTCAGCTGCTTTGTGGCCCATTTTTCCACATAAATGAGTTGAAAATTAAATTTATTTTTATAGTTATCACAATTTTGCTTTATTAATAACGCCCCAGGTGACGTTTCACCATTTCTTCTCTTTCTCGCTTGATATTCATCTAACAATTTTATTTTAAGTGCATCGGGCGATATTAAATTTTCCTGCGTTTCGATTGCAAAACTGCTCATATTCTTCAGGAATGCTATATAGCAATAAAATGGCTAGTAAGACATTTATGTTGTTAAGGTCAATTTAATTTATTTTGTCTACTATATCAAAAAATCTATCTATATGATTCCTCATATCGACACCTGAACCTAATTTCAATAGAGTTAACGACTTCGATTTTGCCTTTGCGTCTGAAACTTCCTATTGTGTATTGTTTTTTTCTGTTACTGTTATTTTTGCTAGTTTCTTTTGCCGCCTCACAGGCGACAACCATACTTTTCTCGTCCCTTGCTACATAAGCAATTTCACCAGCTACATATATTGCGATACTTCAATATTTTCAGCTTGTTACAATAAATCACTTATTCACTTTCGCAGTGGAAACGTGTTGTGTCCATAGCCTGTTGTATTTTGATTCCAGAGTTTATTTGTTAATAGATAATGTAATACAAGTTTATTTATGTGAAATATAAAAGTTACAAAAGAAGGTCTTCTTGACTGATGATAAACGATACTGCCTATCGGTGAATATCGGCACTGGTGGTGCAGAGTTGGTGGAGAACAAGGTTGCCAGATGCATTTCCTATAGATATACATATATATCGATATATATATATCTTTTGAAAGGTCATTATATGCGTTTGTCATAAAAAGTTTATTACCTGTTGAGTATAAAAAGTGCCTCGAAAAGGTTTTTTGGCCATAACTCCAGATTTTAAGGGTCACTCGAAAATTTCAAGTATGCAGTAATATTATACTCTGGTAGAAAAATATAAAAATTGTTGCACAATGTAATTACAATATGCAACAATTTGAAAAAATTCATGTATCCCGAACTTTTTAGAGTCGATTTATATGGAAAATGGGTCGCTGAATCCGACAATAAAATTCAAAAATTATATGTTGCCAGGACCAGGACCATGTAAAATTCGAAAAAAAAAAAAACAATTTTTATATATTATATTATTATATTCATCTTCCTTGCATTTAAGATATTAAACTTTGAAATCGATAAAGAGACGTCGGAGATTGAAGCATTTCAACAAAGTTGCCCAATGTGACATTTTGAAATGTTCTCATAATAGTAATGAGTTTAACAAAAAAAAAATTTTAAAGTGGTTTTTCGTCATCTGGGGCTCCATATGTATTAGAAAAAGTAGTTAAGGTAAAGGGTTCAAAAAAAGCTTAATTTTGTTACCTAGTGTAATTAATTTTTTTTTTTTTTCATTTCGCATAAAATATGTATATACAGTGCACTGCAGTGTACTAAAAAGAGATAGTGAAAAAAGGTAGATTTCCGACTATTTCAAATTTGGCTTTGGTAAAGCGAAAATAACTTCAAACATAGTTTAATGATATTAAAGATGTTTATCTTTTTGAAAAGGTAATAAGCTTGCCTATCAGCTTGTCAAACAACATTCTTAAATTAGATTATGCGTTCGAAAATTATTGGAGACTGAAATAGAAATTTGGCATAAAAATTTTCCTATTTAAAAAAATTATATTTTTTGTGCAATTTTTACTCCAAAACTAGAATATATATCGTTCGGTAAAGTTTATAATTAAATGGCCAAGTTTTAGCTAAATTTGTTTTATCGCTTTTTATTTTTTGCTGAGGAAGAAGGAGAACATTTGAACGTAAAATGCAAGCAGTGATGATGCAAATGTAGTAAGTGAGAAATTGCTATAACCCGGCAATTTATTCATGAATTTAATTGAAAGATATCTTATTTGACGCTTAATTAATAAATCTTTATGAATTAAATGCTGAATTTACCACTTTAAATTTTGGAGACCCAAAAGCACCAAAAAGAATTCAACTGCACCCTTATCGCAAAAGTTAATTACTTAAACGCAGAGTGTCTTTTTGCAAACCGTTTATTAATTTTGTTTTTTAACTTCATTTTCGGACTCAATTAAAATAATAAGGATATTGTCACTTGTAATTGTTCGTTTTTGTCATATAGCAATGAACCCCTAAAATAATAAAGTGACATTAACCACGAATATAACTTATTTGTTATATTTTTTAAAAGGTAATAAAATGGCCTATAAGCCTATCATATAACATAATTTGATAAATCGTTTAGAAGCTATTGAGGGTTGAAATTAAAATTTTGCCTAAAAATATGCCCATTTTAAAAAAAGTCATTTTTTGAGCAATTTTATTTAAAAACGGAAACTTTTGTTTTTTGTATCACTCTTTGGATCTGTAAGCTTACTAATTCTCAAATAAATAAAAAAATCTTGTAAGTATCGGTCAACAAATGTAAAAGTTATTAGCCCTTAAGTCTTACGTAGTGTTGTGTGAAAATCACTTTTTACGGGTTCATTGATATAAAACAACGACCAACTATTAAAAATTATTGAATACTTAACATTTTGCAAACATTTGTTAGGTAAAAATGTTGATCGATGCATTTTGGTCTCCAAGAACAATTTAAAGTTGTCAGTTCAGCATTGAATTCATAAATATGCATTAATTAGGCGTCAAACAAGGTATCTTTTATTAAAATCCATGAATGATGGGCAAAGCCAACAACCCTTCAGAATTGCCCGTTTAAGGCCACGCACAAGTAAATACATGCATTTTGCGTTCAGCTGTTCTTCTACTTCCTTAGCATATCAAAGATTTTTCAATGAGAAAAAACGATTTTGGGTATGATATGGTTAGGTTGAGTTAAGGGTTACAACTTGGCCATTTATTGATAGATTTTTACAAACGATACCTTGTTAGGATCCAAGAGGTTGGCTGACAATTTTCAATTTATTTTTTGAATTTTCAAAAAATTTTAAACATACAATAGTTAATATATAACAATAATATAACATATAACAATAATTAATAATAATTAACAAAATTAATTTAATTAACAATTAATTTTTAATTTTAACACATATTTAAAATTTTCCATTTTCTACTCCTAAGCTAATAACTTCTATATTTGTCGATTGACTTTTAAAAAAAAAAAAAAATTTTTTTTTAGAATTAGTAAGCCTACAGATCCATAGAGCGATACAAAAATCCGAAATTCAAGTTTTCGAATAAAAATTGCACAATAAATTTTTTTTTTTTTTAAATGGGCTTATTTTTATGCAAACATTTTCATTTTAATCCTCGATAACTTCTTAACGAATTATGTTATATGACAGGCTTATATGCCTTTTTATTACCTTTTCAAAAATATAAACACTTTTAATATCAATAAGTTATGTTCGGAGTTATTGTCACTTTATCAAAGCTACCTTTTTAAAAAGTCGAAAACGGTCCCGGCAACCTATTTTTTTAAAAAAATTTTCGGAATCAGAGACCCATTTTACATATTATTCGACTCTAAATAGGCAAGGATACAAAATGCTGTTGCATAGTGTAACTGTCGACCAATACTTGCAAAAATTTTTTATGGTTTTACAATTAGTAAATCTATCGATCTAAGCAGTTGTACAAAAAAACAAAACTCGAGTTTTCGATAAAAACTTCCACAGGAAATAGCTTGTTTATAAAAACCTTTATGCAAATTTTTAAGTCAATCCGCAAAAACTTCTACACGAAATATCTAATTTAAAAATGTTGTAAGGCAGGCTGATAGGCCATTTTATTATTTTTTTAAAATAATAAACATCTTCAAAATCATTAAACTATGTACGGAGGTTTTTTCACTTTACCAAAGTTTTTTTTTTTTTTTAAAACGGTCCCGGGAACAAATTTAAAAAATTTTTTTTCAGAATCATCGACCCTTACATATTTGTATATCTAAAAAGTTCGGAATACAATAATTTTTTTCAAATTGTTATATAGTGTTATTAGTTTGTGGTTAATATTGCACACATTGGTCCTTAAAATTAAAATTTTATTGATAAAAATAAAGTATAGTCATATTAAAGAAAATATTGATTTTTTTTTTTACAAAATTGTATAACGAAAATAAATTTCGAAAATATAACGAAATTTAATGAATTACACTAGCTTCCAAATTTTATTTTTATCGGTGGAGCTGGGCTCTCATAGACTTTTTTTTAAGGAATGGTTTGCGAGAAAACCGAAAATAGCTAGTTTTATGACAGTATTTCGACTAATTTGTTCACACCTACATTACACACAACCTAATAATAATAATCCCATTTCTAACGGTATGCCGTTTATGCGCATCGAATAGGAATTAAAGAAATTTCAAATCATCAATGTAAAAAATTTGAACATTTTTTGCATTTTTAAAAATCGTTGAAATTTACTTGCTGTTTTAAAAATTTTAAAAACTCGTTTAAATTGTAAAGCAATTTGTAAGTCTGACAACCCTCCTATCACATGTACTCAACACTATATATTCTAACATACTATTCATTAAATCAGTCGTTGCTTATACCTTAACCTGCGCACACATGCTTTAATAGGTTATTATTATTATGGACGATGATGTGCTAACGAACAGTACATTCAAGCGACCCAAAGACACCAAGCAAGTGCTTGTGAACGCGCGAGCCCAAGCAAAATAGCAACTCACCTCCCGCCCAACCGACTGAGGGGCGCACCGCATTACTTGCAGTAGTAAAGATCGCGATGAAGAACAACAAAACTTAGACATACAAAATAATTTAAATACATATACATATTTTACAACACAATACAAGAAAATAATTAAAATATACTTAATAAATATTTAACCATTGGACAGATGAGAAAGTAATAGTGTTATTAGCGAGCGAATAGAAAAAGTATTAACTCTAAAATGAGAAAGATTATTATAGTTAGCACAAGCGACTGGGATAGGAAGAGAAAGAGGAAGATAGTTTCTAGTAATTCTTATTGGAACAGCAAAACTAATTTGGCTTATTAATTCAGAAGAATCAATCTCACCGTTTATTAATTTGTGTATGAAAATTACACCAAGCATGGTTCAGATGGTACAGATTCTATTCGTTCCTGCTAAACCTCATATTGGGGACACCATATACAAGATCCATATTTCAGGGCCAAGATGGCTTCCTTGCGATACCACGGATGTAACTCGGACAGATTTAGATAGTAAGCCTTGAAAAAAGACATTTTGGGTTCTTAATGTAATATAATTCGAAATCCAAATAATTAAGTTATTTGGAAATCCCAAAAGATGGAGTTTGCGAAATAAAAGAGAGTGATTAACGGAGTCAAAGGCTTTACTAAAATCAGTGTAAATGACGTCTATTTTCATTTTATTTTGAAAAGCATGTTTAACAAATAAATATAATTTGAAAAGGTTAGTGGTAGTAGATCTATATTTCAAAAAACCATGTTGACAAGGTGAAATTATAGATTTACATAAATATTGAAGTTGAGAAGCTATTAATTTCTCAAAAATTTTAGGAATAGCAGACATCTTAGAAATACCTCTATTGTTACTGACATTTGACTAGTTTCCATTTTTATGGAGATTAATAATAAATGATTCTTTCCAAAAGGTTAGGGAAAGAACGCAACTCCACGGAAAGTTTAAATAACTTAAATAAAGGTTTCAAAAGACCATCGCACAGATCCATTAGGATCCATCCAAAACTGTTGCCCACAACTTATAAGGTAATCCTTATAAAATTTGTGTTCAGAACAGAGAAATTGGAACGAGCAATCAGATAGCAAGAGATATCCAAGAAAGAGCCAGTTTCCTTAAATTTCTTATACAATCTTGGATTCCTATTATTCAGGTTTAGTAATTCCCGCGTAGGTTCATTAGACCTACATGGAAAACAAACTGGAACACATATGTAGGAATGGGAAAAGAACAAGTCAAAGAGCAACCGGTATAGAGAGAGACACGAAGTGGCCGTCGTTATTAAACGACGACATAGCAAGGGGTGTTGGTTAAGCGAGTGGTGAGATCAGATTTTTCGATGCCAGAATCTCGTGAGCTACAGACGCACTAGTGAAATACGAAACAAAGTCATTTAAGTTAAATTAAGTACATAGCAAATATTGTTTAATTTAAGTATCCACATAATATCAATAAAATATTATATTAATAACATCACTGTGGAATACCGGGGCCACAATTTAGGGGGCTCATTCGGGATATGAACAATTACAAAAACATATATTAAAACTGTGTACGATATTAAAAATTCGTAATTCATCGTAATTTGTGTGTGCTACAATTAACTAAAAAATTGGCTGAGATCTGTGAAGCGTAATTTCAAAAGTTGTGAAATTCGTTTCAAGCATAAGTCATTGAGTCAAAAGGCAAGGAAATAACGGCGCTTGGAAAGAGAAAAATTTGTCGACGGCAGACAGAAAATTGAGAAGGCAACAACGTGACGTGGTGAGTTGCAGAGAAACGTGCACGCGGAAAGGACATCAGATACGGTTAAAAAATGTTATAAATGTGGAGACACATCACGAAAAATGATTTCAAGTGTTTTAAGTGTAATCAGTCAGGACATAGAGCAGCTCAGTGTAAGGTCGAGTTGCAGATTAAACGAGATAAGGTTACCAACCTTGTGCAGGAGGAAGTTAAAACAAAGCCATCAAACACGTTTACTTCGTCTGGGCTGGAATTGAAAACTGTTATGCATGCAAAAGTCAGTTTTAAATGTTTTGTGGATACAGGATCAGTTCTTTGTTTGATGCGCAGAAGAGTTTTCTTAAAATTGGGCGACAATAGGTTGACAGCTAGTGAGAAATGTTTAACAGGTATTGGCGAGAGTTAAATTGTGACTGTTTGAAGTTTAGTCATTCCTGTGTACATCGACGGCATCGATATTGATGTTGAATTCCATGTTACAGCTGATGAAGATATGGCGTTTGAAGCGATCTTGGGCAGAACGATCCTTAAAAATATTAATATCAAAGTTACAAAGGACGGTACAGAGTTTATTCGCAAAGTTGTCGTTGAGCATATTTCTTGTACGGAGTTATTAAAAGAGTACAAAAATTTGTGTATGCTTACTTCAGAGCAGAGTAAGGTTCGTGTTCATGTAGTTTTGAACCATCAGAGTCCGATTCAGAAAAAAAAGTAGAGCAGGTAATTGATGAGTATAAGCCGAAGAGAAACACTGATTGTCCTGTAGAAATGAAGTTACTGTTGAAAGATGAATTACCGGTATACCAGCATCCGCCACGTTTAGCATGTAACGAGCAAGCTATAGTGGATGAGCAAATTATACAGTGGTTGGCTGAAGGTATTATCAAGCCAAGTATGTCAGTAGGCTTCACTTATTAGGCTGGTAGCAAAGAAAAATGGAAAGAAGCGATTATGTTGTGACTATCGAAAGTTTAATGAAAAGATAGTACCTGTCGAACCACAGTCGCAGAAGTATACATAATTTGTAACGCAGAAAGGGCAATACGAGTTTTTGTTCGTATTATTTGGTATATCAAACTCGCCTGCAGTTTTTACTCGATTCATTATGGCGGTAATGCACGAATTGATTAAAAACGGTGATGCAGTCGTGTATATGGATGATATTATCATTCCAAGTATTGACATTGAAGACGGCATGAAAAAACTGAATAGAGTGCTTGAAGATGCAGTTAGAAATGGCTTACGAATAAATTGGAGCAACTGTCAGGTTTTGCAGAGCAAGGTGAATTTCTTAAGGTACATTGTTGGGAATGGTACAATTAGACCTATCAAGGAGAAAACTCAGGCTGTTGCATGTTTTTCCATACTTCGTGCTATATAGCGTTTTCTGGGATTGACTTCGTATTTCAGAAGGTTTATTGATGGGTATGCAGTAATTGCCAAGCCGTTATCAGATATGTTGCGGAAAGATTCAAATTTCAAGTTTAAAGAGTTAGAACAAATAGCATTTGAACAATTGAAAGCAGCGTTGATCAGTAAGCCAGTTCTAAGCTTGTATAATCCAAAATGGGCAACAGTAATACACACTGACGCTTCTAAGTTTGGTTTTGGGGCTGTGCTTTTGCAGAGAAATCCAGAAGATAGTTTGTTACACCCAGTTCTGTATATGAGTCGTAAAACGAAGCCGTGTGAGGAAAAAATACCATTCGTATGACCTAGAGGTGCTGGCGGTGATTGGAGCATTGACAAAATGGAGAATCTAAATCTTGGGAACAAAGTTTAAAATCATCACTGATGGTAACGCGTTCGCCATGACTATGAAAAAGAAAGAGGTGCCGTTGCGAGTAGCAATGTACTTGCAAGATTTTGAATATGAGATAGACCATCGCACATTGGGCGGAAAAGCCTTTTTTTTGGCAAAAACCCCAAAAAAAAAAGTTCATATTTTTATGGTTACAATATTTTTTCCAGTAAATAATTGTCCCACCTCATCGAAAATATTTAATTTATATTTTATTATGGAACCCTCGTCTTACGCCAGCCCTCCAAAGTTAGCTTTTTGTGCCACGTGGTTTCTGTACGCAGTCTGATTGAAAAATTTGTAAATATTTGACAGTCTCGCATTTTTAAACGGTTTGACTAATTTTAATACCTCAAAATGGAAAATATACATCAAGGTATGTAGAAAAGTATTATATATGTGTTTAATCATATGTGCTTCTGTTTCGTTATTTTTTCAATGTTATTAATAAGCCATAATTTTGTAGAACTTAACCTCAATATAGTTGTGTTTCGTGGACCATATCTAGTAAGATACAGCAGGATTCAAAAAAGTGTGTATGTGGTAGTATGTGTTATTATATATATATTTATATAGATTTTAAATCATTTGCGGAATTTTGCGGTTTTTCGAAATATTTTAATAAATGTAGTAATAGTAATATCATGCGAATATGAAAGAAAGCCTTCAAAATCACAAAAAAAAAAAAAAAAAAAAAAAAATTAATTCAAAATTCACAAATAATATGAGCCGCAAATTCTCCAAGTTTCAAGTTTCTAGCTTAAAAATTACAGTTTTTGCCAAAAAAAAGCCGTTTCCGCCCAATGTGCATCGGTCCGGAACAAAAATGAGACATGTAGATGCATTGAGAAGGGTTGTTTGTTTTGTATTGACGGATAGTGTAATGCACAGGTTAAAGGAAGCACAAATGGCAGATGACTGGACAAAAGTGGTTAGAAATCTTGTTGAGAGTCAGGGCTATGAGGACTTTTACATATCGAATCAAATTTTATTCAAAGATCCAGATCGAGAGTTGAGAGTTGTACTATATACCAAAACTGATGGAAAAAGTAGTGCAAGTAGTAGGAAGCTGTGTAGAGTGCATTTTGGTGAATGCAAAGGCTGGCAAACAAGAAGGTTATTTATCGTCTATAGATAAGAGCGATAAACCGTTTGGCACTTTTCATATTGACCATGTCGGGCCATTAGATTTCACAAAGAAACGCTATAATCACATATTGGTGATAGTTGACGCTTTTTTGAAGTATGTTTGGTTGTATCCGACTCGTAGTACAGGTGTTGATGAGGTGATAGGTTGTTTGGAAAGACATGCCATAAATTTTGGTAGTCCGTGTAGAATTGTGTCTGACAGGGGTTCAGCGTTTACAGCAAATGCATTTAAAGATTATTGTGACAGGCAGGGTATTCAACACTTAATGATCACAACAGGCGTGCCTGGCAATGGGCAAGTTGAGCGTATGCACAAGATAGTCACACCAATGTTGTCAAAGTTAAGTATAGAAAGTCCAGGATCGTGGTATAAGCATTTAGGTACGGTACAACAGATAATAATTAATATTGAACCGAGGAGTAAAAAAATTGCGCCGTTCAAGAGGACAGGAGTTGATATGCGTTGTTCAGGAATGGTAGAACTGAAAGTGTTGGCACAGCAGTCGTTAATTGATGATCTTGACACTGAACGTGAAAAAATACGTAAGGAGGCAAGAGAGAATATTAAGGAGTTGCAGCAAGCAAACCAAAGAGCATTTAACCGGAAAAGATAGTTAGAAAAAGAGTATAAAGTAAATGATTTGGTAGCTATAAAGCGCACTCAGTATGGAGTTGGTTTAAAATTGAAAGGGCCGTAAAAAGTGGTCAAGATAAATAAGCATGGTCGCTATGATGTAGTAAAAGTTGAAGACGGTGAAGGGCCGTGTCAAATATCTTCTGTGGGAGAGTTTATGAAGGAATTCGGGTCGTATCCTACGTCAGGAGGGCCGAATGTAGGAATGGGAAAAGAGCAAGTCAAAGAGCAACCAGTAGAGAGAGAGAGGCAAGAAGTGGCCGTCGTTATTAAACGACGACATAACAAGGGGTGTTGGTTAAGCGAGTAGTGAGATCAGAGAATTATTCAATGCCAGAATCTCGTGAGCTACAGACGCACTAGTGAATTACGAAACTAACTCATTAAAGTTAAATAAAGTACATAGTGAATATTGTTAAATTTAGGTATCCATATAATATCAATAAACGATCATAACAATAAACGTCATCTCGGATTGTTCTTTGCATCACTGCGGAATACTGGGGCCACACATATATATTAAGTAAAGAATTTAAAGTAGAGTAAAAAATTCTGATTGCACTATTCATGTTCCTGCACATGTAAAGCTGAGACCAGTCAGTTTGGGATAAAAGCAGTGAGAGCTTAGTAAAATCGGTTTTCCGAAATTGGCGAACTCTCACTGGTAACCCCATCAACACCTCTAAAGTCGAATGATATTGATCTTCCGGTAAAGGTACAGGATCAATACGGGAAATCGAAAGCAAAGAATTTGGGATGGCATTGATCTGGCATAATGACATCCCAGATAAATTATCGAGAAAATCATGTTGAGCCGTGGATGCCAACACGCTAGAGTCAGGAGAAGAAATCCAATTAGTTCCAGTTAAATTAAAATCACCAAGAACTAATAAAGAATCACGATCAGACAGCATAGATAAGACAGAATGTATAGCTTAAGCATACGAAGAATAGACAGATTTGTCTGAAGAAGGTGTACTATAGGAACAAGTCATAAAAATGCCAACATCACAAATGTTCAGCTTAACAGCAAAAAATTAAATATCTGTTAAACTATTGGTAAGCACTTCTTCTGAAGATAAATCAGCATCAACAGCAATAAGTACACCACCACCGCGACGAGAAGCACGATCTTTTCTATAAATGGAAAATTTACTAGATAAGCTTTCAGAATTTAAGATGTCGTGCTTTAACCATGTTTCAGAAAGGCAACGACAATAAAAGGAAAGGATAGACTATCAAGGTAGAAATTACTAAGCTTACTACAAAGACCTCTTACATTCTGATAACCAATAGAGAAGAAAGATGTTAGTTTTTTGTGTTATCAGAAACTGCAGGAGGATGAAAAAAAGAAACAGGAACTGTATTGGAAAGCACAACCAGAATACGATTTCTCTTTTTATTTTAAGTATATTCTTTTACAATTAGGTGCTCCGGGCAGAATTGTTTACAAAAAATTTTGCAGAAACGTCAAAACAGGCTTGGGATGCACTGAAGTCCGCATTGCAGATAGCGGGCTTACTCGAAAACTGAAATTGCTAAAGAAGTTGGTTCAGCTTAAGTTGGAGCAGTTTTTATCTATGCAGGAGTACGTCATCGAATTAGTAATGACCTCTATTAAGGTTAATAGCGCTGGACTAAACATCGACGACGAGATGACGGCTTCATTGATGCTTGCAGGGCTACCAAATGAATATCAGGCATTACTTATGGCTGTAGAAAATTCTAAAACAATGTAAAGTACAGATACTCTTAAGAATTTGTTGCTGGAAGACATAAAATTTAACAACGGCATTGGTAACGCCGCAAATGCCTTATTTTCGAATGGTACACAAGCGAAAACTAACGGAGCAAAGAGGAATGATGCTAGAAAAACAATTACTTGTTACGCGTGTGGTGGTTGCACGCACATACAAAAAGTATGTCCAAGGGTAAAAAAAGAGAATAATGAAGTTAGCGCAATAGTTGCATCGAGCGCTTTGCTCTTAGCAAATACTACGACCACAAATACACACTCATGCTAATAGGACACTGTTTTGTACATTCCTACCAGTTTGCCCGGGAGTCTATGACCGGTTTGTAAATAGCAACTTACAGCAAAAGGCGTCACTCTCCCCAATCTGCATTACTTTTCGTCAAAGATTTCGTTGTTGACTTCTCGTCTGGAATTTCGTTTAACGTTACCTGTTGCATTACTCCCAGCTATGAGCTACCAGCTGCGTTACTTATCGTCGAAAGATTCGTTGTTGGCTACTGGGTGCATTACTTCCCGTCAATCTTTTCGCTATGAACTACCAGTTGCATTACTTTCCGTCAATCGAAGGGTCAATCGCGACACAACTTTTTGTAGTGTAGCAGTTGCAATAACAAAGTACAGTCTAAAGTGCCGCACGTCACTTTTTTGTGTTTGGTTTTTGTAGTCTGTGTTCATTGTTGTGAAAATTGTGGAATTTAACAGACGTGTTTGTGTTCATTATGAATATTATTGTAGATAGCGTTCAAGAAGTTTTAATCAAATTATGAAAGATTACTGGGTAAGATATATGTATATAAATATTTTTAAGTCTATCTTCAAATATTTAGTAAATATCATATTATGTTATTGCAGAATCAATTTGACACGACGATATAACAAAGCCATCACAGTTTAAAAGGACTTCGCCTTTCAAAAAAATGAGTTCATCGAAGCGAAATCACAATAAATAATAATAAACTGTTTTTGAAGAAAACTAAATTCCGAAATCAAATTAATATAAATAAAATTAAATTATTTTTTATTATTTTCTGGTAATGCATCTGGTGATGAAAAGACTGACGAAAAGAAGTCAATAATGTAGATACCTACTTTTTAGTCTACTCATCACCCATGAGTAGTTAAAAAGAAATGCGTGAAAAGATTGACAAGTAATTCACCGGGCCTGTAGAGCGTTTTTATTAACGTTAGTAATGCAGGCTATCGTTTTTGACTACATCCTAGGACATGCCAATGTAAAATTCAACAGTCGTTTGCATTGAAAAGGAAATTAGGCATTGTCAGTGGTGTTTACAAAGTAATTTACGAGTAGTGTACGGATCGTCAACGGGATTTTCTAAAGGTTTGACTTTGGCATAACTACACACATGACACGAATTTTGAAGAGAAAATGTGTAATGAACAATAAGAGCGTAATTTTGGCAAATAAAGAGAGGCTGCATGTAAAGTGTAAAGGCGATGTTGAAAGAAAGGAAAGAAAATTGTATTTGAAAAAGATAAATGTAAAATTTATAAAAATAAAAATTTAATTGCAACCGACAAAATTCTAGATGGATTGTACAGGCTGAATTGCACACTGTTAGGAAATCAAAGTGAACGAGCATTGTCATCAAGGAGTATGGGATCATGCATCAGACAACTACACCTTATACTCCGAATGAGAATGGTGTAGCAGAGCGGATGAATCGCACTATCATTGATCGCGTACGCTGCATGCTGTTAGTTTCTAAGCTGCCAAACATATATTAGGGTGCAGCAACAAATACAGCGGTGTATTAGGAAAAAACATATCTCCAAAAGGGGATTTGGTCTGGGGTAAGGTATAATTTAAAATACCTTCGCATGTTTGGCTGCACGGCGATGGTTCACATTCCAAAGGAAAACCTTGGAAAACTAGATGCAAAATCAGATGAATACATATTCGTAGGATGCTGCGACACATCAAAAGCATTTCGATTGTATCGTAAGGCAGACCGTAAGTTCTTGATCAGCAAGGACGTTAAATTCATGGAAAGCAACTGCAGCGGCTCAGCAGAGGAGTCAAGTATGGCTGACATTCTGAAACAGGAGCCTCAGATGACCGATTTAGAGGGAGTATATTCTACAGAATCGTGACCTACTTTGGAATTTGATTGTCAAAGCTGTGAAGAAAACTGAGAAACAACCGACAAGAGATGTTGCCAACAACATCGATATTGAGCAATTTCGACGCTCCGAACGAATCGCTAAGAAAGGTTTCTCTCAGAAGCACGGTTTGCAACGGCAGTAAAATACAGCCTGTTTGTTTTTCAACTGGATTCCGTGACAGCGTTTCTAAATGGGGAACTAGAAGAAGAAATTTACATGTTCCAACCAGAGCATTTCAACGACCAGTCCGGAAGAGTATGCCGCATAAGGAAGTCACTGTACGGGTTATAGCAGCCGAGCAGAGTCTGGAATCAAAAGATGAGCCAAGTATTAACAGACTTTGTTCTCAAACGTAGTCAAGTAGATAAGGGTGTCTACTGTCACGTTAATGGATCCACTATGATTATGTCGCCTTAGCCTTGGAAATCAAACATAATCTCTTAAGCAGCTTAAACATGAAAGACATGGGCGAAGCGTCGTCCATTTTGGGAATCGATGTTCAGAGAGACAAGATAACAAGTGATATCAAAATTAATCAATTTGAATATTTTACAGCTCTTCTCAAGCTCTTTGGCATGAATGACTCTTATCCAGTTGCGATACCTCTCGACACGAACCAGAAGCTCACTGCTGAGATGTGCCCAACAGATGCAAAGGACATTGAGGAGATGAAGAACGTTCCATATATGAAGGCAATCGGTTGCTTGCTCAATGCTGCCCAAAGCACCTGTCCGGACACAAGCTTCGCTACAAATTTGCTCAGTCGCTCTTCAGGGAAGGCACAATGTATTGCCCTAAAGCGCTTGATGCGGTACCTTCAAGGATCCGTAGGCAAAGGGATCACGTATAATTCCAAGAACAATGATTAAGCCGGCTTTTGTGATGCCGACTGGGCTGGATACCTAGACGGCAGGCTTTCAACATCGGGCTATGTGTTTGTGGCACAAGGTGATGCTATTTCATGGTGCTCGCGTCGACAACGAACTGTGGCATTGTTATTAACGGAATAGAGCTCATGTCTATAGTCTGTTCCCTAAAGGAATGCATATGGCATATGGTCATGATCCAGTTGTCGTTTACTGCGATAATAAGAGCGCCTTGCACTTTGTAAAAAATAATGCTTGTAAAATTGAAATCTAAAAATCATTATTATTAGAAATTGACAGATATTTAGTTAAGGTGGAATATTGTAAAGTAATTTGTAAATCTGACAACCCTCCTATCACATGTACTCAATACTCTCCCATACAACTACTCATTAAATCAGTCGTTGCTTAAACCTTAACCTGCGCACACATTCTTTAATAGTTGAAATACTTCTTAAGATTTTATATGTGAGATAATTCCTTTACGAATATTTTAAGCATAAGCTTGTCCAAATCGGACAGTATATATGGTAGTTATTCAGCAGTTAGTAAAAAGCACCAAGAGCAAATTCACCTTGCTCATCACTCTTGCAATAATTACAGTAGGTAACAACATTTAGCTTTCTTTTGTATTCTTTACCAAAAACTACTTTTCCCGATACATATGGAGCCCCAGATTGCGAAAAACCACATTAAGAATTTTTCTTGGTGAGATTTTTTTATTTTTTAAGTCTGGTATATTTTTTCAAGCTTTTCTTTATGGCTTTATGTTTCCTGAGAGTTAATAAATATATCTATAAATCATTCACATACTTTTTTAAGTTTAAACTACTAGTTTTGCAACTATATAATTTTAAATTAAAAAAATTATGATATTTTTGTGCGGTATTTTTTAAGATTTTTTACATTAAAATTTCAGGAAAAGTCGAAAAAACTGATGAGACTTGCTTAACAGCAGTCGAAATAGTACTATGTAACCAGCCAAAAAATTACTTTTCTTTTAATTTTTTCACAGACTCCCGGATACACGTACAAAATGTACCGAAGAGTAGGATGATAATTTTTAATATATCATAAAGATTTATTAAAAATTAAACACAACAGCCTTATTAACCCAATTGCAAAATATAGAAACAATGTCAATATTAAAGGAACCCACAAATGTATACACATAATAGTACCGGAGGGCTTACCGGAATTATATAAAACAAGAAAGAAGCGGCTATCTTCGGCACACCCTTGTAATTGTCTCCTAATAAAATTTTGAAGACAAACTTTGGTTTTTATATATGTATTTACAGAGACCGGCGGTGGTGCTTGATTTCAACACTACTAGTGTACGCGCTTCAAAAGCGGTGCCGATCTTACTAACACCGCAAAAAATGTGATTGCGGTGTTTAAACATCGCAAAGTATGAGAGTACAACGCAGACAATTCAAGAATCTATGCGGTGTTAAAAAAAATACTTAAGAAATTACTCCGCTATTTTTTCGAACGCCGATCTAGCACATTCTGTTTTGTATCTGCATTTTACTTCGTTGTTCTAACACTGCGTAGGAAAATACGCAAGTAGGAAAATTCAATAAATATTCGACTTTATAGACATAGAAGAATATGACAGAATGCGCGCACATACATACATAAATTGTGAATGTAACTGTTTATTTTATTGATATGCACAGTCTGGCAGTCGGCTTTACCGTTTTTTTTACTAGTTTTGTTTTGATGCACTTTTTAGTTATTTATGTTGTATGTATATCTACTAGAACACTGGTTTCATTATTCAGTGAAATTTCTACAGAGCAGTTGCAGCAATTAAAAATAAAACCAATGTCAGACCACGCGTTTATTGCCGATCAAATTGTAAGTGGTGCTTACTCGTTGAAGCCTAGACAACAGGGGAAACGCTATGTATGGAACATATTGTCCGAGATTATGAAGGAAGATGGGTCTATCGTGAAACTTGGTATACTGCCGTTCATGCCAAAAAGTTTTAAAATGTGGTGAAAATCAAACTTCCAACTTAAGCCGCCATAAATGTTTTCAAGCATATATATATAATAAGTGCAGTGTCTACTCCAGACAAAAAGGACGCACTCGATGCGGTGTTTACATGGATTATTGAGGACTGCTGCCCGTTTTCGTCCTCGAGTGAATCTGGCTTTAGGTCAATGGTCCAATTTTTTATAAAGATTGGTTCTACCTACGGGAACATGTTAACGTCGATGACCTGCTTCCAGATGCCACTAGTATTGCTTGAAAGTGTAAAAAAGAGGCTGATGACAAAAAAGCGCCTCTCACCAATGAGCTGGATTTATGGACCGACAACTATGTAAAACACACTTTTCTTGGAGTCACAATGCATTACCAATAGGAGCTGGTCGGCATTATCTTGAGTCTCAAGTCAATGGACTTTCAGCGCTCCACTGCTACAAATGTTCGCGAAAAATTAAAGATAATTTTAAACTAGTTTGAGATTAGAAGTATTGAGGGCATTATACATTATATATGTAACTGATCGCGGTACAAACATAGTTAAGGCCCTAGAAAAAAATACGCGCTTAAATTGCAGCAGCCAATTGTTTGCTAATGTGCTTGACAAAGCATTTGAAGAAACTGATAAACTTGTTGACGTAATAATTGCTTTCAAAAAAGTGATAAAATATTTTAAAAAAGCAAATTTTTAGCACAAACTTGCAACATCTTTAAAAAATCCGTGTCAAACACGTTGGAAACTTAATTATACAATGTTCAAGTCTATTCTTGATAATTAGCTTGAAATAAATAATATATTAAGTGAATCTAATTAAAATCACAGATTGCTACAAATAACGAAATTGAAAACAAATGATGCAGTCTCGTCGCCTGATCTATGCAGAAGCGCATGAAAGAGGAATTGAAAAAAATAACGGTAACATTCTAAAAATAGGAGTAAACGAGCTGATGCTTATCAGTTGTCAAAAGTATTTACACTCATTTTGCTTGCTTAAAGCTTACTTTAGACAATGTAAATTAGCACTTATTCTTCAATTTAGTTTTGAGAGGTGCAGTCGTAAGTCTTAGTCATAGTCTTAACAAATATCGGAATATTATAGTTTTGAATTTCTTTTAAAGAAAATGGTTAAAACACAAGAATTATCACTTGAGACCCGATCGGAAATAGTCACCAAATTTACAACCGGTAATTCAGCGTTGGACTTGGCCAAATTTTACTAAATTTCCCGCAAAACTGTTTATAATTTGGTTAAAAAAAAGAAAACAACCGGAAACTTAGAAAATGCAAAACGGTCTGGACGGAAACCAACATTGAACGAAAGGGAGTGCAGGCGACTTGTCAAAGTAGTCGTGGAAAATCCTTCCATAAGGCCTTAAAAAAATTGCAGCAGCGTCAGATAAAATTATTGGAAAGAAAGCTATCCGGCGCAGACTAAAATCAAAAGCTGTTAAAACGTATGTTGTACGCAAGATCGTTGACATTACGCCAAGAAATATGGAAAAACGCGTCCTATTTGCACGGGAGTACCTGCAAAAGCCTTTGGACTATTAGAAAAGCGTTTTGTGGACGGACGAGTGCTCTTTTTAATTTGAGGGCTCTTTTGGAAAGAGATTCATGCATTTAAGAAAAGCTGAAAAGAATCGTGCAGTTCAGCCATTAAATAGATTTGGTGGTGGCTCTGTAATGTTTTGGGGTTGTATGAGCTATTATGGATTCGGAGATTTGGTGCCGTTAGAAGGCAACTTGAATCAGGTCCAGTATGTTGACATACTAAATGACCATACTTTCACCTCGGGAGACAAACTATTTCCAATGTCTGATTGGATACTGCAACATGATAATTCTGCCCTGGCCTCCGCAAAGCCCAGATCTAAATGTCATCTAAATTGTATGGGGATTTATAAAGCAACAGAGGGACATAGACAAAAAACGTGGACGCGTCGGTACAATCTCCGAAATTAATGGAATTTGGTCAAAATTGACTATTGCATATGCGCAATCATTAATTGCAACAATTCCTGGTAGGTTGCAGGCAGTTATTGATGCCAATGGAGGTGTCATTAATTATTGAAAAATGTATTTAATTTATTAATATTATTCTTATTACAATTAGCATAAGTTGAGTTAAAAGACGTTAGAATTAAGAGTTAAACAATTAAATTTAAGTTTTTTCAAAAATAAATTTTAAGCAAGAAAAATGTGTGTAAATACTTTTGACAACTGCTATTTTGCTTCTATTTTAATCAGTTTACCGTTACTTTCTCCAATTCTTTTTTTTATATGCTTCTACATAGACCAAGCTACGAGACTGCCTCATTTGTTTTTTCAATTTCGTTGCAACAACAACAATAAATCGCATTTAAAGTTGAAAATGCGTAAAAATTTTCGATGTGTAAATAGTTTTGACCACCCCTATATACATATATATAAATGTTTATTAATAGTAAATATTACATGAAGTAATAAATATTATTTTGTTAACTTTGTTGTCTATCTTTACTTTTGCTAAAAAGAAAAGCTTACTAGGTTACACCACGCGCACGACCGTTATGTTCCGTCGCAAACGTATGACGTCACTTTTTACCAAAGACGACGCAATAGACTCACAATGTATGCCAAATAGGCACTTTTTTTAGTTAACCGGCGGCTGCTGCTGATTGGGGGATCTGGTTTGGAAGCGACTACCATCATAATATATGGAAAAATTACATATCTCTGACTTCTTCATTTCCATAGATTACACTAGTTTACAGCCAAAAAGGAGCTGGGCTCTCATATACTTTTTTTGATGTATTTTTGGGCGCTGATTTCAATAGATTCAATAGATTTCAATAAGATCTGATGTAGATATGAACAAATAAGTCGAAAGACTGCCAAAAAACTAGCTATTCGCGGTTTTCTCGAAAACCATTCTTTGAAAAAATAAATGGTTTGCATTTTTGAAATTAGTGACCAAAAATACATCAAAAAAAGTATATGAGAGCCCAGCTCCTTCGATCAAAAAAAAATTTGTAAACTAGTGTTATATGCAATAGCTTATCAAAGTCAGAAAATGTTGCCAAGTTTGTATCTTTGAATGGAAAAGTATCTTAATTTTTGAAGTATGTTTATGAGAGATGCTTCTTATATCTAAAAGTAGTATATAACCTAGAATGGGGCAGATCTGATCACTATATCATATAGCTTCCATACAAAAGATATGTTCAAAATATTGTTGTTGTATGAGAAGCTTTATTGTTTCTAAATGGTACTATCTAACCAGCCAAAAAATTACTTTTCTTTTCATTTTTCACAGACTCCCTGATACACGTACAAAATGTATCGAAGAGTAGGAGGATAATTTTTAATAACTACCAAACATTTATTAAAAATGAAACACAACGGCCTTTTTAACCGAAATCCAAAATTTAGAAACAATGTCAATATTAAAGGGGTCCACAAATGAATACACATAACAGCACCGGAGGGCTTACCGGAATTATATAAAAACAAGAATAAAACGGCTATCTTCGGCACGCCGGAACTAAATATATACCCTTGCAATGGTTTTCTAAAAGAAAACCAAATGTGTTCCTATGTTTTAAATACGTATTTTTTATATTTAAATTAACACCAGGGTGTTTTAAGTATAGAGTTGTGTCACTATCGTTTTTTTTGCCATCTTCAATAAGTGCATGTTTGCCACTAATTCTCAAAATACTGTGTACAAAGGAATATTCAATAGAATAAAAACCGAACAGACGAACGGTTTTTATTCGAAAACAACGCATGAATACTCAAATACGATTTCAAGTGATGCGATACAGCTTTCCATTGCGGAGTGGATATAGTGTGTCCCGTAGTCGGGTACAGGCGACTATAGGTCTTGGATGGTGTTTCTACTGCACTGAATGCGTGTGCAATCAGCTGATCATTTGTTTGCAAGGGGCAAAACTTCAGTAAACAAAGTAATAAATATTCTTTAAATTTAACAAATATAATTTTTATTACAAGTTCAATTTCAAATGAGCATATGCACTTTATAGGTGCCACCTTTAGCTGCGTCAAAATGCAATATATACAGTTGATACTTTGAATTATAGAATAGGGTAATCAGCGGTTACTTTTGTTTAGGTTGTTGACTCATATGTATATAATTATAAAGGCCCGCTACCCTGGGCGCTGTCTTGAATCTTGTATATTTTTTTATTTATTCATTTACTTATGCTGGCAGACTATCAGTGCTGTCCCATATAAGCAAACGTTATAATATTTATTAAATGTAATAAAAGAAAAGAAAAAGCCTTATGAAATTACATAAGTTTCAAATATTAATGAAACTGACACAGGGGATATTTATTTGCCAGTCCGGCCAGCTATGCCCCAGGTTAGTCAATGTCATTATTTTAACTTGAAGCTAAACAGAAGAGAGTTAGTAATAAAAGTTGAAAAAGTGTTTTTAATTAAAAGTTATATTAGTACAACAAAAAAACAAAAAAATAATTAAAAAAGAAATATAAATCTGATGTTTAATATAAAAAAAAGAATATATATATATAATTAAAACTAAAATTAAAAAAAAAATATTTTAAAATAAAATAAAATAACATAAAAGTTAGTAAATAAATAAGAAAATAAGTAAAAGGAAAATAAGATTAATTTAAAGATAGGTATAGACAGACAAAGAAAAGAAGTAAGAGAAAAATAAGAACATTTTAAAGAAAGTTAGAGAGAAATCTCTGACCCAATAGAGGATATGTATTAGCCGGGCTGGCCGGCTAAGCCTATACTCACATCTATTGTGGTCAGGGATTTCTTGTAAGATATAGGAAAAGATAGTTTTTTAAAGAGGGAAGAGAGAGTTCAGTTGCGAGTACGTGAATTATAATTGACATATAAGGCGTGATAAGAACTGTGCAAAGCATAATCAGTTGTACACACTAGGAGGGTGAGAGGAATGTAAATTCTCGTTGTACGACGAGGAACAGAAAAATTTATACGACCTAACAGAAACATAGAGTCGATCTCAACAATAATTAATTTATGAAGAAAAACAACACCAAGAGTTTTTCTACGATTAATTAAAGACGGAAGATTGAGAAGGAGAAGCCTACTGGAGTAAGATGGTAAACGAAGGTTTGGATCCCAGTTTAAACCTCGTAAGGCAAAAAGCAAAAATTGCATCTGAACAGACTCAATCCGATATTGGTTAATACTGTACTGCGGACACCAGATGCAGGAGCAATACTCCAAAATCGGACGAACAAGGGAGACATAAGTAACTCAGTGGTAAAAGTATCATTAAATTCTTTCGACCATCGTTTAATAAATCCAAGTACTCCCTTAGCTTCATTAATAATTGGCGAAATGTGTGAATTGAAGTTCAATTTGCAATCAAATAAAACTCCAAGGTCTTTTACGGTAGTTATACGTTACAATGGAGAATTGGCAATCGTATAAGTGCCTAAATAGGGCCTAGTGCGATAGAATGTCATAAACATACACTTAGAACAATTGAGCTGCAGCTTATTGGTCAAGCACCAATGTTGCATAGCGTTCAAATCGCCTTGCAGACGACTGTGACGAAGGGAATCTGTGTATGAAAATAAAAGTTTTACATCATCTGCGTATATAAGTATCTGAGACTGCGACAGAAAGGTAGGTAGATCATTTTTAAATAATGTAAAAAATAATGGTCCCAAATGACTGCCTTGAGGTACACCAAAAGTTACATTAACCGAACTCGAAATGGTTGACCTAAGCAGTACTTTTTGGGTTCTGCCTTTTAAGTAGGTTGAAATCCAACTTAAGAAGGAAGGAGGGGAACCTATGCAGTTAAGTTTATAGAGTAAGAGGTCGTGGTTTACAGAGTCAAAGGCTTTACTGAAGTCAGTATATATGACATCAGTTTGACTTTTCCTTAAAAATGCATCATTTACCAAGGTGGTAAATTCAAGCAAGTTGGTCGTAGTGGACCGACCCTTTACAAAACCGTGCTGGGCAGGGGAAATAATAGATTTACAAAAATGCTGCTAAGAAGAAACAGGGATTTTTTCAAATAACTTTGGAATAGAAGATAACTTTGCAATACCTCTGTAATTCGATATATCAGATTTTCCACCTTTTTTATGGAAAGGAATGATATATGAATCTTTCCAAAGATCTGGAAAGATTGCGGATTCAAGGGATGAATTAAAAAGTTTTAGCATAGGTTCAGCTAAAGAAGTACAACACTCCTTAAGGACACAACTAGGAATGTTGTCAGGCCCAGGAGAGAAAGAAGATTTTAAGGAATTAATAGCGGAGGTTAGGGAGCTATATGAAATATTTGGAGTAAAGATAGATTTAGAGGGTAAAATAGTATAAGGATAAGCTGAGTTAATAGGGGAAACAGAAGAGTAGGTTGATTGGAAAAAGTTGGCAAATAGATCAGCAGAAGCAGAGTCGTTGCTGGTTTTATCCATCCCAAGAAAAAAAGAGGAAGGTAAATTTGAAGATTTACGCTTCGAATTAACAAAATTAAAAAATTGTTTCGGGTCTTGGAAAAACTGTCTTTTGCAACGATTTAAATATTTCTCGTAGCACAGACAGTTTAGAAGGACGAAGTTTGACTTGGCTACAGAGTATTTAGCCCAGTCAATACTTGAACCTGACTTCTTAAATTTTTTAAAATATTTTGACTTAATGTTTTTTAAGTAAGAGAGTCGAGGTGTAAACCAAGCAGGCTTTGTTGAACCAGACGGGGTTGAATTAGGGATACACACATCTAAAAGTGTGTTTAAGGTCTCATAGTAGGTACTAAGGGCAATATTAATGTCAGACCCATTATCTAAAAAGGACCAGTCAGTTGCATGAATAAGTTCACTAAGTAAGGGAAAGTTTCCCTTACAAAAGCAACGACGTGGCAATTGTCGACTTACATACAAAATGTCGATTTCTCGGGAGGAATCTGCCGGACCATCCCAAAAACGTGTGGATGAACATGCTGCAGAGGAACCGGCCGGGCCATCCAAAAAACATGGTGAACAGACTGGAAGAATTGATGTTAATTTGGACACTAAACGCAGCGTAAGCCCAGTTGACGGCTTGGTCGAAAGAGTTGACAGGCAAACAGTCCGTCTGCGCAATGAGATGGAAAAACCCAAAATACACTTGGCACATCCAACAAAAGATGAGCTATTGGACATAAAGGAAAGTATAAATGTCCGAATGGAATCGATTTAAAGCATGCTTACGATGCTAGAAATCAAATATGAATGGTGGGCTTATAATTCTGAGGAAATCGACGATTTGAAAGTCGAACTTAAAATTCTGTCGAATATAATAGATAGAAAAATGTCAGAAATACAAAAGCCATCAAGAGATGAACATCAGAGGCAAGATGCCCCAAAGGTGGATCTACCACAATTTAACGGCAATGCCAAAGAATGGCCAAATTTCTACGGAATATTTACGGAAGTTATTCACGAGAGAGTAGATATCAGCGACACAATAAAGCTGAACTACTTAAGGTCATGCCTCAAAGGAGAGGCAAATACAATGGTCAGCCACTTACTGCTCGGCTCAGCTGCAAACTATAAGACGGCGTGGGAGCTTATATGTAAGTGGTATGAAAATAATCGTAAAATTTTCGCTGACCGACTTAACATATTATTGGAATTGGAAATTCTGAAATGGGACTCGGAAGAGAGGATTCGCAACTTTCTGGATACAGCCACTGAGTGTATCTACATTATAAAGGAAAAAACAAGGATTGGCGAGGAAGCTGATGTCATTTTTGCCCAAATCCTACTTCGGCGGTTTTCAACGGAGGCTCTTCAGCAGTACGAGCAACATGTGAAAACAAAAAACCGGGAAATTCAATCCCTAAATGATGTATGGGATTTTATAAACCAGCTACATAATGCAGTAGATTCTGTTCAAAAAAGTGTTGTAACAGGAACAAATCAACATCAGAAAAAATCATGCAGTTTTTGTTCAATAAACGGACATGATACAAATAGATGCCAAAAATTTAAGGCAGCATCAGTAAGCAAACGTAAGGAATTTGTAAAAAGAAATCATTTGTGTTTCCGTTGCCTTGGCACTCATAGCATGATCGAATGTAAAAAAGAGTGGAAATGCCAAAAGTGTAACAAAAACCATAACACTTTGTTACATGAGGACACCAAAACGGAAAGTGTAAATTGTCTCAAACAAAATACTGAGCATGAAACACTATTGACTACAGCAGTGATCAATGTTAAAAATGCCAGCGGGACCTTTGAGCAGCTACGTGCACTAATGGATGGAGGATCGCAACGCACTATAATCTCCGAGCAAGCAGCTCAACTTTTGGGGCTGCGAAGGTCTAAGAAGTCAGTGAAAATTCAAGGAATATCTTCACAAGGCGTTGAACTGTCCAAACACAGCGTCAAACTTGAAATCAAGCCGAGATTCTCAAGCAAATTCAACACAAGGACTGTGGCACTGGTGCTTCCTTATCTACAAAGAACACTTCCTAACAAAAATATTGATATTGACATCAATAAAGATTGGAAAAATTGTTCCCTGGCCGATCCAAATTTCAACAAAGCCAGCAGAATTGATCTGATTATTGGTGCGGACCTGTTTCCCTTTATTATGATGGGTCAGGTCAAAACCATCAATGGAGCGCTGGGACAGAAGACGAGATTTGGATGGATAATTTCTGGAAATATTGCTCCGACCCCCCCAAAGAGGATTTTGACAGCGACTACAACTGTCAAACTTGATGACATGGAAAGTGTAAATTGTCTCGAAGACAATACTGAGCATGAAACTACACATCCTGAAAAATGGTCAATGGGACGAATAGTGAAAACTGTACGAAGAAACACGCGGATCAACAAGGTTGCAGGAACTGTTCTTAGCCTGTTAATGCCTCACAATCACGAGCAACACAAAGGAGCTAGAACGGCTGCACAAAAGGATTCAATGTCTCGACAGCCACAAAGTACATCTGGGCGACCTACACTTTTTCACAGCAAGTGGTCACACATCGCTGGTGTTAGTGGTTGTGGTCATTAAAGTTCTTGTGGTTTATGCAAGAATGAAGTGTTTACAAAATAGGCAGCTTCTGGCTGTCACATTTACGGCCCCCCCGGAGAATGTTCAAGTGTGAACATGTTTCAACACCTGCACGCGGCATCCTACAACAGCTGCACGCAGTTATCCTAACAACTTGTGTTAAGATATGGAAAGGATTGGGAGCAAATGTGTTCCAGATGTGGATAGGCGATCGCGTTACAAGCGATCGCAAGACATACAAGCGGTCGTTTTACAAGCGACCGTAATTAAAATAAACGGTCGCCTTACAAGCGACCGTAATAAATTATAAACATGCTGTCGCCTTACCAACGACAGCATTAGATATAAGAACATTGTTAGACCTAAGATTTTTACAATAAATAAAGGATTGCTCAGCCGAGCAATCCAGTTCGATACTAAACGTCGTCTCGTGTGTATATTATACATCCAGAATTCTGTTCAAATGATTTTTAATTTAATTCATTTGAAATAATGAATAATCTAGCATGCAATCTAAGATGTCATGCTGATTTGAAGGAATGAGGTAATTTGCGTTACTGAAAAATGACCATGAAATATTAATTAAATTGAAGTCACATAATACAACAAAAAGGTCATTATCCTTCACTTGAAGAGACACTTCTATTATTCAAGCAATATGTTGCATATAAACTTGTATGTCAGAAGATGGAGGGATGTAAGAACAGGTGATAAAAATTACACGCGTTGGAAAAGCTACCTTAACAGCAACTATTTCAACATCAGTAGGCACATTAAGGGAGATACGTTCCGATTGAAGTGTCGATTTAATGGCAATTAGTGCACCACCACCTCGACGAGTCAGTCGGTCAAATACATATATAAAGTAACTATTTGACAGAATTTCACAGTCAGAAGTAGAAGTTAACCAAGTCTCTGATAATGCAATAATGTCAGATCCAAGTGAAAAACTTCTCAAAAATAGATTTTTCAGTTTAGTTAAAAGGCCTCTAACATTCTAATATTAAATGAATGCAGAGTCGGGGCAAAATTTTGGATCAGAAATGATTGCAAAAGAGTCATAAGGGACACCTATCTTAAACGATGATATTTCGCGAGGTGTAGAAAAACTGAATTGAGAAATGGTCACCTTAGCAGAACATTTTCTAGAAATGTAGTTTGCCACTGACTCGTAGGTAGTGTCTGAGGATAGTCTAGACAGAAATATTTGCTTTCGTGGGACAACTACAGTAAGAGTAGGGATATTATTAGTTAAAAGAGCAGTATTATTGCTACTTTCAATAGAAGCTGGGATGCGCGGGGGTCGACTTTCCGGCTTGGTACCACCCGCACCGAGGACTCGATAAGAGAAGCAGCGACTGTAGTAGGATTGGTCGCCGCTGGAGATGGGGCAGGGGATATAATATCTAGGTTAAGGTTGCCTGGAGATAGGGATAGTAACAAAATTGGCGAAACATCCAGGTACTGTGGAGTTGCCAATGGAGTCGAAAGTAATGTATGGGGGACTCTTAAAAATTGAGAGTCAGGGCGGGAATTGGATGTTGACTCAAACTTGAATTGACTTAGCAACCCAATACCAGAGTCAAAATCGCTCGAAAAAAGTTGAGCCATATTGTTAAGTTTTAAAAATTGATTTCTCACGGAATTGTACATCCGTGAGTAATCAACTTGCATGTCGATGCATACAGGACAGGACCATTTCATACCGCCACAATCTTTTTTGATAGTGGCGGCAAGCATATCTACGTCCCGACCACTAAAACCCGCACACTTAGCATGCATGACATTGTCACACAACCAACAATGCACAATTTGAGGTGGTACCGAATCGTCAGCACGCTTGAAAGTGCAAACCTTCTTGCAGCACGACATTTTTCCTACTGGGTCTTCAAAAATAAAAAACTTCACTCACTTCTCACTTAAGGAAATGCACAGAAACGAAATACGCTCTTGTAAGTTGAGAGACAGATTGCTAAAAATAGATCGCACTCAGCTAGTCGCGAGAGCAATACGCAACAACAACAACCTGTGAGAGCGAGGTGCAAAGCAAAGCGAGAGTAAATGCAAACACACACACACGTTTGAGAACAAGCGCCAAAAGGGAGCTTGTCAAATAAAATAAACAAACAAAATCACTGCACAGACGCCAGAAAATTAAGTTTGCAAATATTAAACCACAGAATGTACCACTGATAAAACTTTACGCAGTAATAGCAAGCTTTATCATTAAATAGCAAAGTTATTTGATAAAATAACAAGTTTAAATGATAAATTAAACACAAAACAGATAAAATACGGAGCACAAAAAAAAAACGTCTAATTTACTCAAAAGAACTCTCTCTTTTTTTAAAAGAGCAAAATAAAAGGGAAGCTGGAAGAAACGTCATCATTTATATAGAATATTATAAGCTTATGAAACTTTGCAGTTTTTGGAATTGTTTTTAATATATTTGTCATTTTAATTTCAGCGCCTTAATTTTGAAATGACAGTTGAAAACAGCTGTTTTGTGCAAAATTGAGCTAACAGCAACTTAACAGCAACACAACCTATAAAATTCTACCAAAAACGAGTTGGCACACGTTCATTTCAAACTCGGCGTTTTCCCATACCTAACAATCCATGTCCCATACCTAACAGCCTATGCAAATAGCATAGGACTTGAACGTGCGTCAGGCGAGTTTCGATGTGAATGGCAAACGGGTTCAACGCATGCACCAATGGAAATCCACTATTATTGTTATTGGTCTGCACATGTACAAGACCCTACTGAACCATTAGCTCAAAATTATTTACTACTCTTACATAGTTTTAGACCGTTTGGAAGTGGTCCCCAATTTCGCCTGAAAAATCGTCATAAGCAGTGAGGCGGATTTTTAGATGAATGGTTATAAGCAGAACATTTATCGATCAAATCAAATATATCTTCGGTATTACTAAATCAATTTAACCTAACTTTTACTATATTTTTAAACCTTGTACAATTCCTAATGGAACAAGATCAACACTTCAAAAAAACTTTGGCTGGTCAAAAGCCACACATTCTTATCCAACGTAAAACGATATTAATCCATTGCGCGTCGATAAAATTTGTAGAGATTTTTACGCCATATATATGTGTATATATATCAGCTTTTTGGCCGTGATTACTTAAATGTATTAATCTTTTAAGCTTCATAAGATTTTAATAGAAAAACGTATTACTTACCTGTGAATAGGACTTGCATGATAAGGAAAAGAAACCAATTTGACGACATTTTGATTACGAATCTGTTCGTGGGCATAAAAACTTCTTTTTGCTTATATTGGCTAAATCTGAAAGGATAAATGAGTTATGTTAAAAAATAACTGTATGTATAATCATTGTCTAAAAATAGTCACATTAAAATGTTGGGTTTTGACAATTTATAGCACATATCTGCCGGATACTCCGTTCTCAAAGAAAAGTAAGTACGAATGCTATAGTCGAGTATACCTGACTACCGGATCCTGTTCCTACTCCTAGATCCAAAAAACGAGTTTAACGGCTTGTTCGCATGGAAAGTGACAGTTGTAACGAACACCAAGGTGTGGTCTCGGCAAAACACAAACACAAAATGATCGGATTCTTGTGTTGCCTTGACCAACAGCGTTACGATAAAAAAACAAGACAGAAACGGCTATGCAATGGTCTCCTAAGAACTTTTTGAAGGCCAACTTTGGTTTGGTATCTTAAAGCCAAAGTTTTTCAATCGAGTACTTTTCGACTGATTGTTCCCATAATAGCTATAAGATATAGTGGTCCGATTTTGTTCAAACCTGTTCAGATTGTACAAATCGTAATTCTACATCGATATGCTAAGTTTGATTTTGATATTTAAAAGAAAACAAAGTAGATGTTTATACGAAAACTTTTCGACCTATTGTTCCTATGGGAGCTACAAGATATAATGGTCCGATTTTGTTCAAACTTGCTCAGATTATACAAATCGTAAATATATATAAATATAAATATATAAATAAATATCTTGATATTAAAAAAAGTTATTCATACAAAAATTTTTCATGAAAATTAAGTGTCTTTGATTTTTGCTCCATTTCTATGTGATATAGTGGTTCGATCGGGCTGATTTTGACATACAACCTACATACATTATAAAGCTTCATCTGTGCCGACTTTCATCAGGATAGCTCAAAGATAAAGCTAAGAACTTTGCATAGAAACATATTGACAGACAGACATACGGACAGACAGACATACGGACAGACAGACAGACAGACAGACAGACAGACAGACAGACAGACAGACAGACGTACAGGCAGACAGACGGACATGGCTATATCGACTCAGCTATTCGTTCTGATCAGGAATATATATACTTTGTGGGGTCGAAGACGTCTCCTTCTATGCGTTACACATTTCGAGACAAAATTATGTACCCTTTTGCAAGGGAATACAAATCGTAAACAGAAAACGGAAAAAAAAAATCGGAGATTCAAGCCAAACGGCTACCAGACAAGCCAGAAATAGATTACCTATGTGAAGTTGGAGAGCTTACATGGTATTGTTCTCCGTCTATACCCACCCTACCTGCAAAATCAAAATGCATCTTATCTATTCCACCTGTCGGGAGCAGCAGCAGCCAGATCACCCTAAATTATATTGTTTGCTTGAATTATGTAAAAACGAAACACAATCACTTATTTTCTCTTTCCTAACGTTAAATTCTCTTAATTCCTTGTTGCTAACTGCTGAGTGGCGCCGCATTGCATTTTGCCGTCGGTAAATTGACTTGTTGTAATTGCTAATCTTTCCCCGCGTACGGTTACTTACTAAACTTTGTTTTGAAAGCGAAGCTTGCGTCCAAGCCACAGCTAAATATATCATTTATAACGATTTAAAAACATCGTGTTTTTATTTAAATACATTGAACAAAATAGCTGCTAAAAAAGCTTAGCAGCTCAACATTTGGAGGCTCCGGCGAGATACCAAAATTTTCGCGAGTGTTGTGTTAATTAAGTGCATTTAATATAACAAACAAATTCGTGCAATTAAATAAAATAAAAATATAAACATATAAAGATAATTAAATAAACAAATACGAGTGCATAAGCCTACAGTTTGTGACCAGCAGTTTTAAGTTCCGTTGCTTGCGATCGCCGCGTTGTGTTGTTGTTGCATTCAGTTTCGGTGCCCACGCAAGCTTGCATACATAGTTACCGTTTCGCAGCTGTTCGTTCTTGGCGTCTTTCATTCTTGTCATTTTCGAGCGCCGTTTTTGGTTGCATTTTGTGCAGAGAGAACAAATTGACGCTCGCCGCGTTGTTGTTATTCGGTTCGTTGCCCTTTGTGCCAAAAAGATATTTGCACACCTGCATTTAACTATTTCTTCGTCTTGACATTCGCTGCGTTGAGTTGTTGGTTTTCATTGCCTTGTCAGAGCAGACAAATCCGACTTTATATTTCGTTTAATAATATCAAACAAATATGCAAAACGGCGAATCAAGCAATGTGCAGGCAAGCAAACTGTCTTTTCTAAAACGAAAAGTTGCTGCACTGTGTAAGCGCGCTAAGGACATCGAAAACGAGTTGTCCAATGAAAAAATCAGGGACACTTCTACCTTGGTTTTAGAAGCGCGACGCAGATTAATTGAGCAGACTAAATCTGCATTTAACGCCGCGCATGACTCTCTGGAAGAAATGGACTTTGATGAGATTGGCAGCAAGTTGCGCGATGATTTTGATGATTCCGTTGCCATGGTAGAGGCACGCCTTCATAAAATCTTCAGCAGCGCCAATTCAACGCCTTTTCTTCCACTACGGTCGGTCGACACGATGATCCCGCGCGTAGAACTGTCATAGTGGCCAATCGATCGCGTTTGTCGGAGATAAAGTTGCCAACCTTTCCGGCGACTATACGGAATATGAGGATTTTATTGCCATGTTCGATTCCGTCGTGGACAATGATACTGAGCTATCCAGCAACACCTGCGTTCATGTCAGGCCGAATCAGCGTTGGATACAGTTCGATCGCTAGAAATATCTAGTGAAAATTATCGTGTGGCACTAGATATTTTAAGCAAACGATTTAATAACAAGCGTCTTGTTTTCCAGGCACACATTAAGGAGATCCTGGGGCTAAATAGAGTGGATACAAAATCGTTTGAGTCACTTGTTCCCTGTAGAGCTATACTAGATGGCGGCTCTCAGCTGCATCTAATAACATCTCGGTTCGCTCATGAGTTGCATCTGAAGAAATCCCGTTCAGCAGCCACGGTTTCCGGTCTTGGAGACACACACGTCCATACTGAGGGAGCAACCGTCAGCATTTGCATGCAGTCACGAACTTCCGATTATTCGGCAAGCTTTCAAGCTGTTATAAGTCTAACCATTATTCACAGCCATCCTAGTGTTGCCGTTGACACAGCAGACTGGAACATGCCCTCCAACATTCAGCTAGCCGATCCTGCCTTTAATAGGCCGCAGCGTGTGGATCTTCTCATTGGCGCCAGCCTATTTTACGAATTGCTATGTGTCGGTCAAATAAAACTCGTTCCTGGACTGCCAATTCTTCAGAAGACTCGCCTTGGTTGGGTAGTTTCAGGTGGAGGTGATAGATCAAGTAGTACTACACTTTTGGCAGCACAGAGCCTTCTAAAGGATACTGATACGCAAATTGATATTCGTCTGGATGAATTAGGTCGTCGGTTCTGGGAAGTTGAGAGCTGTGAAGAATCTTTGGTAAAATTCAGTAAGGAAGAGCAGCGCAATGCTCGAACACGCTCCAATGGCAATTCCAGTGCCAATCTAAGCCAGGATCATTTAGCGTATCTTGAGTACCGAGAGTCTGACGAGTACTGGAACAAAACACCCAAAACGGATTATACATACTCGGAGCTATCGCCACATCGTCGTCAGCTGGCGCCTGACATTGTGGCCATGCCGAATATGTCGCGGCGCAGCCTGGAGCATCATGATGAGCGTGTCAATTTTATGGTTAATCAAAATCCAGCCCAGGAGGAGTTCATACGCCGTCGCTATCAGTCGCAGCAATATACGCATTTGAATTACGATTCGGGCGATGAGGTGGACATTACCAATTTTGGCCAGCAGCAAAAGCAAAGCTTTTGGCTCATTCGTTTCATTAGCTTCCTTGTGAGCAGCATGAGCAGCGTCTGGACGCGTATGACCAGCATTTCGGAAACGGAAGCCTATGCGTATCACAATTATTACGCTCGTCAGCAGCGTCATAAGCAGCATGGCATCTTGGTAAGCAGTTTGTTGAGCCTATGGCGTAACATTTATATTGGCATTGCATATGTGCCGAGCCTGGATACCTGGTTGCTTCAATCTGGCAATGCGGAGAACAAAACGAAGAAACGTTTTATACATTTGCTGCTCATTTTGCTGCCATTTCTGTTGCTAACGGAGAATCCTGATGATTTAGATGTTTTGACGCCGGCGCATCTGCTATTTGGTGGTACTCAAACAATAATCATCGAACCTTACCTTACCAAGGCTGGCAACGCATCACCCAGTTGCAGCAAGTTTTTTGGTCTCGATGGCGTGAGGAGTATCTAACCCTCCTTCAGCGGCGATGCAAGTGGCGAACTCCCGACCGGCGTCTAATGGTTGATGACTTGGTGCTCGTAAAGGGCGAAAACCTGCCGCCCATGCGTTGACCACTAGCTAGAGTGGTCACACTAATCTCTGGTAGAGATGGCGAGTACCGTGTTGCTGAGCTGAAGACCGCCTCAGGCATCACAAGAAGAGCCGTCAACAAGCTGTGTCTACTGCCCCTCAATGACGTTGTTGAAAGACAGGCTTCCAACGGGGGGAGTATGTCGGGAGCAGCAGCAGCCAAATTACCCTAAATTATATTGATTGCTTGAATTATGTAAAAACAAAACACAATATCTTATTTTCTCTTTCCTAACGTTAAATTCTCTTAATTCCTTGTTGCTAACTGCTGAGTGGCGCTTGCATAGAGCGCTGTCGCTTTCGCTCTCTGTACGATCGCTCGGCAGCCGCATTGCATTTTGCCGTCGGAAAATTGACTTGTAGTAATTGCTAATCTTTCCCCGCGTACGGTTACTTACTAAACTTTGTTTTGAAAGCAAAGCTTGCGTCCAAGCCACAGGTAAATATATCATTTATAACGTTTTAAAAACATCGTGTTTTTATTTAAATACAAAATTTTTGAAAAAAAAAAAAAAAAAAAAAAAATGTTGAGCTGCTAAGCTTTTTTATGGAATGCGGCTGCCGAGCGATCGTACAGAGAGCGAAAGCGGCAGCGCTGCATGCAAGCGCCACTCAGCAGTTAGCAACAAGGAATTAAGAGAATTTAACGTTAGGAAAGAGAAAATAAGTGATTGTGTTTCGTTTTTACATAATTCAAGCAAACAATTTAATTTTGGGTGATCTGGCTGCTGCTGCTCCCGACACTGCCCTTAACATGCTTGTTCTGCTTAATGTCAGAAGTGCGCTCAACAATAAAATAAATTAATTCATTTTAAAAAATTTAATTCACGGGAAGCTAAGATTCAAATAAGTAACTACCCTGTTAATGGCTTAATTCTAATACAGGGTTTTAATTTAACAATATTAAATGTCTTCTTAGTTTTTCATTTTCTTTTTCTTTAAATTATAAAGCAATATTTATTTATTTTAATTAGTTTACTTTATTTCCTCATTTATAACTTCAACATGGACGCCTACACTCTTATATCAGCAACACAAATAAATATCTGTTCACGTCAGAACAACAAACACCTACTATGCCGAGGAAGCTGTGTATGGAAAAATGCTTTAGAAAATTCATGTGAACTATAATTAAACAAAGTGCGCATTTATCATATGAATTTCAGCAAATACCATCTGAGAACTTGTGGACAAAAATAGCCGCAACGAACACTTCGTTATTCAAAACGTTAAAGGACCCAGTTTTAGAATTGACCTGTGGAAATCATCAAGTCAAGTAATGAAACTCCCCGGCCAAGGAGTAAAGTAAGTAAGCCTACAAAAAACCAAAATTCTAGTTTTCAAAAAAAAAAATTGCTCAAAATATATAATAGCTTTTTTTTTAAACGGACATAAATATTTTTAGACAAAATTTTCATATCAATCCTTAATAACTTCTAAACAAATAATCTAATTAAAAAATGTTGTATGGCAGGTTCATAGGCTATTTTATTACCTATAAATAAAATGATAAACACCTTTAATATAATATTAACTTGTGTTCGAAGCTATTTTTAGATTACCAAAGCTTCCTTTTTGAAAAGTCGAAAATCTAGCCTTTGTTGTTTATCTCGAAAACGGCCCCGGCAACCTATTTGTAAAAATTATTTTTCGAAATCAGCGACCTATGTTACATATAACACTAGGTAACAAAATTTAGCTTTTTTTTGTATAAGTTACTAAACCTACTTTTTCTGATACATATGGTGCCCCAGATGACGAAAAACCACTTTAAAATTTTTTCTATGGTGAGACTTTTTTTTAAAAAATTTTTTTAATCTGGTATTTATTTTTTAGCTTTTTTTCAGAGGCAAGCCTGCAGATTTTAGCATTACTCGAGAATCTCACCGCCGATTTTCAAATGCTTTACGTTTTCTGAAAGCTAATGAATGGGTCTATTAATCATACATATACTTTATTAAGTTTAAATGACTAGTTTTGTAACTATTTAATTTTGAATTTAGAAAATGATTATATTTTGTGCGGTATTTTTTACGATTTTTTGACTTTAAAATTCGAGGAAAAGTCGAGAAAAAAAAATTTTTTTCGTTTACTTCCCCTATGCTTTTACATAGTTGCATTAATTGGGCGTCATTTAAGATATGAATCTTTGAAATCGATAAAGAGACGGCGGAGTTTTAAGCATTTCAACATATACGCCCAATGTGGCATTTTTAAATGTGCTCATATAATTCATGGGTTTAACAGGCCGTCCACAGGCGAACTTAGCTTGGCTCGGCGAATTGTTCAACGTTAGTGGAGGAGATGGTAGTATTCTAGCTTTTCTTTTTTTTCGACAAGCATGTTCGCGAGGATGCTCGCATTTGGATGGCCTGATACTGTCAATGACCTACCTCGAACTACAGGATTGTTATCACAATGTGAAGAAATGAACGTCAGGTACCGGTATCGCACTCTGATATTATCGAAAACTGCCTGATATTGGTCTGCCCATTAGTGCACAAGTACACTAATAGAGCCTAAAATAGTGAGTATTACTTGCGAAGGTTTGTTGATCGGCACACGTATTCAACCTAAAGTACTTCCTGTGAGAATTTGAACCAAACAAACAGTTAAAGGTGATAAGGACATATTAACGCCATCTACCCAGTTTTGAGTATATAACTCCCTACCACAATTACTACTGCATTCTAGTTTTGACTTTCATCGGAAAACTAGCACTCCAAAAATATACTATATAAGATGAGTAACCTTGTGCGTCCATATTCTTGCATATACAATCCCGATTCGTTCTGGTACATATGTGGTATCTACATTGCCAATACGAAGCTTAGAATAAACTTCACCAAAAACTTACAAAATATTTATAAGGATTTCCTTGGAATCGAACCCAAAAATTTGAAAGAAGATTGAGCACCAACATTTAAATGCACTTCGTGCCAATCACATTTGTCAAAAAAACAAAGCAACAAGTAAGTACCACATTACATTATGATGAAATCAATTCATCTTCTGAAAATACTAACAATTTCGATTATTTTATACTTTTCAATTTTCAAGACCCATGATTTGGAAAAATACTGATACTCATGGATCCGATTGTTACTTTTGCGCATTTCCAAAAATTAGTATTGGAAAAAATATGAAATGTATTTATACGCAATTGGCTGCATGTGGCTTTCAGCTTCCTGTAAAATTACTGGTTCTGACTTTTCAGGAATAGATAAACGTTCCATGCTGTATTCTTAGAAAGATTTTAATGATTTTGTAAGGGACATGAACTTGCTAAGGAAAATGCTGAGATGTTTGCATCGCTGTTAAAGGAACGAAATCTTGTGAAGGAAGACGATAACGGAACTTTTTACCGAAGTCGACATCTGGCGTTTTTATTTTTAAAATATTGTCGATGTTAGCAAACGAAAATTTAAAACTTAAATATCATGTTATACCTTAAAAAACAAATAGTAAATTTTATTTTTAATAAACATTTATTAATATACATATATAATTAATTTCTGATTGTTTTATCTATAGATGGGGGGCCAGTCTACGGTCATTGCCACCGAAAATCGTATATACTGTGAGTATAACATCGTATAATTCGGTCGATCTTGCATTAAATAATGATCCAATTATATATGTTTGTGATTCTAAAATCAAAAGGCCAGAAAAATTAGTTCAGGCAGCATTTCCGGTGCTCTAAAAACCAAATTTCGTAGAACATTCAGTAAAGAAATAGTCTATGTCGACAAAAACATATTAAGCTATAAGAAGTTGTTATTTCGTTGTCTATCAATCGATTTCAAAGATTCATATCTTAAATGACGCCCAATTAATGCAATAATTCTACATCGATATGCTAAGATTGGTTTTGATATTTAAAAGAAAACAAAGTAGATTTTTATACAAAAACTTTTCGACCTATTGTTCCAATGGGAGCTACAAGATATAATGGTCCGATTTTGTTCAAACCTGGTCAGATTGGCCATAAATCGTAAGTATGCATCGATATGACAAATTTGGTTTTGATATCTTGAAAAACAAAAAAGTTATTCATACAAACACTTTTCATGAAAATTAAGTTTCTTCGATTTTTCCTCAATAGCTATGTGATATAGTAGTCCGATCGGTTACGGACAGACGGACATGGCTATATCGACTCAGCTATTCGTCCTGACCAAAAAGATATATACTTTGTAGTGTCGGAGACGTCTCCTTCTGTGCGTTACACATTTGGAGACAAAATTAGTAAACCCTTTTGCAAGTCCCAAAAGCCAGTGGAAATGGATTGAACTGTCCAGGAAAAGAATCGAGGTAATGATGGAGAACCCAGACCTCCCACATGTAAACAAAAACATGGTATAAGGCAACACGAAAGTCATGGTGAGCGATAATACACAATCTGTAGCCTTCTACATAGCTACTATACCAAGATTTGGAGAGGTCTACACGGGTGCAAATCTAATCGCAGTGGACTGGTGTAAGGTGCCAAGTAGTTCTTAGGCAGAAATGTGAATTTCGGTCATACAATACGCTCTTATTAGTGACATAACAGGTACAGTATTTTAAATTACTATCACATGTCAAAATGTAATACCAATAGTGCAACTTTCAAAATTGCCAACAACATGAAATCCGCTCAATTCGACAACGTGAGCAAGACGAACGCCTACTTCAACGCACAGAAATAACACATACTTTTCATTTGTCTCTCCGGAGTCAGCTAGTATGCAAATGCAGTTAATGCAAATCGAAGGGGTAAGCTCTATTTTACCCACTCTACCTACATGGAGTGTGTTTTGGAGTGACCAATGCAACTCGCTTTCGCCTTTCCCAATGGCGATTACCGGTTCGTCGAGTACAGCAACATCTACGACCACTTAGACAACAACGAAAACCACAATCACAACAACGGCAACGATCGCAGTGGTCGCCGTCAATCAGCTGTCGATTTTGTCAACGCAGCATATGTCTACACCAACAATACCGACTATGCTAAAATTGAGTTCTAGTTCGCACTTTAAAGCGATTTTAAAGACAAATTTAAGTGAAACAAAATTACAAATATATAGCGAATATATTTACCGAACAGTTAACAAATATCTGAAAGATAAAAAGATCAGCTACTACACGTACCAGCTTAAAAGTGCCACGGACCTACAAGTTGTAATTAAGGGCCTAGAGCCTCAAACACTACCTGCAAACAACACGGAAGGCGCTTCTGGCGCTAAGGTTCAGAAGCTAATGAATCCATTAACTGTACCAGCAATGCCAACAAGCAGCGTCGGTATCAAGTAGTGACGAAGCAACTATGATAATTATTTAGGAAGGCATGAAGGAACTAATGGATTTCATGCGACAAACAGTGTCAGACCTAATTCGAATTGTCTGCATCTTGCTTTATGGACTAGGTCGTGCAACACAATTTAAACAATTAATGGCATTCCTTAGAATAACCCTGTGAAATTCCAAATCATTTTACGGTAAAAATCAGAACTAACAAAGAGTCTCACCGGCAAAAAGATCGATGTAATGCTTCTTATAGAGACGAGCCTTACAAATAAATATAATTCTCAAATCTCTGGCTATATGTTCTAAGCTACAAATCATCTGGATCTGAAATCTGCAGTGAATGACTCAGCTTGTGAATACACTTTCAATTTGATGAAACACACATGAGTAGAATGATACTCACGCTCACGCTCACTAAAACAAAAACTATATTCACTATCCCAAACAATGCTAACGAAAAGTGAGTAGAATACCAAGCACACGGGATGGTTTCGGCTTCACTAAACACTTAAAAATGTTCAGCGAATTGCAACCTGACTTACAACTCACCCTTCAATATCTGTGAATTTTCGTGAATATATCTATCTCTGTCGCTCTATTGCATAGGTCGGCGCCTACTATCGTCTAACGATGTGTACAACAACATTTACAACAACAAGTTGCCTGAAGCTAAGAAATCACACCTAAAAATAAAAACTAATAGCCAAAAGCTATTGGATTATCAAGCCTCGTTCTCCACTTTGTCTCGACTTCAATGTCCTTATCTACAATCTCTACATGAAACCAATCTGGACCTATGATTTCCAGGGGAATGCGAGCTGTAGCGACATTGACATCAAAGAGAACACATTCAAGCTTCAGAACTATCACCCAAGCATCATGTTATGTTCGAAACGAGAACATTCATAGTGATGTTAACATTCCTTTAATAAAAGATGAGATAACAAACCAAAAGGCTAACTGTAAAATTAAACTATCTGCACTCAAATTACCATCTCAAGGACCTATCTGACGATATGGGAGCCGACAGTACTGTGGTGGAAAGGTTATTCAAGGATGTTCTTAAGCATACTGCAGAAAAACCTTCACCACTGTAAAGCATCATAAGCTGCATTCTTGCTTTGACTGGCTGGAGACGTAACAGACGTAGCGTTAATTCCAGAACCCTTGGTGGTTAAAATCAGCATCTGTGGATTAACTCCGAAGGATGTCAAGCTATTACTAATTGACGATGGTAAGAAATGGTAAGAAAACATCCTAACACTTTTCTGCTACACAGTTATGGCAATGACGACAACACAGCAGTAAGTCTGGAGATCCAGTCATCTCCGATAAGACTACTGTTATTATAAGCTGGTTGGTTAAATTCAAAGAATATTAGTTATTTTGTTAATTGAAACAAAATTTTTAGAACGACACTGTCTATCGAAACCCCTAATTTAGTAGAATTCATTACCGCAAGAAGAACGAACTCGATTTAAGCGCGACTGCTTTTCCACATCTGGAAGCCATATACGCGTTGGTTCTTGTCACATCCTGGCTCAGGTCGGTATTATACTTGCCTACATCTGTTGTGTTATGTGGATACGCTGTCATGTGTACCGCGTGCAGGTAGCGTATCATGTTTATACTTGAACAACCCCTAAGATTTTCAGACGAATAAGCTTATCGTTCTTCCTACTAAAAACTCTATAACGTCTCATAGGTCTACACCTTCGCACTACGAAAAACCCAAAACTCCTTTCTTAGTCACAACACGGCTATCGGAAGAGCAGGTTCACAGAAACCACTCTGTGGTCACAACAATAGGGAAATCCAATGATTCCAAAGATTTCACTCTCATAGCTTTTTTCAGATATTGAAGGTGCCTTTAACATCATCCCCACTACCATAACTGTGGCGCTGACAGGCCTGGACATTGATAGCCAGCTCGTGGGCTTTATCAAAAACCTGTTCATGAGCAAAATCGCAAAGTTTTCACTAGGCACTTCGACAACTTCCAGGTATGTCAGCAGGGTCACTCCGGAAGGAGGTTTTCTAACTCCCTTTATATAAAATAAAGTGTGAACTGACATGTAAAGGAGAAGCTGTCAAGTTGTAGCGTATGTGGATGATGGTGCTATAATTTTTACGTGAAAATATCCCTAAGCGCTCTGTGACCTATTACCAGACAAACTTAAAATACTGTCCGAATGGTCAAAAATAAGTGGTTTGAGTATAAACCTAGAGAAAACAGAACTAGTTCTCTTCTCTAGGAAATGTAAAATATCCGAGCTCTTCCCTCCTAAGATAAAAATTCCTATATTGTCTTCAAAAGTAATGCTAGACTTTAAGGTTAAGTATTAGACAAATAAATTTGACTGAACTCAACACTTTCGAAAGATATTAAAAACCAGCAGTAACCCTCTATACCTGTAAAACGATCATTAAAATAAAATGGGGAATGTTTTCATACATAACCCGTTGGATCTATACTGTAATTCTTCTTCTCCGACTCTATTTCTCCTATCAAAGCGCACCGTTCTAAATAAACTAAGTAGAATGCAGAGAGCTGCGGTAATCTGAATCATAGGCGCTCTCCGTACAACTCATGGATGCTCTTCTAAACGCTCTCCCAAAATGTCAGGAAAGAAATCGGCCACCTTGTCAGCAATACGGTTGCGAGACTTAAAATGCTGGACCCTATCCAACAAGGGTCAGCCTTCTATTCTTAAAGGTAATTAGCTAATGCCCACAGAAACCCATTACTGCTTCCCAATAGAATACTCTACCTGCTTCTTTTATCACACTCATTCCTTAATGAGAGAATTGGGCCCACGACTTTCCAAGCGCAACAGGGCTACAAAATTCCACTCGGATGGCTCGGAAATAGAAAATCGAGTGGGTTGTGAATTCTTCTCAAATCAATTCAATATAGAAAAAGCCTATATTCTTCCAGCGCATTGCAGTCTCTTTCAAGCGGAAGTCACAGCCATAAAAATAGCTCTCATCTATCTAAAACACTCAAACATTGAGTCTGGTCAAATTAGCATTTACAGTGGCAGCCAAGTTGCTATCAAATATATTTGTCCAACGTCCACTTATTCAAAATCAGTAGTCAACTGCCGCAAATCTCTACACGAGATGGCAGAACACTTCGCAATAAGCATAATTTGGGCACCAGGACACGGGACATCGAAGGCAATTGCATAGCCGACGAACTAGCGTCACAATCTGTCGAACATTTATGTTAACATAGCCAATATTTACCCAAATGCTCAATGGAGAAAATTGTCCCTTGGTCATATGAGTCCTTTCGAGCCACTGGGGTGCCATTATTCATGCAGAAGCTGTAGAAATGAGAAAGAGGATGAAACTGTATAACAACTCTGTTGCTTCTGTACTGCTCAAACTCAGACACAAACTTAGGCAAACATTTCTTTGACAGCAAAGCTGCACTTTCAAACATTCGTCTAAGACACATCGTGGATTTTTCAACGCAAGGAGCAGGAAAAATTTGTTAGATCTCTGGTTTTAGAACGGGTCAAGCTTGAGCTAAGTATGTCGGGCTTGATCAACCTGGGAGCCTCCCTTACCTAACCTAACCTAATGTTATTTACTGTTAACCACGTCTCGTAATCGGCTTTCAGCAAGTTTCGGTTTTCATCAATGTTTCCTCTTAATGCCATGTAAAATATTGGCCAAATCCACTTTTTGTAAGACAACTCGCTATCGTTTGATTTTTAACGTCAATGTCCTTAACTTTTGTTAAGCATATAATGCAAACCATAAGTTTAATAACCTGTTTCTTGTTTGCATTTTTATACGCTTTACTGCTTCTTTTACGACCCTGCTGCGATAGTTACACTTCTATTTTTGAATTACTCCCTGATCAAGCGGTTGCAATTTGAAAACAATGCCAACTCAATACTTTTCAGTTTGTTCTGAAAACCTTTCGGATGTGGCGGGCAATTATCAACTAACAAAAAAAATTTTCGTCCTGTGCGTAGAAACTGCTTAGCTAATTTAAGAATCCATTCTTCAAAAAGTTTTCAAGTCATCCATGCCTTGAAATTTGCTTAATAATCGATGGTTAATGATTTCCCGCTATGAAATCAGAGATTAGACGCTCTTCTGCTTTCATGCACAGCGCAAAAAGTAAAGTAACTTCAAGCAATAACAAAAGAGTATATATATATATAAAATTTTATCACTACGTGCCAGAACGCACATAAACTACTTGATATAATTACTTGATATATATATATATATATTACTTGATATATATTTATATATACTCTTTTGTTATTGCTTCAAGTAATTTATGTGCGTTCTGGCACGTAGTGATAAAATTTTTTTTTTATATATAAAGAAATTATTATAATATATTTATTTTAAAAAAAAAAACCCTAAAATAATCAACTAAAACAACTACAAAACCGAAATAGACGCAAGTGTCTGTGCACCAACGCATATTCGCCTATTGTATCGATCGAGTGTACAGAACTTTTTCGTTTAATGTACTTCGAAAATAATGCGATAAAAATGAGCATAACCCTTCTTCAATGAAAGCATATATGCCACTTTGCAGCACGCTCGGCTCGTGTCTGTGTGATTTGCGAAATGTGTTTGGCCAGTACGGGCTATGGGCGCCGGGCTTATGCAAATAGCATAGGACTTGAACGTGCGTCAGGCGAATTTCGGTGTGATTGGCAAACGCATCCAACGCATCCATCAATGGAAACCCAGCTTAAGGTCATAAATCTGATAGTTTTAAAAATTGAATAAACAATCAATACATATTGAATTGAAATTAAAATTAAATAGACCCACTTTTAAATTAACACATACTTTATAGATAATGGATAATTCATAATCATTTTGATAAAAAAAAAACATCGAAAATTTTCGAACTAAATTGCAAACGAGTTGGCATCGCTTTGATTTTTGGTATAAGCTGCTAGCAGCGTTTACTAGAGATTTCACAGGAGATTTTGTTAAATACCAATTATTGAATTAAAACAAATTCAATTTAGAATAATGAAAATTCAGATTTATAGAAAAAATGTTTTTTTTTCTTCATTCGTTAGTTTTTTGTTTATTAAAAATTGTTTTTCTGAGTATTTATCCAAATCTCTAGTTAAAACAGTAAGGATTTTGAAGTCTTTCTATATCGATATTATGAATTTGGTTCTAAAATCGTAAAAATCAAAAAAGTTTTTCATAGAACTCATTTTTCACCCAAATGTTTTTATGGCAGCTAATGGTCAGATTTTGATCAAACTTGGTCAGATTGTACAAATGATAATTCATCATCGAAATGATAAGTATGTTTCAAGCACTTTTCGACCGATTGTTCCTATGGCTATAGTGGACCGATTTTGATGAAACAGTCGAATTGGTAAGATTATCATACTACATCGGTATGAGAGATTTGGCTTTGAAAACTTTAAAACCAATTTTTTGGACCGATCGTTCCTGTGACAGCTATAAGATATAGTAATTCGATCAGGCCGACTTTTACATACAAGCTACATACATCAACACAATGTATCCGTGCTCAAAGATAAAACCAAAAAGTAAGCATAGAAACAGACGGACAGCCGGACAGACGGACAGACAGACAGACAGACAAACGCAAGAATTTATATACTTAATGGGGTCGGAGACGTCTCCTTCACTGTATTAAACATTTCGAGACAAAATTATAATTCCAAGGATATCATAAAAAACTGACTGAAATTCAACTTATATGGGAACATAACATTTATTTATTCTGAGGCTATACGAAGTTTGCTGTGTCATCTAGTAATAATAGATTTCCATTGGTGGATGCGTTGAACCCGTTTGCCATTCACATCGAAACTCGCCTGACGCACGTTCAAGTCCTATGCTATTTGCATAGGCTGTTAGGTATGGAAAAAAGCCGAGTTTGGAATGAACGCGGGGTGTGCCAACTCGTTTCTGGTAGAATTTCATAGATTGCGTTGCTGTTAAGTTGCTGTTAGCTCAATTTTGCGAAAACATAATTTCAAAATTAAGGCGCAAAATTAAAATGACTAATATCTCAAAAACAGTCCCTAGAACTGCAGAGCTTCATAATGTTCTAAAATTACATATAAATTATGACGTTTCTTCCAGCTTCACATTTATCTTGCTCTCTTAAAAAATATACAAGATTCATGGCAGCTCCCAGCGCAGCGGGCCCTTATAATTATATACATCTGTGTCAAGAGCTTAATTTACTTTATTATATTATCATATTTGTGATGATGGTCAACCAAAACAGAAGTAACCGCTGATTGCCCCATTCTATAATTCAAAGTATCAACTGCATATGTTGCCTTTGGGCGCTGCTCTAGGTGGCACCCACCTGCTACAAGTTCTAGAAGTTGTAATTCGTACCACAGCACGATATTGAGATTTCATATTAAGCACATATACTCATTTGAAATTGCACTTGTTATAAAAATTCTGTTGGTTAAATTTAAAGAATATTTATTACTTTGTTTACTGAAGTTTTTACCCTTGCAAACAAATGATCAGCTGATTGCAAACGCATTCAGTGCAGTAGAAACACCATCCAAGGCCTATCGCGTCAGCCTGTTATCGATGGAATGACTCGTTTGTGTGGAAAACGTTTAAAAGTCTATTTATTTTATAACTGGAACTACATAAACTTACATGCAACATAATAAGCACAAGCATTAAAATTTATTCCATGCATGTTTATCGTTCCTCTGAGTACCAAGGCAGATCAAACGATAAATAAATATCCTCGCACTGAGAGATATATTGCACGACCCAAGCCGAATCTTACGATTGCACGCACAAATTTTGCGCAAGTAAAATTTGAGACACGATCAGAAAATGTTTTTTTTTTTTTAAATTAAAATGAACTAAGTACGGAAAATATGTAACGTATAAAAGAAAACGTCTCCAGCCCACAGGCAGATGTACATTTTAGAAACCCAAAATAATTTATTTACCTTTGAGAATAGATTTTTCTAATAGTAAAGTATGCCACTGAGATCGCACGTTAATCTACCGGTCACTTTTATGTCAATTAAGCTGGAGGATCAACTAGTTTGATTGTCAAAATCTGCAAGCATATAGGCGCGAATAATTAACAAATTTACTTATAATTATGTGATTTATTGGTGAGCTTTTAATGTAAGATATTTCCGTATGTATTCTTTTTGATTAAATGTAAATAATGTTGTAGTAAAACAATTCCCTAAAATATTAAACTTTTTGAAAGGAAATGTAAAAATTTACGTAGTATAAATTTAAAGGTTTTTTTTTTTGGGAGATAACAAAATCGCAACTAGGAGTAACTTGCGAGGCTTAGTGCAATGTGTAAGTTCAACCTCATTAATTTGTTCCAATTTTAACACAAGATTTTCTACTTGATCCAATCTTAAGCTTAACATTATGAATATATAAGATTTAAACAAAAATTAAGCTTATAAGCTTAATTTTAAACAGGTTTATTTGCATATTAAAGTCCATTTAAGCGCAAACTCACCTAAAAGCTAACCCAAATTATACATTCATGAACGCCAAAATATTTTAAGAGTAGAAATACAATCATTTCAACGTTTGTTTTGTTATATAACTATGTATATGTATATTTAATAGCCTTTACTGGTAAACTGAACTGGTTGTCTCTGATTTAGTATAAGATGCAGTGCTCCTCAGCAGTGCGGCTCTGGTTTTTTAATCAGCAAAATGTGCTGAGCATTTCAAATACCTGCAGAAAATATAACAATGCAGCATATTATTTATTTTGCTGCTGCTGTGGTCAATTCATTAATTAACATTTATATTTTTAAACAGCAACAAACACTAGTAGTAGACACAATCGTAATTGTCATAATCCACAAAGTTTGGACATCTCACATTGTAAACATAATACACACAAAACATAAGGCACTTACACCAATAGAAAATTATTTAGCAGTAGACAAAAAAGTATGCAACACTTGCTGCAGTTGGAGTTGCAACAAACCTGGAAACACTTTTTTACCTTGCATCTCAGGCTGTGTTTACTTATCACATGCAAAGATTTAAAAAAAAAACTTAAAAAAAATGGACGAAGTGGTGGTACGATTTAAGAGCCACAACGCTACACGTAAATACTAAAAGGACGATAACACGACAAGGACAACGAAAATTGCAATTGGCGATAATAACACGAACGTTTCGCAAGCCGCTCACTGTTCTCGGTTCACTTTCGACGGACAATGCTACATTTACTAGGACCCAGAAGCAATAATTATTGTAACAGTGGTGACAACGCGTTGCGAGGCACAAACCACTGCCTTTGACATCCTTAATGAAACTAAATTGAACACGCGCAGAGCGCAAAACCGATGGTACAACATTTGTGCGTGTGTGAATGGGGAAGTGTTTATGACTTTTATTAGGTTCCACACAAAACACGGGAGAAATACATACATACAAAGACGCTCACCTTTGACAGGTCGACAACGCAGCGTGTCGTTGTCATTGACTCGGCATCTAACTCTTCGGCGTTACAAATGTGGGGTTTTGTTAAGGGGCGCATGCGCCGACAGTACTGGAGTTCCAATTGTGGATTCCATTTGCATGGACTGTGAACGAAATTTTGATATACAGCAATAAGATGCAATTTTTCGCTAGTCGGTAAGCTAAAATCTAAAACACATATTTATAAAAGCACTTAAAAAAAAAAATCTAACATTATTTCAGTTAATATATTATAATATAAAATAATATAAAATAAGTAACAACATTGCATTCTGCAATTCCCGACTGCATTATAGTAAGTTGCCAGTTTGAGTTCCTTTGTCCATTTGCGACGGTAGAAAGTAGGAGTGCCAACAATTTCCTTGATTAAATTTTTGGGATAACGTTGTAAATATATATTATTTCTCTGATTACCGAGCATAGCAACTAACAAACATTTTTAAAGCAATTTCTTAAGAATATAAACATTATTAGTAATATGTGACATTTTTTTAACCTAGCCGTAAAAATATTTGATATTTGTATACTTAATACTAAACATATGGCTGTAAGAATATAATTTTTTCATTATTTTAGCCCAAAACCCCTACAGGACCTCAATTTTAAGGTTTGTTGTTTTCACAAGAGTTAATCTTTGGAATATTTTGAAGAACTTTAATAAAGTGGGTTTTTTAAAAAAAAAAACACCAACAGCTTGTTAAAAGTGAAAGATATGAATTAATCAGTTAAAATGTATGTCTTTTTATTTAATTATGCATAACTTATATTAAAATCGTGCACAACTCTTCTTTCTATACTACTACTTGCAATGTGGATGGCATTAAGTTCGTGCTACTGCTATACTGAACGACTATGATGATGTAAACGACTGACATATTCGATGCCTCGGCCTTCGTGTACCGACAAGTTTGCGCAGTATTTTGTCTGTCCTCGGGTTTTACGACTCATAGTCAATGCTCCGATGCACAGTGGCTCGTTTCGCTCAAGTTGCTGCCAAAAATCTATAACTTTTAAACTAGGTAAGATATTGATCTGAGATTTGGAATGAGTAATCTCAAAATTTCAAAGAAATGTTTAATACCAAAATGAGAGGAGGTGTGATACTAGAAAGGGCGTAAATTATCCTAGATTTTCGTTATTTCGGAAAAACAGATGACTATAAAACTTAAAATAAACCAATATAGAAATGCAAAATAGAAATGCAATTTTTTATTATTGGTTTATATTTTAAGTATCGTTTATATCTATATAATATCGCATTTGCAAAAAAAATTTTTATAACATTTTGAAAAAAAAAATTTTTTACCTTGCACTTGTGTAAGTATTTGAATTTAATATTGGAGGATATACATAAATTCATGAATAAACTATCCTCACAATCTTTCTTCTTTAATTTGGATTTGTTACTACGGTGGTGTATCTGTTCAAAATACAGCAATTTTTTCCTGGGAGCTACTACGCAAAACATTTTTACATCCGTTATATCTAAAAAAAAAATATTTTTCTTAATAAAGGGTTACTTTTTTAACAGCTGCCTTTCTTAAACACTGAGGAAGCTATTAAGATAAATCATTTTTAAGTTAGAGGCTATGTAGTTATGAAAAAAGCTAATTTGATCTTAGTCAAGTTTTGACCACCCACGCAACAATATCTCATATGGAGCTGTCATTCTATAAACACTTTAAAGTCTTTTTGATTAGCCACAGTGACGCCTCTGAAAGTATGAGTATGATTTTAGACGGCTTTTTTGCAACAGGCTTAAAAAAACTTATTGCATATTCAAGATTCTGATAATAAAATCTAAAAATAAAAAATGTTATTTCTATTTTTAAAATCATTTTCAGTACTTTATCGTCAACGATTCTTACGAAATACGTTAATTTACGCCCTTTTGCTTTTAAATTTACTGCCTTCTTTTTAAATATTTTATTTTTTATAAAATTAGTTTTAAAAATTTTTTTTATAATTATAATAAAAAAAATTAATCGCAGACCAAAATCTAAACACGATTTAAAGGTGCAGAACCTTAACTTTTTCTTTATAAGGTGTTTATTTTCTCTTTCAGGTTTCTTTTTAAATTTCATGTACTTTGACGAGCTGCACACGCTACAAAAAAATTCTTAAAAATCTTCTTCATAAAATAGCTTAATCCCTTTCCAATTAAAAAATATTTTCATTTTTGTTCAACGCACCAACACGAAAATTGATTTTCGCTAGTTGTTTTCGGAAAGCGAGACACTGTGCGATGCTGCAAGTTCAAGGAATTTTTCGTAACTCCAAACAGCATCGCCGCCAACAAATAAATTTCACATGTAAGAAATTTTATGTAAATTCTGAGGAAAAAGCAGTACACACGCAATCATTCCTAAGAAAAGTAGACACATCGGTACGTGGGAACATACATAAAAATAAGCACAATCACAAAATAAAAAAATGTACATTCATATGTGTATACATATATTTTTCTATTTGTGTACACACATGTATATAACCCAAAATCGGGCAGTGTGTCAGTGTAGATCCGAGTATTAGATTTTCTGACTGCTTTGCCGAATATTTACTATCGCCGTAGCTCACGTAATAATAAACAAGACTGATATAGCCGAGTATACTCAACTACGGGACACCTGTACCAAGTCTATGATGCAAAAACATACATCTAGCTCATATACAGAGGTGTCACTCGCCTGACGCATGTTCAAGTCCTATATAGGACATATGCTATGCTATTTGCATAGGCTGTTAGGTATGGGAGCCGAGTTTGAAATTAACGCGGGGTATGCCAACTCGTTTTTGGTAGAATTTCATAGATTGCGTTTCTGTTAAGTTGCTGTTAGCTCAATTTTGCACAAATCGGCTGTTTTCAACAATTATAATTTCAAAATTAAGCCACGAAAATTAAAATGACTAATATCTCAAAAACAGTCCCTAGAACTGCAGAGCCTTATAAGTTAATAATATTCCATATAAATGATGACGTTTCTATCAGCTTCACATTTATCTTGCTCTCTTAAAAAATATACAAGATTCATGGCAGCTCCCAAAGCACATGACCCTTATAATTATATACATCAGTATCAAAAACCTAATATATACTTTATACTTATTATATTATATTATATACTTTATTATATTATCATATTTGTGATGATGGTCAACCAAAACAGAAGTAACCGCTGATTGCCCCATTCTATAATTCAAAGTATCAACTGCATATGTTGCCTTTGGGCGCTGCTCTAGGTGGCACCCACCTGCTACAAGTTCTAGAAGTTGTAATTCGTACCACAGCACGATATTGAGATTTCATATTAAGCACATATACTCATTTGAAATTGCACTTGTTATAAAAATTCTGTTGGATAAATTTAAAGAATATTTATTACTTTGTTTACTAAAGTTTTTACCCTTGCAAACAAATGATCAGCTGATTGCAAACGCATCTAGTGCAGTATCGATGTTATCGATGGCATGACGTGTTTTTGTGGAAATCGTCTATAAGATTGCTAAATCTAAGGGTGATGATCGTGCGTGGTGCATTAAAATAAACTATAAAATTTCCAATTGGCGGTGTGTTTGTAGATGATTTTCTTTGCAGAAAACAGTTAGCGGCAGGGAAAGAAAGTGACGCGTCCCATATATTCTCATATTCTTACACCATGTACATATAAGCTGACATATTATAATTTATTTTTTGCAATTCATATTTATTGATCTCACAAAAATCTGTCAAATTACTAAAGCCATAAATATTATAATCTTAAAAAGTGTATATACAAATAAAACCCAATTAATTGAGATAATAACTAAATATCCAACTTTAATATTTAATCCATAAATATTATAATCTTAAAAAATAATATACAATTAAAACACAATTAATTGAAATAAAAACTATAAATCAAACTTTAATGTTTCTTATCTTTTAAAAAAATTAAAATTTTTGAACTCAACTGTAAACAAGTTGGCATCACTTTTGATTTTTGATTTGAGCTGTTAGCAGCGTTTACTAGAGATTTTGTAAAAATTATGATTTAAAACAAATTAAATTTAGAAAAATGTAAATGCAGATTAATAGGAAAAACATTACTGTTTTATAGTCTAGGGGTTGTCATCTTATTATTAGAACTAATCCCACATAATATATGTACACTAACTGAAATTAGAAACTTACATTCTAAATTTGGTGTCTGTACCGTTTATTTTCATATATTTAATTTTATTCGTATGTTTTAAGTATGTATGGTCGGCAACCAGTTGCCAATGCCTCTCGCTTGTTGTTATTTAATTTGCGCCGTATAGCCACTTTCCAGTCAGACCACATATATGTATATAAAAATATGTGTTAACTCCAAATGTATTTTGAATACCATGCACATCTTTTGCAGGTGTACCAACACGGTTAAGCTCGCTAGCTAGTGCAGCAAAGTGGCATCCACTGGAACTCTACCGCCTTTTACAAATCCCTTTGCAATATGTGAGTTTGCCGTCATGAATTTAAGGATTATATCGTCCTGCTGGGCATTTTATGGTTTACGCCTATAGAAATAAACAGGTTTAAGCAAATAAAATAGGAAAATAACAAAATAATACTTATATGTTTATAAATATTTGTGTTATTTTTAACGGCCAAATGTTAGTGTTGAACATTACCAAACAGCAGTGTTGCAACACGTAAGTTATTTTTGCATGGCTGGCATCTGTTGCACTGTTCATCACCGTTATAGATTTAAAAGAATTAAAATAATACAACTGAGCACCAAGGACGTTGTTTTTTTTATTTAAAATAATTTTTTATTTTATAAAAGTGGCTTTGAATATTTCACGCACAAGGGCAATTACATTAAATTTCTCCTCTCAATTACCCTGAAAACATCGTGTTGTGCATGGCTCACCTAATAAGCGAAATGTGCAGCCTAGAGTTGACGCAAAAACAGGTATAATTCCTAAAAAGCTATTAGTAAGCTTTACAAAGCTTGTATTACAAAAGAGGTGATGCAATGTTATTGTCAAAACAACAGAAAATGTATTTCTAATTATTATTTAGTTCAAAAGTGGTTTCAAGTAGTAGAATTTAATTGATTTTTACACTACCGAAATGAAAACGCGGACTAAAACTCAAGCGAGTTCAAATACGCGACTTTTGAAGGAAAATTCGTTTCTGCGAGATCTTGCCGAAAGGGAGAATGATCAAATATTTAACAAAATATTTTTTTTCGCTGAAACCCTAGAAAAGCAGTCTCACCGGAAGCATTAACAAAAGAGTATATAGACCCGCCGCCCCATACAAGGAAAATGGATACCCCAAAATTTCATCATAGGTAAATTTTGCACTTCGGGTTTCGTCGGGTGTTTCTTACGCTCTTGTCACGTGAGAGAACTCAAAGAGACAGAGAGTGAAAGAGCAGCTTGTGGACAGACGGGGGCACTCATTTTCAAGTAAATTGAGCGAAAAAGTTGTGTACATTCGATCGACACAATAAGCGTTGATGCGCCAAGACACAATATGAGCCGCCCAAATAACTGAAACTTGAACGCGAACTTAGTAATTAGCATTTATTTAGGATCTGACAACGAAAAATTAATTATCTTTTATTTTAAACTTATCAGTTAATGCAGAATGTTTGTATTAAAATAATAATACATGCATATGGGTTTACAAATATATGTGTTGCTTTTCTTTTTGGCAGTGTATGCGAGAGAACTGCTCTCCCATTTTGGTCGTGCTCTTTCTCTCGATGTATACTTTAGCGCGAACTGAAAGAATTTAATAACTACGCACGAAATACCCTTAACCATTGACTCAACATAAAAATTATTAGAATTTGTATTTAAATAAACAGATTCATAATTATTAGCACATTTATAGCATAATACAACATATTGATGTTTTCTCTTTAAATCAAGTAAGCAAATACTCAAAATATTACTATAGATTCTCATTCAAATTTGCAGGGTATGCCAACATCGACTAATAATATTTTGTGGGCACTTGAGCTGTTGTCGATTTTCAATTCTTAAAGAAATTGTACTTGGTTTGAATTTCGTTTTAAGACCTTTGAATGCCCATACAGTATACACACAAACATATATGAATAGCTAGAGCATGCACATATATACATAAATATATGTATATACACATGTGCCTGGCAATGTTAGCGACGATCGAGTCCGCGGCAAAATTGTTCAGCCTGCGCACATACATGCATGTACATACATACATATAAATGTATGTTTGTAATTTCAATGGTCTCGTGACCTATCTCAACATTTACATATAAATTATGTATTTGTATTAAACAGGCATAAGAATGATTTTGGCATTTAATTGCAATTAAATATATTTTTATAAATTTTATTAATTTATTTATCTTTCTTCTCTTTCGTCTGTCTGATTAAATCATTTTAGGGTTTTAGTTTAAATTTAAGGATAATTTTAGGAAGTAGGATATGTTAGGTGGGGAACATGGAAATTACTTAAGATATGTAAGTAATTTTAAGTCGACTCGAATGTCAAATTAGCTTATGACCCCATCACAATTGTGATGGCCACCTTGTGGTGTTCCCAGGGTACCGATTTAATGTTATAAATCGGAAGCAAATTCGAGCGGAAAATTATAATTTTGCATTACATTTATTTTATAAATATAATAGATATATTATAATACACATATGTACTTTCATCTAAATAATGCCTGTTTAATACAAATACACAATTTATATGTAAATGTTGAGATAGGTCAGGAGAACATTGAAATTACAAACATACATTTATATGTATGTATTTTTTTTATTTTTTTTATTTTTTTATTTCGGTGTTGCACCCCGGCCGGGAAATCTTCAAAAGATTCAACATCTACTCCTGTAGATGGATATGTGCGACTCGAGACCCAACAGGGAATCGCCTAAACACTAAAACCCTCCGTATGCTCTTCTTTCCTTGATTTGCTCACCGGGACTGTCAGTCAAGATATTGCGTCAGTGAGCAGGATGCAGTGCTGGAACGCACTCTTCCTTCTATAGCTGCGTTTAGCTACTCCCGTGGACTCTTTAGTCGCCTTTTCCGAAAAGCCGAGCTAGCTGAGGTGGTATTCTTGACCCGCCATCACACGGGCTGAACTGAGCGGAAGACTGGTCATTCTCGCTAGCACTTCTCTCTCTGCACCGAACCTAGTACAGTAAAGTAGTACATGCTCCGCAGTTTCAGCTTCATCCACGCAAAAACGGCATTGTGGGGAGTCCACGTGGTGGAATCTGTGGAGGTACTGCCTAAAGCACCCATGACCAGTAAGGAACTGCGTCAAATGGTAGTCCAATTCCTTGGAGGCAGGCCCGAGAGTACTAGAGCCGCGTCTTCCGAGATAGTCCTGAAACCCCTTATAAGCCTTAGGGCCATTGTTCTGGAGACTACCCGCGCTTCTTTGAGGTAGGACTGTCTTGTGATCACACTACTCCAGATAGGCGCCGCATAGAGAAGACCAGCATTCGCCACAGACGCTAGTAATTTCCTTGCGGGCATCTTAGGTCCTCCCACGTTGGGCATTAGTCGCGCTAATGCTGCCGCCGTCATTGCTGCCTTCCTGTCGGCATACCTTGCGTGGTCTCTGAAATTAATCCTATGGTCTATGACAACTCCTAGGTATTTCAGAGATTCCGCTGATTCCCCTTTTAACACCGTTCACAGAGAGCTGCAAGCTTTCTATGGTTCTCCTGCTACTAAGCAACACCGCTTCCGTCTCTTGGGCTGCAATTTCTAGGCCCACTGAGTCCAGCCAGCCGGTAGCCGCCCTAATGGTTTCATTGCAGCGGGTTTGCAACTGCGTTAGGGTTTTGGCTACGGCTGTTATCGCCACATCGTCGACGAAACAATGCAGCTCCACTCCACTGGGCTTGTTGATGCCCGCGATCCCATCGTACATCACATTCCATAATATTGGTCCGAGAACTGACCCCTGGGGAACTCCGGCAGAGACTCGGTAGCTTTTCGGATTGTCCTCCGTGTCATACCAGAGCACTCGGTCCCTGAAGTAACTCCCCACTAGTGTGATCAGGTAATCAGGAATACCCATGTTGCGCATGGCGCTAAGAATGCAGGGCCATCTGGCTGAGTTGAATGCATTCTTAACGTCCAGGGTGACTATAGCGCAGTACTCCTTGGCGCCTCCCAGCCATCTGTCTCCGGCAAGCGCACACCTCGCTATGTTCTTGACTTCAGAGAGCGCGTCGAGTGTGCTCCTACCTTTCCGGAATCCATGCTGCTGACGGGAGAGTCCGTTGGCTCCCTCTGTGACCGCTTCCATTCTGCAGTATAGTATGCGTTCGAACAGTTTGCCCACAATGTCTAGAAGGCACAGCGGGCGGTAGGCTCCTGCACTATTTGGGTCTCCTTTCCCTTTCGGCAACAATACCAGCCTCTGGCATTTCCAGCGCGTTCCCCTCCGATAGGCACTGGAATACAGCCCTGAAAATTTCGGGTTTGGCCATCGCTATTGCTTTTGTGACTCCTCCAGGTACTCCATCCAGACCGGGCGCTTTGTTTGGGTTGATCCTTTTGGCGGCCTGCACTATTTCCTTCGACGTGACGCAAGGAAAGTCCGTAGCAAGGGTTCCATGTGCAGGTTGCCATAGTGTGGCTTGCGGCGGGAACAATTTCTGTACTATGGTCGTCATGGCATTGGGGTCCAGTGGAGCTCTCCTTCCTGGGCCTTTCAGTTTCCTGCATACTATTTTGTACGCTAGTTCCCAGGGGTTATTGTCGACGCTCTCAATGAGCTCACTGAAGGCTCCTGCTTTAGCGTTTGAAATCGCCTTCTGCAGTTCAGCTCGTTTTGCCTTATAGGCATCGAGTAACTGTCCGTAGTTGGCGTTTCCTCTGGCTCTCTGCGATGTTCTCCTCCTCCTAAGACACTCTGTCCGTAGGTCTTTTAGGTCTTCACTCCACCAGTATACAGGCGGCTTCTGTTTCCCTGTCCTCTTTCTAGGCATTATTGCGTCGCACGTCGCTTTCAGCATTCTATCCAGTTCGGACGCCATAACTTCAGCTCGTCCAGATGGAGTGGTCAGGCCTTCTATTATATATTCTAGCATGACTCTGTCCATTTTTCTGGTGTCCCATGCTCGTCCCAATACCTTTTTTCGTTGCCTAGGTATCGCGCTCGTCAGCTGGACCCTGAAAGCGATCAGCGTATGGTCGCTCAGGGTGACATCTTCCAAGACCTTCCAGTTTGCGTGTAAAGCTAGGGATCTGCTGACGAACGTGACATCGATAAAGGATGACCCTCTGTCGTTATTAAACGTCGGCTTTTGGCCGTCGTTTAACAGCACCAGTTCCAGCAAGCTTATGGCATTAGACAGGGCGCTTCCTCGCTGATTGGTTGCTCGGCTTACCCATTCGGTAGCCCAGGCGTTGAAGTCACCCGCTACGATTAAGGGGCTACGTCCTCTTGCGTGCTCCACGAGGAGATCCAGCATCTGCTCAAACGTTTCCAGACTGTCACTGGGTGGGGCATAGCATCTATAGAAGTGCAGACCTCTGACTTTAGCGTAGCTGAAGCCACGTTTAAGGGGGGTCAGCACTTCCTGTATGTGGAGGCTCATACAGCATACTATTGCCGCCTTGCTCGATGCATCCGTTATCATGTCGCAGTTACCTGAACTCGTGAGGTAGGGTTCGCTGAGGAGCATGACATCCGTCTTGTGTTCCACTGCGGACTGGGCCAGTAGGCTCTGGGCAGCCGAGTAATGGTTCACGTTAAGCTGGAGAACGTAAATGTATTCCAGCATGATTGCGGGAATTGGTTCCACTCTGTAGCTTGGCCTTCTTGTAGGCCGGACACGCGTAGCCACCAGTCGGGTGATTTCGGTCATCTTCGCTGTGGCATATGAGGCACTTAGGCGGTGCTACGCACCCTTTGGCCTTGTGGCCCTTTTCGCCGCATCGTAAACATCAGTCTGATCGATCTACTTCCTGGTCGTGGATAGGTGTCCATATCCAAGGCATCTGAAGCACCTAATCGGTCCCTCATCTCTAGTGATACGGCACCTCGACCAGCCTACCGTCACCGAGCCTTTATCGAGTAATGTGATTGCTTTGTTAATGTTTAGCACCACTATTGCGGTCTGGGTGCCGTCACGCATCCTTCTAAGCCCTCGTACATCCTCAGGGCTGATCTCTAAGTCCTGGAACTGGGCAACTAGGCATCGGACGAGTTCCTCTGCCAATGTTGCTTCGTCCATTCCGCTGCACTTCAGTGAGATTTTCTGCGCACTTGAGCGCACTGTGGCCCACTCCTTAAGGGACTTCTCGATCCCCTCCCTGAACTTGGCCACGCTCCCAGTGGTTTTATCCTGTATCTCCAGCAGCAGCTCTCCTTTTTGCGTTCTGCGAATTCTTCTAACATGCTTCCCTAGCTCGTCCAGGGTCGGATCCGCCTTCAGCTTACGTAGCTTGTCCGCGTAGGAGGCTTCTCCTGTCTTTTTGACAATTAATGCCTCTGGTTTTTTGCGGAGCTTTTTGGGCTTCGCCTTTCCAGGCTTCGCCTTTCCGCGGTTCACCTTGATCCATCCCGGATCGGTATTCGGGTTTTTGGTCACGGTGGCGTATGTGGACGCTTTAGTGCCATTTTTCCCTGAGGCCATATCTTTTTTGATGCCCCCATTAGAAGGCTTGGCTCCGCGTTCAGCTCTTACTGCTGAGTTTTGTGGCTTCTGTTGCCCTGCCGTTTGGGTTGCGACACTATTTGAAGCAGGCTGTCTCCTATTGCCGCTTTGGAGCTCCAACGCTCTGTTGTTGAGAGCTGCAAGTTCAGCAATTACCCCTTTCGTCTCCTTGGTGACGTGACGCTGGGTCTCGAACGCTGACATGAGTACGCTAATCCTACCGTTCATCCTTGCTAGGATGCTCCGCAGGTCTTCGTTCTGCCACGCCGTGGTGAGATCCAATGGCCGGAGCGGTGAACCAGGGGGAGTCTTTGCTCCTGATGGTTTTTGGGTCGGCACACTGATCAGGTCGGTCTTTTAGCTTGTAGTTTTAGATGCTGAGGAGGCCAAGTTTGCCACCTCATCAGCACTGCGGTCGCTGGTTATCATGCTGGGCTTTGCCTAGTTAAAGCCAATCAGACACTTTGCCATACAGGCGTTACCCCGTCCCCGTATGTATGTACATGCATGTGTGTGCTCAGGCTGAACAATTTTACTACGGACCCGCCACAGATCACATAACATTGCCAGGCCCATGTGTATATGTATATTTATGTATATATGTACATGCTCTAGCTATGCATATATGTATGTGTGTATACTGTATGGGCATTCAAAGGTCTTAAAACGAAATTCAAACCAAGTACAATTTCTTTAAGAATTGAAAATCGACAACAGCTCAAGTGCCCACAAAATAATATTATTAGTCAATGTTTGCATACCCTGCAAATTTTTATGAGATTCTATATTAATATTTTGAATATTTGCTTACTTGATTTAAAAATAAAACATCAATATGTTGTATTATGCTATAAATGTGCTAATAATTATGAATCTGTTCATTTAAATACAAATTCTAATAATTTTTATGTTGAGTCAATGGTTAAGGGTATTTCGTGCGTAGTTATTCTTTCAGTTCGCCCAAAAGTATACATCAACAGAAAGAGCACGACCAAAATGGGAGAGCAGTTCTCTCGCATACACTGCTCAAAAAGAAAAGCAACACATATATTTGTGAGCCCATATGCATGTATTATTTTAATACAAACATTCTGCATTAATTGATAAGTTAAAAATAAAAAATAATTAATTTTTCGTTGTCAGATCCTAAATAAATGCTAATTACTAAGTTCGCGTTCAAGTTTCAGTTATTTGGGCGGCTCATATTGTGTCTTGGCGCATCAACGCTTATTGTGTCGATCGAATGTACACAACTTTTTCGCTCAATGTACTTAAAAAAGAGTGCCCCCGTCTGTCCACAAGCTGCTCTCTCTCTCTCTCTCTCCACCACCAAAGGTCCGCTATGGAAATTTGAGTTCTCTCACGTGACAAGAGCGTACAAAACACCCGACGAAACCCGAAGTGCAAAATGGACCTATGATGAAATTTTGGGGTATCCATTTTCCTTGTATGGGGCGGCGGGTCTATATGCTCTTTTGTTAATGGTTCAACTCTGCTTTTAAAGTGAGTGACCTATTTTTTCAACACTGATCAACACAGTCAGTGTTGGGAAAAGTGCCCAACCACATTTGGATTCCTTATTCTTAAATATATCTTCAATTAAAACTATTTTATTTTGGTAAATTTAATAACATGAGTCATTATATTATCAAGTTATGTGCAATAGAAACGCGGCTCGCCGGTTCCAGTGCGAATAGTAGTGGCATTTGCGGAACAACAGAAACGCAAAAATTCAGCGAAACCAAGCAAAGATTTGTAATGCTGCAAATTTTATTGTAATATAGGACGATTTAATTGAAATTTCCTGCCTAATATTTTTTTTACAAGGTTTTGATTGGTAACATACATTTTTCACAACTCTTAAGCGCTGTTTTTTGGATAATATTTTCGTGTAGTCGACACAAATCCGATATATAATATATTCCATTAAGAAATACTAGGTTACGCCACGCGCACGACCGTTATGTTTCGTTATATTGCGTCGCGAACACAATGTATGGATAACACTATGCAACAGTTTAAAAAAATTCTTTGATTCCGAACTTTTTAGGGTCGAATTATATGTAAAATGAGTCGCTGATTCCGAAAATAAAATTAAAAATTAGGTTGCCCGGACCGTTTTCGAGATAATCGAAAAATCTAAATTTTTGACTTTTTAAAAAGGTCGCTTTGGTAAAGTGACAATAACTCCGAACATTGTTAGTTGATATTAAATGTGTTTATATTTTGTAATAAGATTTTTCGCTTTGAAGGATTGAAATGAAAATTTTGCCTAATAATATGCCCATTTTAAAAAAAGTAATTTTTTGTGCAATTTTTTCTGCAAATCTAGAGTTTTGATTTTTTTATATCACTCTTTGAATATATAAATTTACTAATTGTAAAAACCATACAAAAAATTTGTAAGTATCGGTCGACAAATGTAGTAATTATTAGCCCATAAATCTTTTGTAGTGTTGTGTGAAAATTGATTTTTACGGGTTCATTGATATAATACAACGACCTTCTATTAAAAATGATTGAATTCTAAACATTTTGCAAACATTTGTTAAGTAAAAATGCTGATTGATTTCGAAAATTAAGTTAAATTAAATTATTAAACGGTTTGCAAAATAACATTCTGCGCTTAAGTACACAATTTTTTGAGATATGGGTGCAGTTAAATTCTTTTTGATGCATTTTGGTCTCCAAGAATAATTTAAAGTGGTCAGTTCAAATGGCAAAGTTATAGTCATTTATAGCCAACATACCCATCAGATTTTCCCGTTTATGGCTAGTCGTAAGTCCCTGCATGCATTTTACGCTCAGCTGTTCTCATTCTTCCTCAGCATATATAAGAAGTCTCAATTCGAAAAAACGATTTTTGGTATGTTGGGGTAAGTTTGAGTTAAGGTCTATAGCTTGGCCATTTATTTATAGATTTAAACGATATCTCGTTTGAGGCGTAGGGATTCAAGGGATCGGCTGATGGTTTTAAATTTATTTTTCGAATTTTCCAGAGTTCTAAAACATATTATAATCTTCCCACATTGGAAATTTTTACACTAACATTTAAAATTTCCAAAGAGTGATACCAAAAAGCAAAATTCTAGTTTTGTACAAATTGCACAAGAAATAGCTTTTTTTAAAGTGGACATTTTTTATGCAAAATTTCCATTTCAGTCCTTCATAACTTCTAAACGAATAATATAATTAAAATTGTTGTATAACATATTGATATACCATTTAACCATTTAATTACCTTTGTAAAAATATATAGGGGTGTCACGGAAACCTCTTCCAATCGAATTCCAACCGAAAACCAATCCGTTAGTGTCAGAGAAACCTCTAGTCGATGATTTCAAAATCTCTACATTTTTAACTAGAGATTTGTGTAAATACACATATAAACGAATTTTAAAAAATAAAAGTAGTGTAAAAAATTTAACAATAATATTTGTTCTATTTATCTGCATTTTAATTTTTCTAAATTTTATTTGTTTTAATTCATATTTTTTCATTTTACAAAATCTCTAGTAAAATCTCTAATAAGCGTTGCTCGCAGCTGAAGCCAAAAATAAATAGCGATGCCAACTTGTTTGTAATTTAGTTCATAAAAATTCGATGTTTTTTTTTTTTATTAAAATGGCAATGAAAAATTTACGATATAAGTGATATTTTAAAAGATAAAAATATTAAAGTCGGTCTTTTTGATTTGGTGGTCATTTTGGTAGAGTCAGCTGTTTGTGGGCTGTTTTATATACCTAATGATTTTTTGCTAGGGCTGACAATGTTATCCACTGACCGTTTGGTCGCAGCGTTGCAGACCTTGCGACTATATTGTGACTATCTGAATTTGAAGATAACGGACAAGTATTTGTATGACGGCGACCTGCCTGGCTAGCCTCTGACTTTTTTGAGCTGTGACCATACGGTGACCTCAGTAGAAATTGCCTATAAGAACTTAAAAGAAAATCAAAATAAAACTATTTTGTATCATCGCATTGTAACGGTAAAGTCGATGGCGCTGGAGCAATTGATGAGTATGAGTGGTATAGTCGAGTATACCCGACTACGGAACACGTTGTTCCCAGTCTGAGATTCGCAAACACCTATACTCTCATTTGCATACACATTCAAATCAAGCAGTGCAAAGTAGTTCAAAGGCCACGCTTGCATGACAAGTGGCTGTAGCTGCACATGCATGCATGAACCATTGTTTACTTCAAGAACTTCGGTATTTATTATTCAATCGTAATAAAATTTCCACAGTATATTTAGATTAACATTATAAATATATATGCTAAATATAAAAGTAAATACTTTAAATTTGTATCTTTAAATCGATTTCCAAAGGTAAGGAGGGGGGGGGGGGGGACTATCAGAGATTTGAAATAAACTTAATCTACGTATACTCACTAAAACCATAGAACTAACATACCAAATTTAATGTCTTTAGCTCTTAAAGTTTGCACCCATAACACGGACGCATAGACAGACATACACAGACAGACGCGCAGGGGCAGATCGACTCGACTATTAATCCTGATTAAGAATATGTATACTTTATGTGGTCGGAGATTCCTCCTTAGGGCTGATAATAAAAAAATAATAAAAATGGAAATTTCGTACGAAATTGGTACTTAAGTTTATAAAAAAAAAACCAATGACGATATTTCGAGAAAGAAGATATATCAAGAGAAATGTACATTATTACACTTTAATATGAAAATAATCGTTTTAAAATATTTAATGGCATTTCACTGAACTTTGCGTTTTTCTAGTTTGTACGACGCGACCGCATTTATTGCTAACATATGGGTGTTTCCACAGTCGCGAACCGTAAGTTCGTAGGCTTTTAAAGTAAACAAAACAAGGAAAACTAAATTTTTTATATTTCGAAAGCATTTTGCAAGGGTATATTGAGTTCAAAAACTAGGTTCGTTTGATTTTTAGTTTTTAATATATTAGGATAAAACATGCTGTCGCGAACGTACGAAAAATGGAAGTCGCTATTGGCTACAACTAGAAAAACGCAAAGTTCGGCGAAATTGCACAGAATATTCTAAAGCGATTATTTGTATATCAAATCGGAATAATGTAGCTTTCTTTTCAATTAATGCAATTCGAATTATCTCCATTGGTTTATTTTTTATGAGCTTAAGTACCGGTCGCGAACGTACGAAATTTCCATCAATAAAAATTATCCTTTAAGCGATCTTAGTTTGGTCTCTTTGTATTTTTATCTTCTTAATTAATATTATTTATGTTGTACGTAAAGTAAATATAAAGAAATGCCTGTAAAAAAACACTCAAAAGTAAGAAAAAAAAAATTTTTCAGGCTCTAGGCCAAATTTTTTAAGAAAATAATTGACCTACATTTTTGAAACCCATTATTTTATAGAAATTTTGTTATTTTTGTAAAACTATATGCAAAAAAAAAGAAGGTTTTTGAACTTTTTAGTTTCGGTCATGGTTGATCATTCTGTGGAAATGCCCATATTAAAAACTAAAAATCAGAAGATTCTAGTTTTTGCACCAAAGATAAACCTTAAAACATTAAAAAAAAATACACAAAATTTTAGTTTCCATTATTTGTTTTTTAACTTAAAAAGCGTACGAACGGTTCGCGACTGTCGAAATAATCATATGGTATAAAGTCCTGTTGGTTAAATTCAATAAATATTTATTATACTGCTTACTCAAGTCTGGCGGCTTGCAAACAAACAACCAGCTAATTCTAGTAGAGACACAATTCAAGTGAGGTTGCGTAATGTCAATAACAATAAGAAAGAAACGGCTGCCTTCGGTAAGCCGAAGCTATATACCTGGAGTGCGCAAAGCTAACTTATAGATGTACAAGATATAGTGGTCCGATTATGTTTCAACTTGGTCAGATAGTACAAATCGTAATTCTACATCGATATGTCAAGTTTGGTTTTGATATATAAAAGAAAACAAAGAAGATATTCATACGAGAAATTTTCAGACGATTGTTTCTATGCAAGCTACAAGATATATTGGTCCATTTTTGTTCAAACTAAGTCAGATTGTACAAATCCTACGTTTGCATCGATATGTCAAGTTTGGTTTTGATATCTTAAAAAACAAAAAAATCATTCATACAAACACTTTTCATGAAAATTAAATGAATGACGGACATAGCTATATCGACTCAGTTATTCGTCATGACCAAGAATATATATACTTTGTAGGGTCGGAGACGTCTCCTTCTATGCGTTACACATTTCGAGATAAAATTAGAATACCCTTTTACAAGGGTATAAAATATGTTTAAGTGGAAATCGGATACATAAATCAGCCCTGCATTTTTGAATAGGCATAGTCGGACATTCTTTGACGCAGTCTCATAGTTTATGCATTTTTTAAATCGGGCTACTGAACAATAAAACAACTGAATTGATGTCGAAGTTCCCATCTGATGTTGTTATTGCGCTGCTTAGTAACTTCAATGTAAAGATTATTCTATCTCTGTAATGGATTATAACCGATTTCCACACAAACGCGTTATGCCATCGATAACAGGCAGACGCGATAGGTCCTGAATGGTGTTTCTACTGCACTGGATGCGTTTGCAATCAGCTGATCATTTGTTTGCAAGGGGCTAAAATTTAATAAACAAAGTAATGAAAATTCGTTAAATTTAACCAATAGAATTTTTATGACAAGTGCAATTTCAAATGAACATATGCGCTTAATATGAAATCGCAATATTATGCTGCGGTACGAATTACAACTTTTAGAACTTGTAGCAGGTGGATGCCACCTTGAGCAGCGCCCAAAGGCAACATATGCAGTTGATACTTTGAATTATAGAATGGGGTTATCAGCGGTTACTTCTGTTTTGGTTGACCATCATCACAAATATGATAATATAATAAAGTAAATTATAGCCGATTTCCACACAAACGCGTCATGCCATCGATAACAGGCTAACTCGAAAGGTCCTGAATGGTGTTTCTACTGCACTGGATGCGTTTGCAATCAGCTGATCATTTGTTTGCAAGGGGCTAAAATTTAATAAACAAAGTAATAAATATTCTTTAAATTTAACGAACAGAATTTTTAGTACAAGTGAAATTTCAAATGAGCATATGCTCTTAATATGAAATCTCATGGTCGTGCTATGGTACGAATTACAACTTTTAGAACTTGTAGCAGGTGGGTGCCACCTTGAGCAGCGCCCAAAGGCAATATATGCAGCTGAAACTTTGAATTATAGAATGGGGTAATCAGCGGTTACTTCTGTTTTGGTTGACCATCATCACAAATATGATAATATAATAAAGTATATTAGGTTTTTGATACAGATATATATAATTATAAGGGCCCGCTGCCCTGGGCGCTGCCATGAATATTGTATAATTTTTAAGAGAGCAAAATAAAAGTGAAGCTGAAAGAAACTACATCATTTATGTAGAATATTATAAGCTTATGAGGCTCTGCAGTTCTAGGGACTGTTTTTGGGATATTTGTCATTTTAATTTTCGCGCCTATATTTTGAATAAGACCTATCGCGTCAACCTGTTATCAATGGCATGACGCGTTTGTTTGGAAATCGGCTATTAATGGCAAACGCTTCCAACGCATCCAGCAATGGAAACCCAGCTTTATATGATCACATTTAGCAGCGTAATTTACACGTTACAGCACAAGTCGATAATAAGTAATTTATCGATTTATTTTCAAGTAAGAAAAAAATTTTTGAGCGGAGTTTAAAAATATTAATGTTGCGATATATGTTTTTTAATTTTGCATAAAATATTGATTTCTTTAATTATTTTGAACATAATTTTACTTGTTGCAGCAGAAAAGTTGATCTTCGCTTAGAATTCCGTTCCTCATGATGAATACATTTTTCAGGAATATCCTATTAAGAAATCATCAATGATAATTTGACAACACTACTGTACGGTAGATAAATACTCGATGCCAGTAATGTATCGAAATTCAGAACAAGCGCGCTCATTTTGGTAGCGTCTGCTAGACGTCGTCTATCACAAATCTGTTTCAAATTTTTGCGGTCTGTGCAGTGATAGTTAATACCACGTGTGAATTTGTAATATTTTTTCGTTTGCTTGTTAAATGTATAACTATTTTCGTTAGGGTATCGTAAACATTTTTGTAGTGTAGCTCATTTTTCAACATAAACTGATAAACGACAGCGCAAATTCTTAAGTTTTCTTTATTCCCATTGCTTGAATGTTTAGTATGTAAAAATATTAAGAATGAAGCTGCGTGTGTGGAAAACTGTACTGTTGGAGTGGGTAAGACTTTAAGATTTTAAAAAGACCAGAGACTAATAATTATCCAAAATCATTTATTTTCCGGCATGCCTTTTAGGTTAAGGAATGCCATTTTATTGAAAATGGTTCATGTTTGGAAGATACAGATATAGAGGCTTTTTTTACCATCTATGCGCAGCACGCTCAAGTTAAGCTACCGGTCCAGCAATCATCGTCGCTATCAAATATCAGATCTCTGGGCGCGCTACACAACTTTCTTCGAGGTGTGTGAGCATAAATAAATATACCTGCATTTTTCTTATAACCAAATGTGTTTTCAGAAATCTATCCGGACTTTACACCACATTTAAATCATGATGGCCGTGTGGTGTCTACAGATTACATTTTTGTGTACACGCTTCTACTGCATTATACATGTGTGCAGAACCCCAGCGAATACTTTCAAATTATCTGCACAAAATTTCCAAACTCTATGCAACAGTGTATTGCAGCGTTTTTCGAACAGACTGTAAATAAGTCAACGCTAACTCGCGATCTGTTGCTTCAGATCATTGTCAATGTTCAAGGTAACCTTGAAAACAATTTTCCTATTTCGGTTTCGTTCCTTGTGCCAGATAGCACGCCACCTGGGCATTCGCAGCTGCCCCACTTCTATTCTTGCAGCCCAGCCATCACTACCGTGTGCAAACACGATAGCAGCGATGGCATAGACTCTTTGTCGGGCACTAACAACAAGGATTCGACTCCAATCGACAGTGAAGCGACTGCGAGTATGAATTCTGTATCACTTACACTTGTGCCGCAAGAGCAGCTTAGCACACAAGGGGCAAGCCATATGCAGGCTCCACCAACACCAAAAACTGAACTTCTCGAACAGCGTACTCGTGAAGTGATTGGATTGCGGGTACTTAAAAAAAGGAAATTCTAAAGTGATTTCCCATAATAATTTCAGTTTATTTTTAGGCTCAGTTAGAAACAGAACGATATGAAAAGACTGTTCTTGAAGAACAAATTTTAGAAAATGAGCATATAATTAACTCGCTTACGAAAGGTATAACCAACTTACACATTTTTGACACTAATTTTAATATGACTTGTCTATAACTACAGAAAACAACGTGAAGAAGAAGCAGCTTGCCAAATTAACAGTTCCCGTTCAAAACGAAAACGGGAATGAGGGCAGTTATGTACCCAATGAGTTTGAAAACGTATGTAGTGACCGGATGAAAAACAGGGTCCTTGACCATCTGCTAGCTAACTGATTTATAATAAAATATTTCCTCACATCTACCTTAATTACAGCTAAGACAACGATTACTTAAGGAGATTAGCAACAAAGACGCTGTCCTTGCTGAGAAAAAAGAACAAATAGAAGAGTTAAAAGAGCAACATGACCAAACGGTCAATAAGGTAAGCTTAAAAGCTGTTCTTTGTTTTGGAATTACATAAATTATTTAAAAGCAAATTCTGGAGTGATCAGAATCAATATAAGATTACAGAATTAAGGTTGGTCTTATATTATTCCCGGATTTGTTCATTTATAGTGGTTAGTCAACTGAAAAACTTTAACTCAATAAAGCAAGAAAGATACATTGGTTAATGGACCGATTGTTAGTAATTAGATTCAAATGAAAAGACTTGTAAATCAAATTTTCTAATTAATTTATCTGTTTTTAACAGACCTAACTAGATTATTGGGTTCCTGTTATGCGTTACAAATGTCGTGAAAAATGCCCTTTTACAAGGGTATAAAAATAACTGGAATCGCCAAATAGTCAAAAATCAACGAACGATCTGTTTTTCGCCTTTTAGCCATTAAAAATAGATAGAAGGGGCTCCTAATACAGTGCAATTGCTTGTATCAGACATCTCCGACTTTTAAAAAATTAAGAGTCTTGATGGCTATTCTAATTTTGTCTCGAAATGTGTAATGCATAGAAGTAGACGTCACCGACCCCATAAAGTAGATAAGTATATTCTTGATCAGCACGATGCACAGTGGTCGATTTGTCGAAATTAGCAATTTTAAATTAATAACTTTGAAATTGTTTGCCGTATGTCAAGTCTGTAATCTGCACATGTAGGAAATAGTTTATAAAATAGCACGAGGTAACACACAAATTGTATATTTTATCCAACCTACTTTTTCTATGGTGCCCCAGATGAAGAAAAATCACTATAAAAATTTTCCTATGGTGAGACTTTTTTTTTTTTTTTTTTTTTTTTTATAAAAATTTTTGAAATCTGGTATTTATTTTTTAGCTTTTTTTCAAAGTCAAGCCTGCAGATTTTAGCATTACTCGAGAGTCTTACAGCCGATTTTCAAATGCTTTATGCGTTTAAATTACTAGTTTTGCAACTAATAAATTTTGAATTTAGAAAATGATGATATTTTGTGCGGTATTTTTTTTACGATTTTTTGACTTTAAAATTCGAGGAAAGTCGAAAAAATTTTTTCTCGTTTTCCTCTCCTCTGCTTTTACATAATTGCATTAATTGGGCGTTATTTAAGTATGATCTTTCGAATCGACTGATAGACAACGAAATAACATCTTATAGCTAAATATGTTTTTGTCGACATTGACTATTTCTTTACTGAATGTTCTACGAAATTTGGTTTTTAGAGCACCGGGAATGCCGCCTGAACAAATTTTTCTGGCCTTTTGATTTTAGAATCACATAAATGTATAAATGGATCATTAATTAATGCAAGAACGACAGAATTATGCGATGTTATACTCACAGTATATACGATTTTCGGTGGCTATGGCCGATATCTGGCCCCCAATCTATAGATAAACGGTCATAAAACGATCAGAAATTAATTATATATGTATATTAATAAATGTTTATTAAAAATAAAATTTACTATTTGTTTCTTAAGGTATAACATGATATTTAAGTTTTAAATTTGTGTTTGCTAACATCGACGATATTTTAAAAATGAAAACGCCAGATGTCGACTTCGGTAAAAAATTCCGTTAACGTCTTCCTTCAAAAGCTTTCGCTCCTTTAACCGCGATGCTAACATCTCAGCATTTTCCTTAGTAAGTTCATGTCCCTTACCAAATCATTCAAATGAGTTTATCTATTCCTGAAAAGTCAGAACCTGTAGTCGTAGTTTCTTCTGATGTTGACGATTTTTCCTGTGTTTGTAGTTTTGGCAGCAATTTTACAGGAAGCTGAAAGCCACGTGCAGCCAATTGCGGATAAATACATTTCATATTTTTTCCAATACCAATTTTTTTAAATGCGCAAAAGTAACAATCGGATTTATGAGTATCAGTATTTTTCCAAATCATGGGTCTTGAAAATTAAAATGTATACCTGAAAAGAAACGAAATTGTTAGTATTTTCTGAAGATGAATTGATTTCATCATAATATAATGTGGTACTTTCTTTTTGTTTTGTTTTTTTGACAAGTGTGATTGGCACGAAGTGCATATAAATGTTGGTGCTCAATCTTCTTTCAGATTTTTGGATTCGATTCCAAAGAAATCCTTATAAATATTTTGAAACCTTTTGGTGAAGTTTATTCTAAGCTTCGTATTGACAATGTAGATACCACATATGTAGGAGAACGAATCGGGATTGTATATGCACGAATATCGACGCACAAGGTTACTCATCTTATATAGTATATTTTTGGAAAGCTAGTAGTCCGATAAAAGTCAGAACTAAATTGTGCAGCAGTAATTGTGGTAGGGTTATATACCGATACTCAAAATTGGGTAGATGGGAAATGTGATAAGGACATATTAACGCCGTGTTCAAATTTAAATTCAATATTGTTTGGTCCAAATTCTCACAGGTAGTACTTTAGGTTGAATATATATATGATTAATATCTTAAATGACGCCCAATTAATGCAACTATGTAAAAGCAGAGAGGAAAACGAAAAAAAAAATTTTCGACTTTTTCTCGAATTTTAAAGTCAAAAAATCGTAAAAAATACCGCACAAAATATCATCATTTTCTAAATTCAAAATTAAATAGTTGCGAAACTAGTAATTTAAACTTAATAAAGTATATGTATAATTAATAAACCCATTCATTAGCTTTCAGAAAACGTAAAGTATTAGAAAATAATGAGTAATGCTAAAATCTGCAGGCTTGCCTCTGAAAAAAAGCAGAAAATAAAAACTAGATTTCAAAAATTTTTTTAAAAAAAAAGTCTCACCATAGAAAAAATTTTAAAGTGGTTTTTCGTCATCTGGGGCACCATATGTATCAGAAAAAGTAGGTTTGGTAACTTATACAAAAAAAAGCTAAATTTTGTTACCTGGTGTAATATAAGGAAAAAAAAATTTTTTTTTGTTAACAAACAATTTTTTTTTTTATTAATAAAAAGCGTTTTGTTTTTTTTTAAATATTTATTTTAAATATTTATTTTAAAAAAACACTAAAAAAAATATTTATAAAAAAATTTTTTTTCCGGTAATCTCCACTTTAAAATTTGAATTAAATCCAGCTAAATCGGTCGTTTCGACCACTGTGCGATGAGCTGAGTCAATATAACCATATCCGTCCGTTCATTTATGTGTTTTTATGCAAACTAGTCTCAGTTTTTGAGCTATCTTGATTAAATTTGGCACAGATTTTTCTTTTTGTTGCAGATATATGTCTGAATCAGCCGCATCGGACCACTATATCATATAACTGCCATGGGAACGATCGGTCTAAAACATTGTTTTTCAAGATATCAAAACCAAACTTGATGATATCGATGTAGTATTATGATCTGATCAATCCGACGAAATTTTATCAAAATCGGACATAGGAAATAGGAGCAATCGTTCGAAAAGTGCTTGAAAGCCGAAAAAACCCGTTTCTTTCGTTTTTTATTAAATTGTTTGAATGGAATGCGTATTTAAACTGCATAGCTTAAGAGTCAAATCGCACAGTTTTTAATTAGGTACTTCTATTATGAACACTTTTTCGCAAATAATTGAAAATAATTGATTTTCTGATATATTGTAGATTTTAAATGTATGAAACACTTATTGCAATAGATAATGTAACAATAAAAAATCTCGAGTCTTGTACATTGGTAGCCTAAGCCATCAGGTATATTTTAGAGAGAAAGAATAATAACTAATAACACAGTTTAGAAAAAGAGAGCAAAATATGACAGCTATTTGATACCCGGCTTTAATACAATTTCCGAAGTTCTATACCCTAGCAATGATATTATTTAAATAAATTTAAAATTCCATTAATAATGGTTTGATTTTTATACAGCTTAAGGTGTCCGAGAAGCAGATACTAGTGTGTATGGACCGAATTGGCGAGCTGGAAGTACGCGTAGAAAACGTGACCCAGTCTTTGATTGGAAAGGAGAACGAAATTGCTTGTCTGAAGCACGACAAGCTGGAGCTACAGCAGTGTCTACAAGAGACTCGCGACGAACTACATAATGGACGCGAAGTTCTGAACGCTTCTTCGGATCTGCTGGACACTTCACAAATGACCGGCAGCATGAACACCACGCCAGAAAATTTAGCAAGCATCGTTATTGATAAACAGCTGCGTGATAAAGAGCAAGAGAACGATCAGTTGCGGGAGCAGCTTGCTGTAATTGCACAGGAGAAGACATGCATGCTAAAGGAACTGATGCAGCTCGTGCAGTACCATCATCTAGATATGTCTGGTGTATCTGTGGATTCGCAATCACAACTTTTCAACTTAATTGGGCGCAGCATGGAAAAGTTGTCATTAAACTATAAGCAAGACAAGCAACAAGTAATAAATTTGCAAGCTGAGTGCAACACACTGATGCACCAAAATATACAGCTCCATGACAATAGTAACCGGCTAAAAAACGAAGTGAAATTGTTGCTTCAGCAGTTTGAATACAGTCAGTCCGATCTACTTTCCAAAAATTCAAAGTTGCTGCAATGCGTTAATGAGATTAAAGTTAACAACCAGGAGCTGGAAAAAAAAGTTCAGCAACTCAGTCATTTAGACCGTGAACTGAAGCAAGAGCGGTGTCTTAATCAATGCCTAGAAACGCGCATTAACTGCGAAGTAAAAAACTCGCAAATACAACGCCAACAGCTGGATGAGAAACATTTGGTTGTAGAGTCCTTAGAACAGCAGTTAGCTGTACAAAGTCAGCGGTTAAGTGACATCCAGCAACAGCAACAATGTTTCTTGGCAAAGATGAGCGCTCAATTTAATAACGAAATGCCTGCATCACTAAAAGTCAGTGAGAATCGCTTTGAAATAGTGTCCAATATGATGATGCATCAGTTGGAGACCCTGCGGACTGAGTTGGAAGAATCAAAGATACAGACTTTGGACAATGAAGAGAAGTGGAATAACAAATGCAAAGAGCTTATTAACAAACTGGGTACGTGTAAAGAACAATTGTCTGTCCAGGATGTAGCCGCCATGGATATGCTGAGTAAACTCAATGAATACACACACCAGCTAACCGATTACAACAATGTCGACAAAGATAATGCCGATAATAATGCATTGACCAGGATCTTCGAACAACTGCGTCCGCAACTTGCACTGTTTGTCTCAAAGTATGAGCAACTGAAAGAGAAATATAATTTCTTGGAGAGTAAATACCTAACATCTGAGGAAAACGTAAACCACCTGCAGGAAATGCTACAAAGTGAGTGTGACGAAAAGGCCACAAAGCAAGGGGAATGGCAGAAGCATTGCAATCAGTTAATGTGCCAGCTCAAACAGAAGACTTCAGAATGCGAAAAAATATATCAGGAACTACAAAATGAAAAACTAATTGTAAGTACCGCTCAAAATAAGCATTATGAAGAGTTTATCGCTATGGAAAAGACACACAAAAATCAACTGGAACAACGGTACCAGATCGGACATCAGCAATTGGAGGAAGTCGAGCAAAAACTTCGCGAGCAGAAGCTGCAGCAAGATCAACTTGAGCATAAACTTAACGCTTCCAATGAAAATCAAACACAGCTGCATAATGAACTAAAAGCTATGACTGATGAAGCGAATAAGCAAAAAATGAGAAAATTAGAGTTAGAGCAAAAGCTGTGTGTATTACAACAAGAGCTTACCAAGCAAAAGTTAGATAAGGCGCAAAAAGAAGAAGAGTTAAATACTGCTTACGAAAAGACAACACACTTGGAACTGGATCTAAAGACTAGCACTGAAAGAAATACCGAACAAACAGAGAACCAAAAGCAGCTCGAGCAGCAGTTGAAGACCATGACCCAATCGCTTCAAAAGCAGAAAAATGAGCACTCAGAGTACCTCGATGATGTACAGCAGCAGCTTAAAAAGTCGCAGGAACAACTAAAAAATGCGGAGCTCCGCGAAAAGCAACAAATGGAATTACAACATTTACTGTTACTTGAGGTGAAACAAAAGGCGGTGTGCGAGAATAAGCTAAAGACACTGCAAGACAAACTGGAAGATAGGGAAAAAGAGCTGCAAAAATGCAAACCACAACTGGAGTTAACTACAAAGCGCTTGGAAAAAATGGCAATTAAACTAGGCGAGCAGCAAGCCATTCTATCCAAAAAGCAACGCGAAATAACAGTAGCCAAGCTCGGTCAGGATGAACAAGCAGAGCAACTAAGTATATTACAACACGAAAAAGAGACTCTACAGTCAAAACTGAGTCTGAAAGAGGAGCGCGTCAACCGTGCCGAGGAAAAGCTGATTAGTTTGGAAAAGCATCAATCTATTGTGGAGGCGGAACGTGAGCAGATATTAAAACTTGAGAAATTGAGAGAAATTGCTGTAATGAAGATGCAGGAACTAAAACAACAAGTTGACATGACTGAGCAGGAAAACGTACGCCTAAGTCTCGAGATTGGCGGCCTTAACTCTGAGATTGCGGTACATAAGGAGCGCACGGTGGAGTTAAGTGCCCAACTAAAATTTATAACTGAGATAGCTAATAGCTGTAAGGAAAACAATTCCAAGGAACAATTGTGTATGGTTGAATGCAAAAATATGCAACAACTGAATGCAGTCCAAACACAGCTGACGCAGGCACGGCAAGAGCTAAGCAATACACTTTTGATAAACATGTCGGTACAATCTGAGCTAGATGAGAGAACAAAACAACTTGCACTAGAGCAACAAAAATCCGCTGAACTTACACATAGCTTAGAGCATTTTAACAAGATTCCGGAAAAAGGTACTCAGCAGAACGCTAACACACAGCAGTTAGAGCTCGATTGTCAAATACTGCGGGCAAAGTATCGCGATGCCAAAGAAGAAATTGGGCGCTACGAACTAAAGTTCAAGGATCAGCGTCTTGAAATGGAGGGCAAATTAGAAAAGATGAAAACGAAAATGGTAAGTGGGTCATATGTCGCAATGTTTACTTTGTGCTTTCGTTTGTAAGTAACATAGTTTTAACAAACGCCATGCAACAATAAAAAGACTAATACTGTGTTTAGACAAAGCATAAAAGTCATTTCAAGTCTAAGTTTCGCAGGGCTGCTTTTTTCCGTCTTTTACGTACAAAAGTTGACCCATTGAGTTTAATTTTCCCTCTAAAAAGTGGCAGTAGCAATAACATAAACTGTTTTCTGAAAACATTAATAATCGGAAATATTAGATACTCCAGCCCTAAAATAGCTTGTCTAAAAATCAAGGAATGGGAAAATCTTAGATATACTAATTCAAGATGCAGTATCATGGAAACAGGATTAACTTTTAACTTAAAATTAATTGTAACTCTTATTTTAGATCTAAATTAAAAAATGCTGAAATAATTAAATTTTTATTTTTATTTAAAACTATTAATATACATACAGTTGCGGTGAAAATAATAGTGGTGCGTGTAATGTAATTCAAAAAACTCTAAATTCAAGGACTTTTAATTTATCTATATTTTTATTTTGTTTTTTTTTTTCGAACGAAAATATATTGCTTATCCATTTGAGATACCAAAATTAGTTAACAGTTATTATTTTTAGATTTAGCAATTTTTTTTTTGTAATAGCCTAAAATGGCCGGTCAATATAATAGTAGTGATGAACAAAATATTTCAATGATGAAGATCTTAAATTTATTTTTTTTATTTAGAAGGTTGTGAAAGGCACTTAATTATTAACAAATTTAATAATTTGTTGTTAAGCCTTTATTGTGAACTATCGCCATTCAATGACGGAACCTAAAGTCCACAAGGCTTTAGTATCGTTCTGGAGGTATTGAGTTCCAGGTGCTCTTAACGATCTCCCAAAGATGATTATTATTTGTTTGTTGATGCTTGGCAGTATCTTTGTTGACAGGGGAGCACAATTTTTTAATGTTGTTTACATCGGGGGACTGCGGGGGACTCCACTACATAAACTTCATTTGATGTAACCCATGCTTTGGCAGTTTTGCTGGTATGCTTTGGGCCCTTGTCCTTTTTTAACTTCAAAATTATATAACCCTCAGGATAGGGTAGCATATTGTCCTGCAGAATTTTAACATATTTGTGCCTATCTATTATATTTCTGAGCCAATATATGGGTCCAACACCGAAATAAGCATGAAAAACATGCTCATATCATTATGTTTCAATTGTCATGTTTGAGGTGCATCTGGGCTGATAATAGGAATTTAGTAAATGCCTTGTCGAGATCCTCGACTACCAAACAACACAATTTTGGACTCATGTGTTTTTTGCAATAACGCAACTTTTCTCAGGCTTTTTGCTGCCCGATTATTTTTCCCCAAACATCTACGAATCATTTCCATACCTTAGTCCATACCTAAATACTTTTTTAAAAGTATTGCGGGAGCAAACTGGTCGCGAATACCTCAACATTTGTCACTAGTCTTTAGGACATGATTCGAGTGCTTCCACGTGTATCTTTTTTTGACAATGCTTGCCACGCTTCTTTGTTACAACTCTGAACAAATAGATTTTTTTAATTACAATAATAAATACGAAATCATGTACGTTTCTTGCTTAAAATCATTATTTTCCCGTTTTAATGAGTTCATTACTCTTATTTTGACGGGATGAAGTTTAGGGTGGATAACGAAAAAACATTTTTCAACACTATATTATGACAATATCAGAAAACAAAAGCTCAAATATACCTACGAAATATCAATGTTTTAATTTTATGTCTGGCAGCACTACTATTATTTTAACCGCAGTTCTAACTCTTATTTTGAATTTTTATTATAAAAATAAAATCTATTTTTTAATTTTTATAATTATTTTAATTTTATATAAATAATTATAATTTAATTTAATTATATAAATGTTATTTTTCAATTTTTCCATGAAAAATCAACAAATAGCTTTTTAATCTAAAAATTATTATCGTTACGGTTCCTGCTAAAAACGAAATCAGCTTATGTAATCGCAAACAAATATTAATTCGACAAATCGCAAGCATTCTATTCACACTTTTGATTATAATTTAATTTAATTATATAAATGTTATTTTTCAATTTTTCCATGAAAAATCAACAAATAGCTTTTTAATTTAAAAATTATCGTTATGGTTCCTGCTAAAAACGAAATCAGCTTATGTAATCGCAAACAAATATTAATTAGACAAATCGCAAGCATTCTATTCACACTTTTGATACTTGGCAATGTCTTGAAACGAAAAAATATTGATGTGTTCATTCATATACCCAGTTTCTATGAAAATTTCCAAATACAGAATAAATATTTTTTATCTGCATCAATCGATATAGACCGTCCGTCCGTCTCTATGAACATACAGACCTCAGCCACCATTAGAGCTAGAGACACCATTTAGTTTGTGCGTTTATTTAGGTTACTTCAAATTTGCGAACCTCACTAATTTTACCACAAACAGATTATTTATCATTATAATCAAAAGACACATATTTACGTTTATATATTCATTTTTTATGTGACGATCGATTCAAATTGATTGGATAATTAGCACCGATATTATTTTAAAACTATTTCATATACAGAACAGCCTCTATCAGAAATACTTTCTTGTGTTGTCGTTGAAATACCAAAAATTCAAATACTACACGACTTGTTTTAAATGTTTGTAATTTACTTAATGTGCTTAGGGATTTTAGACTGGATACATAATAGTCCCATAGTTGGGTTTACTTGATTTTATCACTCCCTTGTTATATTAAACTAATTTACAGCAAAAAAAAGAAGCTGGGTTCTAATAGACTTTTTTTTTACAATATGAAAACTTTTTCTCTAAATATACCAACGCATCACTTTTTCTTGTGTCTTTTTATTAACAACTGAATAACTATTACATTTACTGTCCGATTTGAACAATTTTATAATTTTCGTAAAAAAAAATCATCTAACATATACCAATTTTTTAAAAGAGCAAGTGAAATTCATCAATTTTTAAAAATGCAAAGAAAGTTCACTTTTTCCAACTTTGAGAGCATATTTTTCTGTTTCTTTAATTCTTATTTCCGCATATACGGCATATCGTTAGAAAGAGAATACAATTATCTTTTAAAATGTATTAAACTTTTCAAGCTTTAATAAGATCTGATGTATATATGAACAAATAAATCAAAATAGTGCCAAGAAACTATCTATTTGCGATTTTCTCGAAAGCCATCATCTAAAAGAAATAGTTTGCATTTTTGAAATCAAAAAAGTTTATGAGAGCCCTTAATGAAAATAAATTTTGTAAGTTTGTGTTATTAATAGCAATAGAATCTCACTTAATTATGTTTGGTGGTGGAGTATTATACGAAATTATTTTTGACTTAATTTGCTCTGCTTGTTCGCTACTGCCAAACTTTTTATAGTACGCTACTTGAGGCGTATGTGTGCTTAAAATAAAAGGGGTGTAATCAAATTGTGCAAAGGTTAATAAAAAGCATAAGATGTCATGATAAACATTGACAACGATGCTTTAAGTAACGTAACGTTTACAATGTAGTTTTTATTTACACATAATAAAAATGAATTGCTTTTTATCATATAGTATTTAAACAATTTTTCTTTCTTCCCTCTTCTCTTCCTACTGCGCGCATATATCACCACTCATTACCACTAATACTTACTCTACTTGTATCTAATTAACAAATATTTTAAAAAATTAAAGCCCCAATATTTCAGATCTCAAAAAGAAACACAAACTTACATAATTCCAACGTTAGTCAAACCAGTAAAAGTAGGGAGTTTATGTAACGATGTGCTCTATAACACTAAATATTTTAAAATTTTCATTATGCTGGTAGTCCTGCTAAGCTTACCATACATAATACTACTGACCAACAATATTGATATTGATTTAAAAAGTCGACAGCCTGTTGAATTTTAAAAAGAAGTGGCAGGTTTTGTTTTCTTTTTAATTCATACTCGTATTGCTGTAGCTATAATAAATATTTCGTTAAGTGACTTGTGTTTTGTTTTAGTATTGTTAATTGTTATTCGTAAGTATTGATCAATCGAAATTATAGCAAGTTATTTTTGAATTTAATTGTCATGTGTGTGTATTGTGTGTTTGTTCCTTTTTAATCACCAACCTCGTATCACTCACTGTTCACTACTAACCCAATTACGCTTTACGTGCGAATTCTGTCGAATCTCAAACACATAATCTAACTGTAGCGTACACTGTATACTGCGGAAGTCACCCGAATGAAGGAGAAGCAGGAACGGGACGTGAATAGCAAAAATATGGAAATAGAGAAGCTTGGTGTTCAGGTAAGCAACAAATAAATAAACTGACATTTTAAACAATATAATTAAACTCTACACCATTAACAAGAAAGAAACGGCATACCGAAACTATAAACCCTTGCAATGGTCTAAAAAAATTGCAATAGTCGACCAATTTTTTCCTATAAAAGCTATATGAATTTGATCAAATTTAATCCGATTTCATTTAATAGATCTTGAATATCACTATTTTATAATGGTAAAGTAAATAACATAGGTCATAATATTATCAAGACATGTGCACTAGAATCGCGGTCCGCACAGGAACCGAAACGGAAGTGGCTTTTGCGGTTATCAACCGAAACACAAAATTCTGAGAAACTCAGCAAGCAACCTTACTAGAATCTATTATAAATTCTTTTTAAGAAAATTAAATAAAACTAAATTTTTATTAGAAAATGCGGTATTACTACTTGCGTCAAATTTTCGGTTAATCTGTATAAAATTAAGGAATATCTGTATAAGGATGTATGTAAATATGTACATTTTACATATACATATTTACATAGGTTAGAACATTTAAAAAATATTTTTTTTTTTCCTTTTTTTTTTTGAAAAGAAACGGCTGTTTTCGGCTCGCCGAAGCTATATACCCTTGCAATTGTCTTCTAAGAAAATTTTAAATACTTTTGTATAGAATAACTCAATTTCGACAGATTTTTCCTTTGGGAGCTATAAGATATAGTGGTCAAATTTTGTTTAAACTTGGTCAGATTGTACAAATCGTAAATATACATCGATGTGCCAAGTTTGGTTTTGATATATAGAAAAAGAAAAAGGTTCTCTGCATTTTATGCGGTGTTAATAATACCGGCACCACATTTGAAGCGAATACACTAGTAGTGCTGAAATCAATCACCGGTGCCGGTCTCTGATACATACACTGCGCGTTATCAGGTTGATATGGTTGACCAACAGTTTTTGATACCTTCGACTAACTCTGTTTTTGTACTATATTGCTTTCTGTGCTCATACACTTTCCTAGCTAACCATCTCCAGACGCTCTCAATAATGTTTAGGTCGGGCGAGTATGGTGGCCACTCGAGGAGATCAACTTTCTGGCCCTAAATTCATGACCACGGATCGGGCAGTGTGGATTGAAGCATTACACTAGTTTACAGAAAAAAAGGATCTGGGCTCTATAAAAATGCAAACCATTTATTTTTTCAAAGAATGGTTTTCGAGAAAACCGCGAATAGCTAGTTTTTTGGCAGTCTTTTGACTTATTTGTTCATATCTACATCAGGTCTTATTTGATCTTAAATAATGTTACACAATTCAAAAGATAATTGCATCCCCTTTCTAACGGTATGCCGTATACGGATCAAATAAGAATTAAAGCCATTTTTTTCTTAATTACTCTTTGTATCGTTGAAAAGCTCGCCTTAACACTGGTTTTTTCCCTTGATCTTGGTGGACGTGTCGTGCAAATTTAAAGCTTCTGTCTGCTTGAAAAATCACTTAATAGAAAAATCACTTGTAGAATAGTCCAGATTTAAAGTACACATCAATCTTTGATTTTTTTCATAGATAAAACAGTTTTTTTCTCCCATATTGTAAGTTTATTTCCAGATAATAAATACTTTGAACTCCACAAAAAGGCTGTGATTGCCAAAACACACGTGATAAATGAAACTGCATTTGGGTGCGCTAAATTGATGACCAATTTTTTGTTACACTTTTTTTGTATACTGTTTCTAAAAAATGCATTAAAATAATTTCTTAAATGTTACAGCTACTATTCTTTTCTTATTTTAAAGAGAATTTATTGCAGTATAGTAAAAAAATATTTTAAAGCTGCAGCTCAAATGGTTTAATAATACTGAACATTGAAGATTGATTTGCGCTTGTGAGAGGTGAAGACAGACAGACATAACTTGGTCGACTCGCCATTTGATGCTGATCAAGAATATATATTCTTTATATAGTGGGAGATAACTTACATATGTTTGCACTGTATTAGGAGCCCCATTTATCTCTTTTTAATGGCTACAGGGTGAAAAACTGGTAACTGAACTTTTCAATTTTTAAACATCGATCTTAGTAATTTTGAAGCAACTGAAAATAGCACAATACACATACGGGCACTAATATTTTATTTAATATTTTAGCAATTGAAGTTAAGTTAAGTTTTAAAGAGTTTAGATAAATTATATTGTTATATGTACATACTATTATTACAGAAAACCAAGTACGAGGAACACTCGCGAAAGCTATCTAATCAAATTGTACGCCTTAATGAAAAGATTTTAGAACAACAAAAGCAACATGTCATTCTTAGCACCAAGCTGCGTCACTTGCAGGAAGTTCCGCCGTCAACGCCAGCTATCGCTACTGGCGATAATTGGCAACCTTTCAAACAACCAAGCGTCCCATCTACCAATCTGGGCAGCAATCTTACCATGGAGGATGAGGAGGGCGAGGTGTTTAATAACACTTATCTAACAGACCTTAAGCTAGGGCGTGTACCGGATATGACGTATGTAGCTAATTTCCATGTATAAATATTTATCACTAATCAGTATCTGTGCCTTCACAAATAGCACGGAGGAATTACAATATCGCAATTCGTTGCAGCCACCCCATTTAAAAAGCGCCTATGCGGCGCAATATGACTTGGATGCCCGGGACGATGATTTAAAAGTAAGTATTGACACCATCGGAGATCTATACCAATGTAAATGAGACATTTATGCCAACATGAAATAATTTAATTCGGCTATGTTATTTTAAAGAAACCGAGTATTCACTCGAGCCGATTTTGTATTCGAAACAACACATTTAATAAAAGCTAATTGAATGCCTAACGAACAAAGTCGATAAAGGGGGTTAAGTGCTGCATTTTGTTTCTTCTATTTATTGCCGCGTGTTTTTGCGAAATGAAAAAAAAAACACTGTAGCTTTTTTTTATTAATTATTACTTATTTATAAATTTATTCATTTTATTTTGTTTCTTTCTTTTTAAATTTGTTCATTTTTTTTTTATTTGTTTATTTTTTTTTTATTTTGATTTTTTTTTTTTTAATTTGTTTATCTTTTTTTTAATTTGTTTACCTTAGCAAAAAACTTAAACGCGATGCGCAATTTAATTGCACATTCAGTGTACTCTCTGTACACTCTTTGCAGCATTTTTTCAATCATCTCATTGCGAATCATTCACACAATGCCGCTTTTTTTGAAAACTCAATATTGCACACACACAAGTATTCAATACAATGAAAACCCGAACAGGATGATTGTTTTCACTCAAAATAGACAAATATCTATTTTACTCAGAGACGCTAAATTTCGAATGCCGCTAAATTTCGAAAGCATCCTTCTAGCACCGTCGTCTGCGTTGTTATCAATAGCAGCAAATAAAAAAACAAGAACCATTACAACACCAGTACGGACAAAACCAACAGGCATAGCACGGACACAACGTTTATATCTGTATCATATATCTTGATTAACCGGAGTTAATACTAAACCATTAAGCCTTAAAGAACACAGAACCCAGAAGTTTTATATTTTTAACCAAAAATATGATTAAAGTAAGCGACAAATAAGTGTCGGTCAGTTTCGTGATGTTGTGTTATCTTGATTGTGTGTTGTAATTGGCGATGTTAATGTTTTTATACCCTTGCAAAAGGGTTTTATAATTTTGTCACGAAATGTGTAAGGCATAAAAGTCTCCGACTCCATAAAGTATATATATTCTTGATCAACACGATGAGCTGAGTCGATATAGGCATGTCCGTCCGTCTGTCTATCTGTATCTATGCAAACTAGTCTTTCAATTTTAGAGCTATCTTGATGATATTTTGCACAGATGCTTATTTTTGTTGCAGGCAGTACATATGTCAGAATCGGCCGGATCACTATATATAGGTGCCATAGGAACATACGGTTAACAAAAATGTTTTTTTAAGATATCAAAAACAAACTTGATGCATGTAGACTAATGTTTTGAACAATCCAACCAAGTTGCATTCAAATCGGAAAACTATATCATATAGCTCCCATAGGAGTATATAGTATAGCTGCCATAGCAACAATTGGGTGAAAAATTATTTTTTTCTATGTAAAACTTTTTTGTTGTGATTTTTTGTGACGTTTGTTTGTTAAGAGATTAGTTTAGTCGGCTGGAGGTCAAATTATGTTTTTAAATAAAACATTAGTTTTTCTTCAATCTTCAATCCGATCTATTTCGAACTACTTCGAAATTCGTCATATAAACTTTATGTTTTATACAACAATATTATAAAAAAAATAACTACAAATTTTTTATATTATTAACATACACCGTTATATCCTATGACTATATCATATGACTGCCATAGGAACAATCGGTCGAGTATTCAAAGTTTTTTAAAGACCATTGCAAGAGTATATAACTTCGGCGTGCCGAAGATAGACGTTTCTTTTTGTTTTATATTCGTTTATTAATCCTGGTTGATTCAATTTTCCAATTAGTTATACTGCAGCTCCTATACATTTGCTTCTTCTTTTTTAATTTTCGCTAGGATGGTACATACAATATGGATGATAGCTTAAGCGCACTGCTAACTCCTGTGGAAGACAATGGTGGTGGTACGCGTAAAAAGTCTGTCGGCACACACTACAAAAGACCAGGTCCGCCAACGCCAAGTAAAAATGGTGGTCGTTTATCTATTGGCAGCTCGGAACCGTCGCGAGAAGTATTGCGAGAGTCCTGTGACAACAGTAGTACGTCCAAGACGCCAGCACGGTTTAAGATGTTTGCTTCACGTTTCAGCATGGGCAGTAATAGTACAGGTGGCATTGGAAACTTCTTGTCTCGCGACGAGGTAAGAACAAATTTTGCGTATCTATGTTTTTTTTCTCGTGTTTTGTGTGTAATTTATAGCATTTTAGTTAGCTGCCTGGTGTCGTCATTGGCGTCCTTGTGATTTAATGTGGTTTGTGCTACAACTGGTAATTTTTAAAAACCAAATGCTTCACAGGAGCCGAATAAGCGTCAATTTAATAAGCTAAAAACGCTTAGCTAAAACCCCGTATCTATGTTTTATTTTCTCGCGTTTTGTGTAATTTATAGCATTCTTGTTAACTGTCTGCCGTCGTCATTGTACTTTTTGTCCTTGTCCTTGTGATTTAATGTGGTTTGTGCCACAACAGTTAATTTTAAAAACCATATGCTCATTCACAGCAGCCGAGTCAGCGTCAATATAGTCGACTAACAGGTATACAGCGCCGCAATCAAAAACTGCGTACAGTGGGCGCTATTTGTACTTCAACACCGCGCAAGTGCTGCCTTTACTATGATAAGCAACGTAAGATTACACAATGTGATGCACAACCAGAGCGACAAGTGGAGCAGGACCAGCAAGACGGCACACCACTTTCGTCAAATACTGCGCTTCTGACAATGACTAACGGTCAATGTTGCTTTAGTCGACCGCGGTCAGATACCGTTAGCAGTTCAACGTCCGTTAAACAGGACAAACGCAAGCATAACAGGACTTCACGTGTTTCACTATACCTGCAAGGGAACAAATTTCTCAATAGTAGATCACGCGCTAAGTTGAGTGCAACGGCGCAGGTGAGTTTTCAGCGCACGCAGCAGCGGGAAAAGTTGCGGCAGAATCGTCTTGTATTCTTCGATCAGGCCAGGCATCTGCCCAACAATGATTCAGAGTCCGAAGAAGAGTTGTCTGTGCAAAAGAGCAACGTAACGTATGCGCTAGAAAAGCCCAACTGTAATAATAATTATAGTATACACAATCGTAACGATTCGGTGCTTGTAAAGGGTGCCACCATACTAATAGAGAAAGAAACTGGTCGCATAGAGCCCGAGGTGGAGTCTGTATTAGAACAGAATATGGATGCAGCAGCTACCTTTCGTGTGACGCCATCGCCAACTTATGCCTCCTATTCCAACTGGATGGAGGACCAACGACCATCGCTAGAAAGGGCGCTGGCCGCCACATATGACTGCGATATCGACACTTTATCCGTTTCACAGGAACAGTTTAAAAAAGACAACGATTGTACATGGCTAAGTACCGCCGCCAACGACGACAACAACAAAAACGAAGAAAGTTCCTTAACAGAACTGTGCTGTCAAATGACATCCACAGCTCCATTTACCGTGCAACCGCTAAAACACTGTGCTACGGAACCGGATACGGAACATGAGGTTGAGGAGACCCACTGGCCCGGTGAGTCCAATATCAGTAACATAACCACCAACGCTAGCGTTGCATCGTCACATCAATCATGGACCACATACTCCTTTGGTCATATTCAGACGCATCGCCTGCCGCAGATCAACATAACCACCATGCAGCGCATTACCGACAATTGTGAATCGCCCAATCGGAGGCGATACACTGTTATCTCGCATTTGCGGAAAAGCATTAGTAACAACAAGCTTCTGATGCTCGGTTTAGTATTATTGCTGCTTTTGATGACATTTTTCAGCAACTTGGCTATGAATATCACCATAATCTTTGGTGTATTAATTTTGCTCGGCTTCCTCCGGTTCTACAGCAAATAATCACTGAAAGATGGGAAGCTGCATAATTTGACGGCAGCAGGCAGTGACTTCCAAAATTCAACCATATTTCAATTTAACCTATAACCAAACAAAAATGTTATATCAGTTTTAACATAAACAAATTTTGTTGTTCATTTACAGAATACGTCTCCCAAGCGACGGCTCAGCAACATATTCAAACGCAAGTAAGCTCGGTCGACTTCAATAGAGATTAGATTAGTTATAAGTAGATCTAATTTAATAGAGATCAGTTCAGATCAGTCTTTGGTAAAAGATAATTTTTGTACAGTGTAATGTAAATTAGGTGGCAGCCAGTACTGTAAAATGGGTTGCAAACACAATGTTAGTGCTATAATTATTAATTTGTATTAGAGACCCCACGCATATTTTTTCAAGACATAAGTCAATAATTACTTTTTTTTCATACCCTTTATATGGTTTTTTGACACTTTCAAATAAATACTCACAAAATATTTAATAATTCAACTAATATTAGATCTCAAGCATATTTTTCAAGACATAAGTCAATAATTACATATTTTTTCATACTCTATATGGTTTTTTGAAACTTTCAAATGAATACTCACTAAAATATATAATAATACAAAGTCCTAGGCATTGAAAACAACAAATCCATCGTTGCGCACAGCCAATTTGTTTTGCCATGCAAAAATCGTATCGACTGTAAAAAACAATACTATTCGTATTATATAGAGCTTTTTAAAAGCAAAAGTATCCCAACTTGTGTGAGTGGATACATATGGCCTATAGTATTACGTAATGGACTAACGAATTAGTTATTAACTGTATCTAATATCTTTGTTGAAATATAAGAATTTATGTTAAAGTACATTATTGTATAATGCATTATATGATAATTTTTGTTTATGCGATATTTGAAATAATGTATGTATATTTATCATGTATATATGCCGCGTCAATCGATACGCTAAGGTATTTTTTCCCGATATTTTCATGCTAAAATAAAATTATTGAAGATTATATACATTGCTCACATTTAAATAACTGTTTATTTTTTGTTGTATTTTAATTTTTTGTCTTGAATTAAACGAGGTAAATGAGCTTAAATTTAGCTAAAACTGAAAGCGAAGCTTACGCTTAAAATTCTGTACTCTTTCAAAAAGATTAATAGACTACTCTTAATTTTGTACAATATCTGGAACAGCTGAAATTACTTATTTCTTACAAAGTACTAGATGTTCTTGTGTATTCTGTTTGTTGATGGTCTAGGTTTAAAATTCAAAGCAGAGTTGTTAAAGTCGTAAAACGGTCCAAATGTATGTAACAGAAATAAGGAGGCATCTGCGACGATATAAAGTGTATATGTTCAAGATCAGCGTGAAAAGCGAGTCGATCAAGTCATGTCAGTCTGTCTGTCTGTTTGTATGAACGTGTCGATTTTTAAGACTACAAAAGCTAGAAATTCCAAATTCGGTATGTAGGTTTCTGTATATATTATTTAAAATTTTCTAGACTCCCCACGACTTTTACTTACAAACACAAATCAATAAAAACGATTTACACGCACTGTTAAAAAGTTTAAAATTTTTTAGTGTATGCAATGCTATTGTTTTTTTAAATGTACTGAGCAAATTTCATATCGATCAAATAAGAAACACCTGTTCATGCATAAAGAAGCAGCCACAGCCACCAGCCATGCAAGCGTGGCCGTTGAACCGCTTGATTTGAATGTGTATGTATTAGAGATCTGCAGTAAGTGACACAGCTTTTGAATGCACTCTCAACTGATTGAAACAAACATGAGTAGAATGATAGGCTTGCAAAAAAAAAATTATACTCACTCTCACAAGCAATGTTCTCGAAATATTAAGTGTGAGTGCTACTCACACTCCACACCCTAAGCACTCACACAATTTTCAGCGAGTGGCTGACTCACTCTCTACTCGCCTTTTAAAATCTGTGAATATTTAGTGAGTTTTTTGTGGAATGGTTGTGATTTGTTCGTTTAAGAATGATTATATGTCTCTCTCGCTCTAAGACAAATGTCGGCGCCTGCTATCGCATTGAGCATTGCTCACAAGTATATGTATATATGTATACGTGTGCATATGCAACGCATATTAAGCGATTTTTACAATGCATAATTGACTTGCTAAGCTGACTGCAGGTAGAACATTATGAATTATTCTGATATTATATGCGCAGCCTCTTTTTAATAAGGGTTTTCCACTTTAACCCTTTACCTAAAAAAGGTGGAAAGCTCTCCCACTTGAGAGCAAATGCAAAATTTTTTATATTCGGGCACGGTTTATTCCATGCTTTTTTTGACGACGGACGTATCACGCTGTAAAGTAAATTGTTAACAAATCGCTAATTGTTTTTGTGTGCCTATCTCGCACGCAAATAAATTTTTGGACACTGCTTCTTAGCGGTATCGGTAAAACGAAATAAGACAGTTAACCACTGGGCAGGCACGGCATTCACGCGCGCGCAGCCGCAAACGACGACTAATATACTCAGTTCTTATCAGCAAACAACAGATCCCCCTATTCGGCGAACAATTAACTAGCTTCCATTTGTTGCTGGACAGTTACAAAAATTTGTAATCAGTTAATATTTTCAACTGCCTAAAAATGGATGACAAGCCATCGTACAGCCAGCCAATTAATGATAAGCTGGCAGCTTTCATGAACGCTTCATGCTACTACATCATTGGCCAAATGATCTACACTTGCCTACTACCAATTTAAGCAGTTTTATGATTGCAGCGACTACAAGCGTAACTATCACGTGCACTGTAACATTTTCTACTTGTAGTATACTATCGAACTACACAAAGGCAACGACCTCAAGTGGTAACATATTTTCCATACCTAGCGAAACCAGCACCGCAGCTTGCCAGTCAAGCGTAGCTATAAGCTCAGCTCATAAGAAGGATTGCACTTTTTAAACATCTTCGACTAACAAGCGAAAACGAGAGGAAAAGTTATCAAACAAAAATTAAACCATCCAAATTTCACCCAAATATAGAGACTCCAGCTACTACTTTCTCGGCAGCGGCTCATAATAATCATTTTGCAGCCCTAGCAAACGAAGCCGAATATTTAAAGGAAATGGATGACGAAACTCAACATGATCAAGCTGATGTCAGCCAACTAAGAGCAGCCGACAGCTTGAAACAAGAAGTGAAAATACACAAGCTATTTGCGTACCGCAAGTGAGCAAAATGAACGAGCTAGAAAAGTTGCTGAACTCTGCTATCTCAGCTGATGACTAGGATTAGGATTAGGAAAACGCTTTTCGAGCAGTGGTTGACATGCTATCCAAACAAAATTGCGAATTGCGAAATCACCAATTAAGGGAAATTGAACCTTTCAGATTAGTCACAAATGGTATGCAAACAAATGTATCAAAACAACTTATAGAGCACTTTTACTGACAAGCGCTTCCCAGTTCCAAAAATCTACTATCCCACAAGAGTTCGTGCACACGGAAAACTACTGCCTTAAGAGGCCACTCTGCGGTAAATGCTCTGGTAACCACTTTACCTGTTCCAAAGTGTGTGAGCTAAATGGTAGTGACATCCATATGTGCCAATTGTGGTGACAACCACTTCTCTAGTTTTAAAGGCTGTACAGTCAAATCGAGTTAAACAAAAAGCTTAAGCCAGATGCAAGATTACCTAAACATGGATTACTTAACAATAACACAAGTAACTATCCACATAGTCAAGGTACCAAAGCACAATTTATATCGAATGCCGCTGTTAGGAGTGGCTTCTCATATGCTGATATGATAAGACCAAATAGAGAAAAACACATTAATGTTCCCACGATGAAGCCCCGGTCGTACGACTGTGCCAAAGATCAAGAATCCAACAAATTTAATTTACCAGAAAAAGGCGATATACGTCTCAAACATCAGAATTGACCAAATATTCAAACTTTTCCAGTAAACCATGAAAGCAAACAAAACCTTTCGTGACCTGGTGCAGAAACTAATTGAATCCGTACTAAAAATCGAATTATGGAACGCACAAGGACTGGTTAAAAACAATGAAGAACTGAAACTTTTCCTTAGTCCTAACTCAATTGATTTAATGCTGATAACAGAGACGCGATCAGGCCAGAAAGCTTATCTACCTGGCTATGATCAATAATACGCGAATCATACCAGTAATAATTCGAAAAATGGATCTATTGATATATGATCAAATATTACTCACTTCCAGAATGAACCTACATGAAGCACTAATATACAAGTCGCTAGTGTAAGTCTTTTGTCAATATCTCTTAAATTTAGTCAATATCTCAATATCTCTTAAATTTAACTTCCCCTAAATGAACCGTGCAGCAAAGCTTATTTTGAGCAATTATTTTTGACCTTGGGCGACAGATTCATCGCAAAGATGCCAGAATAAGTGGCAACTGTCAAAATCTTGCTACTGGAGATCCAATGTTCTACTCGTGTAATACTCGGCTTACTCCTTCTGGGCTCGATTTCTTTATTTATAATTTAATTGCTGCCAACAAGCTGTCGGCCCAGTTACATTAAGAACTTTCTTTGGATCATTTGCCGCTAGTAGCGAAACTGTATCAAGCACCGCAGCTTAAATCCGAGAGCCAATGCATTCTCCCACCTAGCTGTAGAATTGAGGATTTTAGAGCAAACTTGCAGCATAGAATCAACCTAAACATTAAAGTAAATAGCCCAGAGAATATAGAAGATGCTATTTCCACTCTAATACGCAATATATCTCTGGCTGCATCCTATTCTGTTCCAGAAAGTTAACGCCTACCAAGACAGCATCGCCAAGCTCTACTATCCTTAAACGCATCTGCACTTCTGTGTGAATATGTGAGAACGGGAGATATACGTATCCACCAAATTTACAAAAGAATATCTAACCACGTTCGAAAAGTTCTCGCCAAAGTCAATCAAGACAAGACAGGTGGTATATTAGAATGCGCTGGTCCTTACGTGTCTACTGATTACTTCCTTTTGGCACCTCACAAGTCGCTTTAAAAGACAGGTAGTTCCAAAAGCTTCAAAAAAGGATACGAGTATGACTGTTAAGCTGCAACTGGATATGCCATTTCAAATGACCCTGCCTGAAAGGCCAGTAATGCTGCAAGAGCTTTTAATTGCAAATCCCCTGGAGAGGATCTTCTAGATAACAGAACGTTTATGCTTCTACAAAAAAAGGCACTGTTATATATAGTACTGCTTCTTTATAGCATACTCACTCTTGGTCACTTCCCAAAAACTGCGCTAGTCACGATGATTGAAAAAGCCGAGAAGAGGCCCACTGAGGTTGATGGATACAGGCCAATCAGTCTTATTCTTGCCTTGGGAAAGATAACTAAGTTATTTCGCGTTTACGGTAAATATTGAGAGTGAGACTGCTTGATCGTTCACATATACAGGCCACTCACTCTCGTGAACATATGTACTTGAGTGAACTCTCATTCACTCCTATTCTCTATGCGTCGTACACGTATTGTTTCATACAAATTTTTCGTGAGTATGTTCATAGGCGCGATTTGTCCACTCACTGCAAATCTCTGGTATATAAATCAGAGCTTTCAGACAAATCTCTTTCATCAGAAAACCAATGTGTCAGAAATCTCTAATCGATGCTTTAATAATATCGTCTTTAATAGTAATTTGGATAAATACACAGATAAACAATTTATTAAAAATAAAAGCCATGTTAAAAATTAAAACAATATTTTTGAATGAAACTTTAAAAAAAAAGTTCTTTGAAGTACGGTTTTAAAGAACTATTAAATGTAAAAATTGAAAAGTTCGATAGTTCGAGTAATCAATTTAGGTCCCAGTCTTGTAGCGCTAAATGCATTAAGAGTTAACAGAAACAGTATTTTGTTGTTTTTAAAAATTAAAAAACACCAGGTTTTTTTATGCGAATTTTACAACGAAAATTTGTTATTTATTTGTAAAATACATATATGTAGATACATCAGTAGTTAATGCGTTTAAATTGAAAGTCTGATTGAAGTTTGCTTTAAACTAAGTTGCTTGCTACTTCAAACTGCAATTTTAAGTATACACTTTTAAATATCAATATTGGGGGTATTCACGTAATGGCCTAAATTCATGTCATCGGTAACAGTCAGACGGGATAGGTCTTGAATGGTGTTTCTACTACTCTGGATGCGTTTGCAATCAGCTGATCTTTTCTTTGCAAGGGGAAAAACTTCATGAAACAAAGCAATTAATATTCTTTGAATTTAACCAATAACAAAAGAGTATATAGACCCGCCGCCCCATACAAGGAAAATGGATACCCCAAAATTTCATTATAGGTCCATTTTGCACTTCGGGTTTCGTGGGGTGTTTCTTACGCTCTTGTCACGTGAGAGAACTCAAAATTCCATAGCGGACCTTTGGTGGTGGAGAGAGAGAGAGAATGAGAGAGCAACTTGTGGACAGATGGGGGCACTCATTTTCAAGTACATTGAGCGAAAAAGTTGTGTACTTTCGATCGACACAATAAGCGTTGATGCGCCAATACACAATATAAAGACACAAGACACTGAAACTTTAACGCGAACTTAGTAATTAGCATTTATTTAGGATCTGACAACGAAAAATTAATTATCTTTTATTTTAAATTTATCAGTTAATTCAGAATGTTTGTATTACAATAATACATGCATATGGGCTCACAAATATATGTGTTGCTTTTCTTTTTGAGCACTGTATGCGAGAGAACTGCTCTCCCATTTTGGTCGTGCTCTTTCTGTAGATTTCACTGTTTAATAAATAATAATTTTATGTGCATGTCGGCGCACACTAAGAGTGTGTGGATGCTAGTATAAGTGTATGGGTGTACAGTCTAGGGAATTTCACCAGAAGACTTATTTCATCATTATGGTAATATTGCATCAGCCTTTAATTGCGCTGTAATTGGTTGTCTGCAGTTGTTGCTTAAGAAGTACCGTTTTAGCAAGGCGACTGCGTGGCGTCGCTTCTCGCTTTAAGAAGTACCGTTTTAGCGAGGCGACTGCGCAGCGTCGCTTGTCGCTTTAAGAAGTACCGTTTTAGCGAGGCGACAGCGTGGCGTAGCTGTCGCCGAGTGTGGTTCGTTGTTAGCATAAAGAGAAGAAGGAACAACGCAGTCAGTTGCGTATAGAACTTCGAGGTGTGCAGACGAAACTCACTGCGCTTCGGCGATGTCAAAGGAAAGTGATTTTCTTCCAATAGCAGAAGTGGGATCTGGCTAGCTACCTATTGAATCAGATGGGCCATGGCGAATGTTAATGGAAATACAAAATAAAAATTTGATCGAGCTTATCAAAGCTGTACAATCAACGACACCGGAACCAACAAATAAAAAAACAATTGTGCTACCAAAATTCAACGTAGACCGCGATGGCGCCGACGCATCGGCGTGGTGTTCAACAGTAAATATAATTTTGGCAGAAATACCATTAAAGGCAGCGCGTTGGTAATGGCCCTGAGTGCATCGTTGGAAGGTAGTGCGTCGCAGTGGCTTGCGCAAATATGTTATCCTGACATAACTTGGGCCAAGTTTAAGGAACGTTCGATTATGGAGCGGAATGTTCATTAATAAAACAAAAGATAAGTAACAAATTAATTGGTAAACGAATTAACAATGTAGTGATGTTGAAGGGTATTGGTAGTGGTGGCATATGTAGCACATTACAAATACTCAGTAACGTAAAAATTAATGAATATTGCATTGAAGTATTGTTTCATGTTTTGGACAATGAGTGTTTGAAAGATGATATTGTTATTGGTCGAGAAGTATTGTCCCCTGGATTCAATGTTGTAATATCACCAGGGAAATTCGAAATTATTAGAACAAAAGCTGTAAACTATTGTTCAAATGATGAGAAATTTTGTGAAATAAATACTGATCTTGTTGGGGAAGATAGAGATAAATTACAAGATTTACTGGAAAAATATTCAAAATCTTTTATTAATGGAATTCCTTCGACTAGAGTTAGTTCGGGTGAAATGAAAATTAAATTAGTAGACCCAAGAAAAATTGTTCAAAGAAGACCATATAGGCTTAGTCCAAATGAAAGAGAATTGGTACAAGACTAGATTAATGAATTATTGCAGTGTAAGATCATAAAGCCAAGTTGCTCACCCTACGCAAGTCCCATAATGTTGGTTAACAAGAAAGACGGCACGCATCGTTTGTGTGTTGATTACCGCGAATTAAATGCTAACACAGTCGCAGATAGATATCCCCTGCCCCTTATACTAGATCAGATAGCCAGACTTTCTGGAGCGAAATATTTTGTACATGTCTGGATATGGCAAGTGGGTATTATCAAATTCCTATGCACGAAGAATCGGTAGAGTGTACAGCATTTGTCACTCCAGACGGACAATATGAATTTTTGGCAATGACTTTTGGGCTCAAGAATGCACCTTCAGTCTTTCAACGCACAGTCATGCAAGCACTTGGAGACCTTGCAAATACGTTTGTTGTCGTTTATATGGATGACGTAATGGTGACTGCTGCAACAAGAAGTGAAGCTTTGGAAAGGTTGCAAATTACTCTTGATTGTCTCACGAATGCTGGATTCACATTCAATATAAAAAAATGTTCTTTCCTCAAGTCAAAAGTTCAATATTTGGGATATGAAGTGAGTTCAGGAGAAATCCGTCCGAATTCGCTTAAAGTTACAGCGTTAACTAGCTTACCACCTCCTCAGTCAGTCTCTGCATTACGACAATTTATAGGATTAGCGTCTTATTTTAGGCAATTTATGCAAGGATTTTCTTGTTTTATGAAACCGTTATATCTTTTGACTTCGGAGAAAAATGAGTTTATTTGGAGATCGGACCATGAACAAATAAGACAAAAAGTTATTTCTATCCTTACACAAAAGCCAGTCTTAGTAATTTTTGACCCGAATCATCCTATTGAGTTGCATACCGATGCAAGCTCCCGTGGATATGGTGCCATCTTGTTGTCTATAAAACATTTTCGCCATTATTTATTGGGTAGAAATTTTGTTGTCTTCACTGATTGTAACTCACTTAAAGCATCAAGAACTAAACAGGATCTATGTCCCAGGGTGCAAAGATGGTGGGCGTATTTACAGCATTAACATTTAACATAGAATATAGAAAAGGTAAACGAATGTCTCATGTTGACTTCTTTTCAAGAAATCTGCCCTCAGCAGAATTGACTTACAAAATTCCTGAAAAACGAGTTAATTTGGCAGAAATATCTGAAAATTGGCTTTTGGCCGAACAGCGTCAAGATTCTGACATAGTTAATATTGTAAATAAATTGAAAGAAAATTCTCTTGCCGAGGACATTGCTAAAACTTACGAGTTGAGAGCAGGAATATTATATCGAAAAATTCAACGAAATGGTAGAACTCGATCTTTATCAATTGTTCCTCGATCATTTAGATGGTCCGTAATAAACCAAATCCACGAGTCAATCATGCACTTGGGATGGGAGAAGACGTTAGATAAGGCCTACGACTATTACTGGTTCGATAACATGTCCAAGTATATTGGAAAGTTTGTTGAGAACTGCATTACGTGTAAAATGTCAAAGTCTTCTTCGGGTAAAGTTCAAGTTAGTCTTCATCTAATACCATAGGTAAATACACCTTGGCACACCATTCACATCGACATAACTGGAAAGTTGAGTGGCAAGTCCGATCAGAAGGAGTATATCATTGTTCAGGTAGACGCTTTTACTAAATTTGTTTATTTAACTCATACGCTTAAAATTGATGCTGAAAATTGTATAAAGGCTGTCACGTCGGCTATATCTTTGTTTGAGGTACCAAATCGCATGATAGCGGATCAGGGCAGATGTTTCGCCAGCAATAAATTTAGTGAGTTTTGCTCACAACAAAAAATTAATCTGCATTTGATTGCGACAGGTGCAAGTAGAGCAAATGGACAAGTTGAACGAATAATGAGCACCTTAAAGAACTTATTAACTGCAGTTGAAACTAGCAGTCGATCTTGGCAAGATGCCTTAGGAGAAGTTCAATTAGCTTTAAACTGTACGGTTAGTCGAGTGACAAAGGCAAGCCCCTTAGAATTGTTTATCGGTAAAGTTGCCCGTCCGTTGGGGTTGCTTCCACACTGCGATATGGTACAAGAGGTCGACTTAACAGAAGTAAGAGCACGAGCAGGTCAAAATATTTCAGCTGCAGCAGCATATAACAAAGTGCAATTTGATAAAAGCAAAGCTAAAGTTGTTGGATACAAGGTTGGAGATTTCGTGTTGTTAAAATATTAAGAAAGCCATCAAACAAAGTTAAGTTCAAAGTTTAGGGGGGCGTTTCAAATAACTGAATTGTTAGAGGGGGATAGATATATGCTCAGGTCTTTGACAAATAATAGAAAATATAAATATGCTCATGATGACATAAGAAAAATGCCAAATGGACAAATACCAGCTGAATTTGAAAGCGGTGATAAGGATTTAAATAATGTAATTGAAACAGACACTGTTGAAAGAGACAGTAATGAAGAATTGAAACAGACACTGTTGAAAGAGACAGTAATGAAGAATTGAAACAGACACTGTTGAAAGAGACAGTAATAAAGAGTTGGAACAGAAACTGTTGAAAGAGACAGTAATGAAATAGTTGAAAAAGAAACTGTTGAAAGAGACAGTAATGAAATAGTTGAAAAAGAAACTGTTGAAAAAGACAGTAATGAAATAGTTGAAAAAGAAACTGTTGAAAGAGACAGTAATGAAATTATGTAAAAAGAAACTGTTGAAAGAGACAGTAATGAAATTATGTAAAAAGAAACTGTTGAAAGAGACAGTACAGATGCCTTAAGAGCTAAAAATGAAATTTGTAATAATAATGTAAGCACAAGTGCAAAACAATTGTTTTGATCATGGTGTGTGGCGCATTAGGTATAATATGATAATGATAATGTAAAAATAAGCTGTTTTAAAGAAAAAGAATTTGTATTAGTTAAGAAAGAAACAGAAATATGAAGATGTAATTTGTTAATGGAAAATATAAGTTTAGATGAAAAATTAAAAGTTATATTTGAAAGTTGATTGAATGGTAACAAAACATTTTTGGTAAAATTGCACGAGGTCGTGTAATGGTCACGATGGCCGTGTCGGCGCACACTAAGAGTGTGTGGATGCTAGTATAAGTATAAGTGTATGGGTGTACAGTCTAGGGAATTTTACCAGAAGACTTATTTCATCATTATGGTAATATTGCATCAGCCTTTAATTGCGCTGTAATTGGTTGTCTGCAGTTGTTGCTTAAGAAGTACCGTTTTAGCAAGGCGACTGCGTGGCGTCGCTTCTCGCTTTAAGAAGTACCGTTTTAGCGAGGCGACTGCGCAGCGTCGCTTGTCGCTTTAAGAAGTACCGTTTTAGCGAGGCGACAGCGACTTCGAGGTGTGCAGACGAAACTCACTGCGCTACGACGATGTCAAAGGAAAGTGATTTTGTTCCAATATGCATAACAGAGATCTGCAGTGAGTGAAAAAAATTGGCTCACGACAAATTTATATGAAACAATTCGAGTAACAGCCGATTTCCACACAAACGCGTCATGCCATCGATAACAGGCTGACGCGATAGGTGTTGGATGGTGATGATTAGACCTCGGATTTTGCATATATTTTACATATTATTGGCATATTTTTTTCATCTTTTTGACATATATTTTGCAAATTTTTAATGTTTTCCACTAAAATTTGTTACATTTGAACGATAAAACGCCTAAATACAAAATATTTAGTTACCAATCTGTTGAAAAACAAAACAAACAAAATCAAAAAAATATGCAAAATCCGAGGTCTAGTGATGATGCACTGGATTCGTTTGCAATCAGCTGATCATTTGTTTGCAAGGGTCAAAACTTCAATAAACAAAGAAATAAATAATCTTTATATTTAACCAACAGAATTTTTATTACAAGTGCAATTTCAAATTTTTCAACATTTTCTGACTTTGGTAAGCTATTGTAGATAATCTATTCAAAATAAAGAAGTCAGATATGCGGGGAGTCCCATCCAACCCAGATCCTGTAATCAGCAGCAGCCGCCGATTAACTACAAAAAAGTGCCTATTTGGCGTACACTGTGAGTCTATTGCGTTGCCTTTGGTCAAAAGTGACGACTGCGACGCAATTTAACGGAACATAACGTCTCTCTCAATCGTATCCCATACCTAACAGCCTATGCAAATAGCATAGGACTTGAACGTCAGGCGAGTGGCCACCTGCCACGCAAGCGTGGCCTTTTAACTTTTTAATGTTCAAATTCTGATTTGCACTGCTAGATTTGAACAACAAATTTAGTATACTATGTTATATTATGCATACTATTCACAGAAAAAGTTTACTGCTTGATTTGAATATTTATGTACTATATGAGAGTATATGTATCACAGACTGGGTAGAGGGTGTCCCGTAGTCGGGTCTACTCGATTATAGCATTCGTGCTTGTTTTTGCATAGATTTGGTCAATAAGCTCTTACATTTACTTATAATATAAGTAAATATGTATATGTTTATTCTAATTTTTCATTAAAAATATTTAGAAACCTGACCTATATTGGCACCCGGAATCGAGACTGTTTCCATCAAGTTGCAGCCTCTAAGTTAGTCATGTCATACTATGTTTGTATTTATAAATACTCATTTATGACGCGCTTTGCGACTGAATTTATTGCGTCGTTATTTTCATTTTCCACTTTTAACAGGTTCCAATTTCGCATTTAGACGATGAAATTACTATCTGATGTTATTCTGTTAAGTATTATTTAAAAAATAGGTGAAGTGGGACAGAAAAAGTGTGCATTACTTTATAACCAACCTAGCATGAAGTATTTTCACACATTTTACTTTGTTTTTAGCATCCTATGCGAAAAATAAAAATCATTATTTAGAAGAAACAAACGGTTATCTTCGGTGAGCCGAAGCTGTATACCCTTGCAATGATCTTCTAAAATAATTTCAATATTCCACCAATCGTTCCAATGGTAGCTATATGATAAAGTGGTCCGATTTTGATCAGATTGTACAAATTATATTTCTACACCGAGCTGCTGAGTTTGGTTTCGATACCTTGAAAAATAAAAAATCTTTCATACAAGTACTTTTCATGAAAATGTGGTGTCCCCGATTGTTTCTATGGGAGCTATATGATATAGTGGTCCGTTCGGCCAAACGCATCATTGCCAAATTTCATCAAGATAGCTTTAAGACAAAGCCAAAATTTTTGCATAGAAACAGACAGACAGACACAGGTGCCTCCTTCTATGCATTATATTCGCGTTATGTCATCGATAACAGGCAAACAAGATATGTTTTGAATGCTTTTCTACTGCGCTGGATGTGTTTGTAATCAGCTTATCCAAAGAGAATGTATTATTTTTAGAATGTATATTACATGCTCTTTGTAGCTTATCGTTTGTTTGCAAGGGGCAAAACTTCAATAAACAAAATAATAAATATTCTTCAAATTTAATCAGTGAAATTTCAATTAAGCATATACACTTAATATGCAATCTCAATACCGTGCTATGGTACGAATTACAACATCTATAACTGTTTGCATATGGGTGCACTGTGCTGCACATTAAGCAGCGCCCAAAGGCAAAATACGCCGTTGATACTTAGAGTTAAAGTGCGTGGTAATCGACGGTGCGTTTTGTTGTGCTCGATCACTATCAAAAATATAATAATTTAATAAAATGAATAAAGTTATTGATGCAGATTTAAATTTATAAGGTTCCACTGCCCTGGGCGCTGTCATGAACCATGTTTTTTTTTTTAAGAGAACAAAATAAAAGTGAAGCTGGTAGGAAAGTCATAATTTATATGAAATATTAGCAGCTTATAGGACACTTCAGTTTGAGGAATTGTTTTTGAGATAGTTGGCATTTTAATTTTCGCGGCTAAATTTTTAAGCTATGATTGTTGAAAAAAGCTGTTTGTGCTAATTGAGCTAATAGCAACTTAACAGCAACGCAATCTATGAAGTTCTACCATAAACGAGTTTGCATAACCCGCGTTCATTCCAAACGGTGGAGTATTAAACATTTTCTTAGAAGAACATTGCAAGCTATATACTTAAATTCTACGTGCCGAAGATTGACGCTTTTTCCATGCTGATTCGAATAAGCTGTGCAAACCATAACAATCGGTGGTCGGAGATGCCTCCTTATGCCTATTACATAGATTTGCACAGTTTCATAACTCCCTTTTATCTATTTTTTATGATTATAGAGTGTAAATATCAGAGATCTGCAGTAATTTACTCAGCTTTTGAATGGACTCTCAATGTATTGAAACAAACATAAATTTAATATAAGCCATATTCTGGTATAATGTCCTACCTGTAATATTTAGGTTACATTTTTAATTCCCTTTTATTTGAAATTTTAAGGAAAAAAATTAAATTAAAATTTAAATAATTTAAAAAAAACTGTGTAAAAGCAAATGAAATTTTACCTTTGTTTATCTTGATTCATTTTATGTTTTAATATCCTGTGTACGATTAACATAAATAATGTTGCGAATGTATTTACTTATTATTTTATTTGTATGTATTTCTACAAAAAAAAAAACAAACAAAAAACAACGATTTGTACTACACAACAACATTTACAAGAATAAGTTGTCGTTAGGCTGCACAATGTGCTGAAAATCAACCCCCCCATCCACGACTTGTGTGAATTTTTTTTTGCAAACATTTTTTTCTTCATGGCACTAAAGTATCTCAAACTGCTTGATCGCTCACATTTATAGGCCACTAACTGTCGTGAACATATGCTTCACACATGCAAAAGTGAATTTATGAGTGAGTATCACTCAATATGTACTTGAGTGAACACTCATTCACTCCTATTTACTGTGCATCGTACTCGTATTGTTTCGTATTGTTTTTTATTGAGTATGTTTAAAAGCACGTATTGTCCACTCACTGAAAATATCTGGTAAATATGCCTACGATTCTTTATCGTGGTAACGAAAAAACGACTTCAACTTTTAAATCTTACTGTGCATGTACTCGTACGTGATATATTCAGAAATACAGCGTGTGCGGTTTAAAATGTATGAAAAATAGGATATTTGGATAATCAACTGCTGTTGCATATTTAAAAAGTTGAACCCTTGTAATACAGGTGAATGACAACGATCGAGTGCATGACATAACCAAGTCTTTCTAAACCGTGAACTAACCTGTCTATACTGATAAAAAAATATATAAATCTATATGGTTGAAGATGCCTCCCACCGTCTTACATATAGAACATGTGTTTTGTCTTATAACACAATTTTCCGACCGGTGCATTTATAAGTATGTATCATTCATATTTTTAGATATGTACATGTGTAATTTTTTTAAAGTGTGGCGTCTGAATAAATGTAGTTTCTTGTTATTGCAATATACATATAAATACTTATTTATTAAATATAACACGAATAAAAGCGGTGTGCCGAATTACACTGTGTGACAAAAAAGACAAAAGTGAAATATTATGGGTTATGACCGTATGTACGATTTAGTCCTACTCGAGCTAAGAATTACTGCATTCTTGAAAGTTTAAGATTACCCCCAAAAACTGGATTTAAATGTTTACCTAAAAATGGTTTTAATATCAAAAAAATGATTTTTTTCGTATTAACTAATTAAATAACTTCCATATTATCAACGATATTTGATAGCATCATTCAACTTATTTGTACCCGTAAGTATAATCTTTTTAGTGATGTATTAAATTCCAATATATTCGACTCGCAGGTTATACACAACTATGTATATGAGCCCATCAAAAAAACGGCAAAAAAAATTAACATGTTTAAAAGAAGTTCGTTTTAGCACGGAAAAATGTTAACATGTTTAAAAGAAATCCATTTTAACAAATTGTTAAAAATTACTAATGTCAATAAGATAAATAGCTTCCTTAAATAAATTTAATTTTTTCAGCGGTACTAAAAATTGTATACCGGACAATGTTATTAAAATAATACGCTAGACTTAAATTTCTCCTATACGTATTTGATTCGAACCCTCCTAATTTTTCACCAATTCTGTACACAGAAATAACTGGAGATTAATTAAAACAATTTAAGAAATTGGTGCGATCAAAGTCTACAAATTTTAATGATTAAACAAAAAAAAGTTAGATTGACAGGAGTATATCTTGACCAATTCTAAATATTTGGTATGGAAGAATATATATTATTTAAGAGGTCGTTTTATTTCCTGTGATAATCTGTAAAGATAAGTCTTATACGTTTGCCACAAAACGTTGTAGGGCTAAAACGCGTTTTGAGAACTTTTTTTGGCGATAACTTCAGATTTTGCAGTAACACAGTACTCGAGTAGGACTACAAACCTATAGTCATAATATAAAAATTGTTGCACAGTGTTATTATACCCTTGATACAACATTATTTATACAAATACTCGTTTTTCGACCTATAGAAAGCTTTTATGTAGTATTTAGACCCGAAAGTGGGCTGACTCTAAAATTTTCTTTTTGACTGATTATTTCCATGGCACCATTATGATATAGTGGTTCAATCTGACATTTATACTGCCAAATGCTGATCAAGAAAATATATTTTTTACCGTGTCGGGATTTCTTTTTTAAAGCGTTGCCTTTTTCTATATTTAAAATATTTTAGGAGTCTAGTCACTGCACAAAATGATAACCCACTTGTCGCAATTTCCTTAAGAGTTATAAAGAACTTGATTGTATTGAAATGAAGCATTGCTGTTTTTTATCGAACTACAAATCTGTTTTCAAGCCTGGCCAGACTTTTTGAATCTACATATTGTTTTGAATAGGTATCTCAATATATGTATGTATGTATTGTATTATTTTTTCTGCAGTGCCTGGGCCAGTATTTAAATCACAGTTAGGTCCGAGTTCAATACAAACATAAAGTAGTCGATGTTCTTTTGCTTGGCCCCCCCGAAGCGCGTGCTGTGAGAGTGTGTGCCATACATGTACATGCCTTAAAATAAAGCGTTTATATCACATATACACTTAAGCGTTCAAGCTGGGCAGCCAGAGCCGATAAAAGCATCAAGAGATCAGCCAAGTAGATCAGTGTTGCTTAAACTCAGAATCAACAACGACCTAATACCTTGCAAAACGCACCAACGTCTTAAAATTTCCTTAAGTTGTCGCGCATAACGTCTTTTAACCCAAAAGATTTAATTTCGAGTGCTAATCAGAAATGAAAAAGAGCATATCAACTTTATACCGAAAACATTTAACAAACTAATAGTCGTTTTATTGGATTTGAATTTTTGTTTTTCCTTTTTATTTTGTGATAATGCCCAGCAGTGTTGCCAATGTTGACTACACGTTTCAGAGCAGCCAAAACAATCGTAGCAATCCCAGCGGCTCTCCGGTGGAAGCCACCGACGGCGATGCAGCAGATAAGCCTATCGCCCAGCTAAAATTGAAGGCACAATCAATTTGCCAAAATGCTGTTTTGACTGATAAGTGTCGTACAGGATGGAATGTTAAGGGGTCTGCACTGGCCCTTAACACCCATAATCGCATTCGCAATATAGTCGAGTCACTGAAGATTACGCCGAATCCACAGAAGCCCATGATTCCGCTTTCCATAGGTAAGCAGTATATGAAGAAAGTTCACTATGTATATTTAATAAGTTTACATGAATTACATATGTATATGATTGTGTAGTACTATCCCAGTTATGGATTAAATTAGACATGATTTTTATATGAAAGTTTTGATTTTACAGATTACAGAATCAAATTGCGTGCTTGAACTTACTATATTAGTATTTCTTTTTCATATGTAAATTATACATATGTTTGTAAAAATGTATTTTCGGTAGCCATTCTTGACTCAAATTGGCTGGTTTCTGGGGCTCTTTTCAGCCAATCTTGCCAGAGCACGAAAGTCTTTCGAGCTTATTATACTCTTGCAGAGGTTATTATAATTTTGTCTTTCAATGTGTATCACTTAATAATAAATACCTCCAAGTGTATACACATTTTCTTAATCAATATCAATAGTTGAGGCGATCAAGTCATGTTTCTTTATGTCTGTCCTTCCATTCATCTAACTGCATACATATATCTTTAAAAGTTAGTTTCTCAGTATTAAAGACATTTTGATAAAATTTGGCCCACACGATTCTATTTTTTGCGCGCAGTCGAGCCCGGTGTTGTATGTAAGCTACCAATTAAGTTGACTAAATTCAATCGGATCTGTATAGATAAGCTGTGATAGGAACAATCAATAGATAAATTATGTATCAAAAACTTATTTGTTAATGAAATCTAAAGTTTAATACTTATCTATAATTTAGATTTGTATTAAACTTTATCCAGTTTGGTAAAATTGGATCAAGATCGGATCACTATTTATAGCAGCCATAGGAACGATCGCACAACCATTAAAAAAATGTTCCGCAAGAGTGTATATCTGCGTCACCTGGAAGATAGTTGTTCATTCTTGATTTCATATTTAGTCATTATTGTTTTATTTTTTTATTAAATGTTTTGCATAAAATGTTAAAACTTGTTTGCTTAATTGCGCAACATAAATTAATTTCATTCAGCACCGTTTTTCTGTTCGATTGCCCATATATAGTATATAAGTTTATAGTTTTTCATAGAAGTCATTAAAAAGAGAAACATATACATAATACATCCACCAGCATGTTTAGATGGAATATCTGACTGAGAATAAAACTTAACCAGTATAATACAGACTTCTTTAAAAAATATTGGTATGCATTTTTAATGATGTCTTCAAATTGCGAGTTTTTTTTATTTATTCTATTTCATATACATAGTATATATTACTATGTGTATAACAGAACTAGAGATCTGGACCGTTGTTGTTACATATTATTATTTTTATTAAGGTGCGCGCGCGCGTTTTCGATGCATTTGCATAAAATGTAGTTTCACCTGTTTCGAGAATCGAGAAGCAAGATCAATAATCAAATTTTTTAGAATCTAGAATGAAGCCGGTATATATATTGGCCGTTTACCTAACACATTCGTCCCCCGGTCCAACGGGTATAATATAGAACTTAATGTTAGGCGGAAATTTGAGCAAATGCTTTAAACGAGTTCATAACAGAATTATACGTACCTGGTCGGCATATATACTTTGACATGGCGATGCCTCAGTTTCTTTTTAAATTTTTATTTATTTTAAAGAGAAAATTATTTATGGATTGTACATAATTCATTTAGTTATAATGTATTAAATAATAAATATAGCAATTTTTAATTTTTAACATTGAATTAGATTTTTTATTTAATTAAAATTATAAACTAAGTAATTTCATAGGTGGCATAAGTATTTTGACAAGCTAATTTTTAGCATCCAAATAAGGATTGGATACTTTTATCTAAACTTAACTTTAAAGTTATTAAAATGTACAGAGTCAGCAACAAGAAGCAGTTGACTGGCTTAATCTTAGGAAAAAATATACATATAAGGAGTTAATATCTTTAAAATATCCTTTTTGAAGGCGAAACATGTCCGGTAGTCGGCATATTGATCGGATACTCTCATAAAATAATCAGTATTGTCAATTCAATTGCCCAAAATCAAAATTACTCACATGGCAATTGCTTCGGCTGAGTAGGAAGGATCCTTTTAAGTCTCCCAACCAACTAAAAAATAAATCTAAAAACAAATGCAAGAATAACAAAATTTAGAGATTGATTAAGAGAACATATTTTAAATTAATACAGCTTTCGGAAGTTTCCGATGTTGAATCAACGACATGTTGTAAAACGGAAACAAAATATTTCATCAATTTTGTATGGAAAATTGCATGCGCAATTTTAAATTTATATTTCCATGTCTCTAAAAATGTAACTCGGATTCTTCCGAAAGCTGCATTCATATAAAATTTGTTCTCTTAATCAATCTCTAAATTAAGTTATCCTTGCATTTTTTTAGATTTTTTTTAGCTGTATGGGGGATTTAAAAGGATCCTTCCTACTCAGCCTAAACAATTACCATATGAGTGATTTTGTCTTTGGATTTTTTTTCTCAAATGTAATCGCCATTTCACAATTGAATTGACAATACTGATTATTTTATGAGATTTTCCGATCAATATGCCGACTACCGGACATGTTTCCCCTTCAAAAAGGATATTTTAAGAAAATTATCTCCTTATATGTATATTTTTTTCTAAGATTAAGCCAGCCAACTGCCTTGGTGGTATTCTTGTTGCTGACTCTGTACATTTTAATAACTTTAAAGTTAAGTTTAGATAAAAGTATCCAATCCTTATTTGGATGCTAAAAATTAGCTTGTCAAAATACGTATGCCACCTATGAAATTACTTAGTTTTTAGTTTTAATTAAATAAAAGGTCTAATTCAATGTTAAAAATTAAAAATTGTAACTAAATGAATTATGTACAATCCATAAATATTTTTCTCTTTAAAATAAATAAAAATTGAAAAAGAAAATATATATGCCGACCATTGTATATGAAGAGGTATGTGAGCAGATGCATATGTGTATATACATCATATGTGGGTTGGTGTATATTTGGACACCCTATTCTCACTGAAAATGTGAGGAGATGGCAACTACAAATCCCTAACGATCATTATTAATGACGATAACGATGAAGAATCACGATATATAGACTCTTAGGTAACGACAAGACGGCTGCAATTTTTCGACTCTCACATGGTCATAATTACGATCCAATGGACTTACAATGTATGGAAAAAACCACTGTTTTGATAAGTCGGCTGCTGCTGCTGATTGGGGGATCTAATTTGGAAATGTGACCCTGCATAATAAAGGAAATTGTCAAGCGCATCTCTTAATTTATCTATAATCTTTGATCTATCTACAATTTCCAAATATTATCTACAATAGCTAAACAAAGTCAGAAATTTTTGCCAAATGTGTATGTTTGTATGGAAAATATCTCAACTCTTAAACCCTTGCAAAAGGGAATTATAATTTTGTCTCGAAATGTGTAATGCATAGAAGGAGACGTCTCCGGCTCCATACAGTATATATATTCCTGGTCTGGATGACAAGCTGAGTCGATAAAGCCATGCTCGTCTGCGTGCCTGTCCGTCTTTTATTATGCTTACTTTTTGGTTTTATCTTTGAGCTATCTTGATGAAACTTGGCACAGATGAATTTTGATATTGTATGTAGCTCAAAATCAGCCTGATCGGACCATCATATCATATAGCTGCCATAGGAACAATCGCATACACTTCATTTTCATGGAAAGTGTTTGTAAATAAGACTTTTTGATTTTCAAGATATCAAAATTGACATGCCGATGTATATTTACGACTTATACAATCTGACCAATTTTGAACAAAATCGGACCATTATATCTTATAGCTTCCATATGAACAATCGGTCGAAATGGGTTATTCTATGAAAAAGTATTTAAAATTTTCTTAGAAGACCATTGCAAGGGTATATAGCTTCGGCGTGCCGAAGATAGCCGTTTCTTTCTTATTAAAGTATGTTTAGGAAACTTAGAACACATGTGCTTCTTATATCTAATCATAGAATATAATCTAGAATAGGCCAGATCGCATCACTATATCATAAAGCTTCCAAAGAAAAGATCTGTTTAAAATGTTTTTGTATGAAGAGTTTTTTGTTTAACAAGATATGTCAACCAAATTCACTAATTCTTAGTCTTAGTACGTCATATACGAGCTGACCAAGTAGCAATGGGCTTAAAAGTCTGTGGTATGCAGAGCCCTAATAAGGTTGTCAAAAACATTTTTGCCTTTTGGGCTGTAAAAACTAAAACCGAGTCAAATATTACAATTTTACTATTGTACAATTTGTTAAATTAAAGTCATAAAGCCATATACATATTTATTTAAGTAATTTAAGATTTGATGTATTCGTTTGCTCAGTAGGTTTACAACTTTCTTTCAATAATAATAATAATAATTATCATTGCAACATAGGTGATCCTACAACTTTTGGCAATCTGAAGGCCGCCGATGAAACGATGAAGGCGGTGCTGCGCTCATTGGAGAGTGGCAGGTTCAATGGCTATGCTCACACGCAGGGTCATGAGGCGTCTCGCCAGGCTGTTGCTAAGTATAGTGCTCATCAACGGGTTGATGGTACTATAGATTCGGGTGATGTTGTGCTTTGTAGCGGTTGTTCCGCGGCACTGGAGTATTGTATATTGGCATTGGCTGATCGTGGACAGAATGTGCTGGTACCACGGCCCGGATTCTGTTTGTATCACACGCTTACCGAAGGATTAGAAATTGAGGTGCGTTACTATGACCTGTTACCAGAACAAAAGTGGCACGTAGATCTCGCGCAGCTAGAAAGTCTTATTGATGAGAATACAGTCGCGCTACTTATCAATAATCCTAGTAATCCGTGTGGCAGCGTATTTGACGAAGAGCATTTACAACATATAGTGGACATTTGCGAGCGCCATTATCTGCCTATCATAGCTGATGAGGTTAGTAAGAATTGAATTAGGTTGTCTGCCATCCCATAGCCAGCGGCAATATATTAATTTTTTTTTGTCAGATCTATGAGCACTTTGTGTTCCCTGGCTCGCGTCACGTGGCGATCAGCAGTCTGACGCGCGAAGTGCCGGTACTCTCCTGTGGGGGTCTGACCAAACGGTTTTTGGTGCCAGGTTGGCGAATGGGCTGGATTATCGTACACGATAAACAGCAACGTTTGGGCAGCGCTGTCGTGGGCCTCAAGAACATGTGCGGACGCATCCTCGGCTCTAATACTATCATTCAAGGCGCACTGCCCGATATACTTCTCCAAACACCGCAGAGCTACTTTGATTCAGTGGTCGGAGTACTTTATGTGAGTAATTAATAAGCAAGAGCTCAACAACTACCACTAATATGTGCTGCCAACATCTTTAGTCCAATGCTCAACTAGCTTACAAGATGCTAAAGCAGGTGCATGGATTGAACCCGATAATGCCCAATGGTGCCATGTATATGATGGTTGGTATCTGCATCGAACGTTTTCCGGCATTTAAAGATGACACACACTTTGTGCAGGAGTTGGTAAATGAACAGAGTGTCTTTTGTTTGCCAGGCAGCTGTTTTGAATACCCGGGGTATGTGCGCATTGTTCTCACAGTACCAGGAACAATGATTGAAGAGGCCTGCGACCGCATCACCGAGTTTTGTGAGACACACTACAAAAAGGATACACGAACACTAATTGAGCACAGTTTGCTGGATGATGGAAACCTGAATTACTAAACTTTGTACTGTTTATAAATGTATACACTGTATATACATTTTTTGTACGTACGTTTATAAGTAAATGTGTATATAGAATTAGTTTCGTTACTAAAACTTATATGTATCTTTATTAGATGCTCTTAGCTACACTTGCTTACTTCGAACTTGTAAAAAGTGTACATGTACGAGCCTTTTTTAAAATCTAATTATTTATAAGGCGCTTTTGGTCAAAAAAAAAAGTCGAAAGTCGAAGCACATTGTGTCAGTTTCATACAATTGAGAACTATGTATGTATGTATATTGTAAAATGTTTTTAGCTTAAAAGATTATTAATGGCATTATTCTTATACATATGCACATATAAAAAATTTGGAGTCAAATATGTAAATTAAATATCTAAGAGTAATATAAATAAATAAAATGACCAATTCAAAAAAAGAGTCATTACAATTTAGCTATATAATCAACAAAATAAATTTTGACGCCATAAAAGCCACAGTACAGATGTATGAAACGTTTTTATTTGTGTCCAAATTATAATAAAAATTATTACACCCTTGCTAAAGGATATTATAATATTGTCTCGAAATGTGTATTGCATAGAAGAAGACGTCTCCGACCCCGTAAAGTATATATATTCTTGATCAGGACGACGAACCGAGTCAATATAGCCATGTCCGTCTGTCTTTCTGTCTGTCTGTCTATGTCTATGCTTAATTTTAGGCTTTATCTTTGAACTATCTTGATGAAACTTGAGCACGGATGTATTGTGTAGATGTATGCAGTTTGTATGTAAAAATCGGCCCGATCGGATCACTCATATTGCTGCCATAGGAACAATCGGTCCAAAAAATTGGTTTTCAAGTTAGGAAAACCAAACTTGGCATATCGATGTAGTATTATAATCTGACCAATCGGACTAAGTTTTATCAAAATCGGACCACTATATCTCATAACTCCCATTAGAACAATCGGTCGAAAAGAGCTTGTATAAAAAACTTTTAAGATATCGAAAACAAACTCAACATTTCGATGTAGAATTATGATTTGCACAATCTGACCAAGTTTGATCAAAATGGAACCACTATATCATATAGCTGCCATAGAAACAATTGGGTGAAAAATGTGTTTTATGAACTCACCATGTCGATATAAAAAACATGTTCTTTACTATCTGATAAAATTTGACTGAAATCAGACCACTATATCATATGGTTTGCCACAGTAACAATCGGTCGAGCGGAAGATCCCGTTTCTTTCTTGTTTTTTATATGATTTTGGGTACTGCTTCATTTTGATGACTTTATTAATTCTACTTAGCAGTGACACTTTATATAATATCCACAAGCGCGTATTTATTGCCGTGTGATTTGGGTGATTGCCTTGAAAAAAGTAACTATTGAATTTCCTTTAAGAATCACTATATACACTTTACGGTGCATATTTGCGGTTAAACGCATTTTCAGTCCTACGTCAAAACTTATATTTTGTGCGTTGACTATTGAATATGCTTTAAGAATCACTATATACACTTTACGGTCCATATTTGGTTTTAAACGCATTTTCAGTCTTACGCCGGACCTTATATCGCCCATCTCTACGAGCACCGATCACTATTAATTCGTACAGCAAGTTTTTTATAACCAGTATACAATGTTCCAGAGACGATATTTTCATGCAAACTTATTTTTTTCTGAAAGATCATTTAATTTTTTTAATTTTAGAGAAATAAATTTTTGTTGTACTTCAACAACAACATTAATTTCTTTGAATGATTTGCTTAACTGATAAAAAAAAATGTGACCAGTATTAATTCGTGCGGTGCGTTAGCTTAGCTTTGAATTGAAAGAAGATCAAAACAAAAGCAAACAGTGTAACATTATCACTATCTAATCATAATCTGGAAACAGTTATACAGAATGCAGAATGTAAAAAATGACTTATTGCTTCAAATTATTCAAAGTTTAGCACCGATTGTACATGAAAAGCCGATTTGTAAAAAAATAGAATGTTTAGTTCTAGATTATTATGAATCTGGAAACTCTTTTAGTCATACCCGTCAAATTATGTTTATAGAATGCAACACCGTCCCACCCTCCAAGCTATGTTAATAGAATATTGATCATTGTTATTATATAGTAAATTGACACTGTTAACCAAAAATCAACATAGTAAGTTAATAAAGTTAAATTAATCGCAATACTACCCGTTACCATTTAGGCATTGCATAAGCAATATCTTTAATTCATTCGCGAAGATTTTATATCTGTCACTCACTCTCTCGCGATCTTATGCTTCAGTTGGTACGCGGAACCTACATACTGACATACAATTTAAGTCAAATCGCACAATAAATAAGAATTTCGTTAATGCAAATAAATGCAAATACACAAACACAAACTTTCGAATATATTTTTAATAAAATTAATATTTTTTTACTTTTAAACAATTTTTACCTTGACTTATAAATAAAATCTTATAAATAAAAAGTAAAAAAAAACAGTAATAAGAATTAAAAAAAAAAATCCTACTTAAACCCGGATTCGAACCGGGGAACACCTGCTTGGAAGATCTCAATCACCTGCACCACCGCATATGTTGTGTGCCAACTTGCAAAAGTTGTATATACCGGTTGATTTAGTTAATTAGTTTTTTAAATCTGTAAACTCTGAATCTGTAAACAGAACGCAGTGGTGCGAAAGCATAAACAATATCGCTTTTCTGTAACACGCAGCTATGATAAAGCCGAGAGAGAAAGAGAGATGCTTTTCATATATAATGACAGCAAATAAAGGCAAACACAAACACATGAATTTGAAAATACCAAATTTCAAATGCAATTTTCACTAACTTATATTTTATATTATTATAAAATGAATACTTTTTTACTTTTAGACTATTTCTACTTGACTTATAAATAAAAAAGTAAAAACAAAAAGTAATAATAAGATAGATAATCAAAAAAAAACAACATGTTCACACCTGGACTTGAAAACTCGGGCCTTCCCAATTGCGTGGGCCACCTCAACCACATGCGCCAACGCTGAGTTTGATTAAAGACTGGCACAGTCTGTATATAGCGGTTGATAGAAAATTGGCATTTTCAAATGCATGTAATGGCATTTTCAAATGCAATTTTCACAATTTTCACAAGTTTCCGCATATATTTTTAATCTAATTTTTCCAGAGTACGTACCTACGCCCGCATACAAAGCTATTGCCACAAATTTTCAAGTTTCTAGCTTGTGCCTGTGGGTGGGTCGCCAATCAGTCAGGTTGAACTGTTATATATATATAGATATAAAATATATGAAAGTTATTTCATCTATAACATACTTATGTTTAATAATATATTTTATGTGTATGTGCGTATATTTTATCGTTCTATTATTTGTTTAAAGATTCACAGAACTTCAATATGCATTTAGGTATTAGAATAGACATCTACATATGATGTGGGTGCATTTTCTTTTCTATTTCAACTTCGACGCGAGCCTCGTCAATGCCAGCAACAGTAGGGAGCCCCCCTGGCCAAAGAAGCAGTTCCTGCTCGTGCTCCATTATCATATTCGCCTCGGCTATATTACAAAGTGAAATAAATATAATCAGTAACAAAAAATCATGTTTGTGAATGTTAAATATGCTTTAATGTTTGGAAACTCACCTTGGATGCGATGGACTTTGCTGCCATAGGCCCAATCGGTGTAGTATCCCATAACAAATGTAAGCGGTAATAGTGGTGCCAAGACTGCAGCCCGTTTTACCCTCTGGTAATAGCTGGCACAGCTGTACAAAGCAGTTAGATAAAAGCCGCTAAGCCAGTAAAACAGTTCACGATGCTGGGCTATGGCTAGTGCCTGTTCCCGTTGCTTTATTTGGTAGTGCATCTGAATCCAGCGTTCCATCTGTGCTTAAATTAAATGTTTATTGTTTATCCTTGAACACCAAATGTTATATAAATTGTATGGAATTTGCCTTCAGTTCCTGACACTTGCGGTATGCAGGGTCATCATGCTCATAGCTCACGCCAGCGGATTTCTTGCACGAGGCTGTGGAGCCCATTTTACGATTGTGATGCGGTAAGTCACACTGGAATTTGCCGCTATCACCCTCGTACTGCTTGCATCGACCCGTTACAAGCAACATCATTGCGCAGACGCCGACCAGCGAACTCTATTTCCATCTGACGATGTCAGCGCTCAACTATCGAACAGTTGTCTGACTAAGGTATTGCCCGACTGACTGGTCCGCGCTCAAGTCCGTGCATTTGGTTAATATATATTTACATATACATAAATATATGTGCATGCATATGTATATACAAGTAGATTCTACGATGCAATATGGGGAATTATACTTATTTTTTGAAATAAATTCGTTTTTAAGTTACTAAATTTAACAAACTTTTGATGGTAATAGCAGAGATTATAAATATAGTGTTTTATAGTGTTTGGTAATAGTTACAATGGTCGAAAAAAGTATTTGACATACAAGTTAAGTGACTTCTATTTCAGTTAGTGGAGATTGATGTTCTGTATTAGAAAATTAGCGATTTTAAACATTATTAATTTTTTAGTGACTTTTTATTAAACAATTAGAATATTTAATTAGGGAAATAAGTAGATTGACAAGGTCATTTATAGCATCAAAATAAAGATTGGAAAATTTGTATATAAACTTAACTTTTAAATTATTAAAATATACATTGCCGGAAACAAGAATAGCACTAAGGCAGTTGGCAAGCTTAATCTTAGAAAAAAATATGAATATAAAGAAATAATAACCTTAAAATATCCTTTCTGAAGGCAAAACCTGTCCGGTAGTCGGCATATTGCTGGGATATTTTCATAAAATAATCTGTATTGTCAATATCATTTTAAAATGCTTATTTAAATTACTTATTTCCCTAATTACATTTACTAATTTTTCAAGAAATACTCACTAAAAATTTAATAATGTTTAAAATCGCTAATTTTCTAATAAAGAATATAACTCTCCATTATCATGAATTTTTTCAAATTTTTTCATTGACTAGGAACGGAGATAACTGATAAGGTTACTTGACTTGTATGTCAAAATACTTTTTCCGACCACTGAATATTATGAATATGTCTGCGCACACTAAGAGTGTGTGGATGCTAGTATAAGTGTATGGGTGTACAGTCTAGGGAATTTCACCAGAAGACTAATTTCATCATTATGGTAATATTGCATCAGTCTTTAATTGTGCTGTGATTGGTTGTCTGCAGTTGTCGCTTTAAGAAGTACCGTTTTAGCGAGGCGACAGCGTGGCGTCGCTTGTCGCTTTAAGAAGTACCGTTTAAGCGAGGCAACAGCGTGGCGTCGCTGTCGCCGAGTGTGGTTCGTTGGTAAGCACACAGACAAGAAGGAACGACACAGGCAGTTGCGTGTAGATCTTCGAGGTGTAAAAACGAAACTCACTGCGCTACGACGATGCCGAATGAAAGTGATTTTGTTCCAATATCAGAAGTGGGATCTGGCTGAATCAGATGGGCCATGGCGAATGTTAATGGAAATACAAAATAAAAATTTGATCGAGCTTATCAAAGCTGTACAATCAACGACACCGGAACCAACAAATAAGAAAACAATTGTGCTACCAAAATTCAACGCAGACCGCGATGGCGCCGACGCATCGGCGTGGTGTTCAACGGTAAATATAATTTTGGCAGAAAATACCATAAAATGCAGCGCGTTGGTAATGGCCTTGAGTGCATCGTTGGAAGGTAGTGCGTCGCAGTGGCTTGAGCAAATATGTTATCCTGACATAACTTGGGCCGAGTTTAAGGAACTTTTCATGCAGCGTTTTGGCAGCGTAGAAACAGCAGCGGCTATGTTTCTGACACTGTTAGCTAGTTGTCCGACGGATGGTGAATGCCTCTCCAATTATGCTAGTCGTATGATGACGTCACTTATCACGAAAAGGCGCGATATGGATGTGGAGGAAATTGTAGTTTCTGTGACGCTTGCGAAGATGGCTCATGTTGATAACAGATTGCAGCGTCTAACTTTTACTTCGAATATGCGCACCAGAAGTGAATTGCAAACTGAGCTTAAAGCATTCACGTTCAACAAAAGAAAGAAAAATCTACAAGAGGAAACATCTTCACCTGACATAAAGCGTCAGAAACTTTCAACAATAAAATGTCACTTCTGTGGAAAACTAGGCCACAAGATGAGGGAATGTCGAGCTTAACAGCATCAAAATCATCTTTCGTCTCATGCTATGAACAGAAACGATAGGAGTGCATCCGGTCACCAACAAAAAACGAATGTAACCTGCTTTAAGTGTGGTGATCTTGGTCATATTTCAACACATTGCAGTAAGTCCAAAATGGACAAGGGCAAGGATACGCACCAGATGAAAAAAATTGGAGCTTTGCGAAGTTGTTGAGCCTAAAGGACAGATGGTTCATCAAGGTGAGACGTTTATAACAACGTTTGATTCTGGAGCGGAATGTTCATTAATAAAACAAAAGATAAGTAACAAATTAATTGGTAAACGAATTAACAATGTAGTGATGTTGAAGGGTATTGGTAGTGGTAGCATATGTAGCACATTACAAATACTTAGTAACGTAAAAATTAATGAATATTGCATTGAAGTATTGTTTCATGTTTTGGACAATGAGTATTTGAGGAATGATATTGTTGGTGGTCGAGAAGTATTGTCCCCTGGATTCAATGTTGTAATATCACCAGGGAAATTCGAAATTATTAGATCAAAAGCTGTAAACTATTGTTCAAATGATGAGAAATTTTGTGAAATAAATACTGATCTTGTTGGGGAAGATAGAGATAAATTACAAGATTTGTTGGAAAAATATTCAAAATCTTTTATTAATGGAATTCCTTCGACTAGAGTCAGTTCGGGTGAAATGAAAATTAAATTAGTAGACCCAAGAAAAATTGTTCAAAGAAGACCATATAGGCTTAGTCCAAATGAAAGAGAATTGGTACAAGACTAGATTAATGAATTATTGCAGTGTAAGATCATAAAGCCAAGTTGCTTACCCTACGCAAGTCCCATAATGTTGGTTAACAAGAAAGACGGCACGCATCGTTTGTGTGTTGATTACCGCGAATTAAATGCTAACACAGTCGCAGATAGATATCCCCTGCCCCTTATACTAGATCAGATAGCCAGACTTTCTGGAGCGAAATATTTTACATGTCTGGATATGGCAAGTGGGTATTATCAAATTCCTATGCACGAAGAATCGGTAGAGTGTACAGCATTTGTCACTCCAGACGGACAATATGAATTTTTGGCAATGACTTTTGGGCTCAAGAATGCACCTTCAGTCTTTCAACGCACAGTCATGCAAGCACTTGGAGACCTTGCAAATACGTTTGTTGTCGTTTATATGGATGACGTAATGGTGGCTGCTGCAACAAGAAGTGAAGCTTTGGAAAGGTTGCAAATTACTCTTGATTGTCTCACGAATGCTGGATTCACATTCAATATAAAAAAATGTTCTTTCCTCAAGTCAAAAGTTCAATATTTGGGATATGAAGTGAGTTCAGGAGAAATCCGTCCGAATTCGCTTAAAGTTACAGCGTTAACTAGCTTACCACCTCCTCAGTCAGTTCTGCATTACGACAATTTATAGGATTAGCGTCTTATTTTAGGCAATTTATGCAAGGATTTTCTTGTTTTATGAAACCGTTATATCTTTTGACTTCGAAGAAAAATGAGTTTATTTGGAGATCGGACCATGAACAAATAATACAAAAAGTTATTTCTATCCTTACACAAAAGCCAGTCTTAGTAATTTTTGACCCGAATCATCCTATTGAGTTGCATACCGATGCAAGCTCTCGTGGATATGGTGCCATATTGTTACACAAAATCAACAACAAATCTCATGCCATTGAATATTTTAGTAAGGCTGCCTCACCTGCTGAATCACGTTATCATTCTTATGAATTAGAAACGCTTGCTGTTGGCTTGTCTATAAAACATTTTCGCCATTATTTATTGGGTAGAAATTTTGTTGTCTTCACTGATTGTAACTCACTTAAAGCATCAAGAACTAAACAGGATCTATGTCCCAGGGTGCAAAGATGGTGGGCGTATTTACAGGCATTAACATTTAACATAGAATATAGAGCAGGTAAACGAATGTCTCATTTTGACTTCTTTTCAAGAAATCTGCCCTCAGCAGAATTGACTTACCAAATTCCTGAAAAACGAGTTAATTTGGCAGAAATATCTGAAAATTGGCTTTTGGCCGAACAGCGTCAAGATTCTGACATAGTTAATATTGTAAATAAATTGAAAGAAAATTCTCTTGCTGAGGACATTGCTAAAACTTACGAGTTGAGAGCAGGAATATTATATCGAAAAATTCAACGAAATGGTAGAACTTGATCTTCAATTCAATTGTTCCTCGATCATTTAGATGGTCCGTAATAAACCAAATCCACGAGTCAATCATGCACTTGGGATGGGAGAAGACGTTAGATAAGGCCTACGACTATTACTGGTTCGATAACATGTCCAAGTATATTCGGAAGTTTGTTGAAAACTGCATTACGTGTAAAATGTCTTCTTCGGGTAAAGTTCAAGTTAGTCTTCATCCAATACCAAAGGTAAATACACCTTGGCACACCATTCACATCGACATAACTGGAAAGTTGAGTGGCAAGTCCGATCAGAAGGAGTATATCATTGTTCAGGTAGACGCTTTTACTAAATTTGTTTATTTAACTCATACGCTTAAAATTGATGCTGAAAATTGTATAAAGGCTGTCACGTCGGCTATATCTTTGCTTGGGGTACCAAATCGCATGATAGCGAATCAGGGCAGATGTTTCACTAAATTTAGTGAGTTTTGCTCACAACAAAAAATTAATCTGCATTTGATTGCGACAGGTGCAAGTAGAGCAAATGGACAAGTTGAACGAATAATGAGCACCTTAAAGAACTTATTAACTGCGGTTGAAACTAGCAGTCGATCTTGGCAAGATGCCTTAGGAGAAGTTCAATTAGCTTTAAACTGTACGGTTAGTCGAGTGACAAAGGCAAGCCCCTTAGAATTGTTTATCGGTAAAGTTGCTCGTCCGTTGGGGTTGCTTCCACACTGCGATATGGTACAAGAGGTCGACTTAACAGAAGTTAGAGCACGAGCAGGTCAAAATATTTCAGCTGCAGCAGCATATAACAAAGTGCAATTTGATAAAAGCAAAGCTAAAGTTGTTGGATACAAGGTTGGAGATTTCGTGTTGTTAAAATATTAAGAAAGGCATCAAACAAAGTTAAGTTCAAAGTTTAGGGGGCCGTTTCAAATAACTGAATTGTTAGAGGGGGATAGATATATGCTCAGGTCTTTGACAAATAATAGAAAATATAAATATGCCCATGATGACATAAGAAAAATGCCAAATGGACAAATACCAGCTGAATTTGAAAGCGGTGATAAGGATTTAAATAATGTAATTGAAACAGACACTGTTGAAAGAGACAGTAATGAAGAATTGAAACAGACACTGCTGAAAGAGACAGTAATGAAGAATTGAAACAGTCACTGTTGAAAGAGACAGTAATGAAATAGTTGAAACAGACACTGTTGAAAGAGACAGTAATGAAATTATGTAAAAAGAAACTGTTGAAAGAGACAGTAATGAAATAGTTGAAAAAGAAACTGTTGAAAGAGACAGTAATGAAATTATGTAAAAAAAAACTGTTGAAAGAGACAGTACAGATGCCTTAAGGGCTTATAATGAAATTTGTAATAATAATGTAAGCACAAGTGCAAAACAATTGTTTTGATCATGGTGTGTGACGCATTAGGTATTATTATGTAAAATCTGTGCGGTTAATGATAAGTAAAAATAAGCTGTGTTAAAGAAAAAGAATTTGTATTAGTTAAGAAAAAAACAGAAATATGAAGATGTAATTTGTTAATGGAAAATATAAGCTTAGATGAAAAACTAAAAGTTATATTTGAAAGTTGATTGAATGGTAACAAAACATTTTTGGTAAAATTGCACGAGGTCGTGTAATGGTCAGGATGGCCGTGTCGGAGCACACTAAGAGTGTGTGGACACGATATGGAGAGCCATAGGTAACGACAAGACGGCTGCAACTTTTCGGCTCTCTTTGCGCATGTATGTCACATTTTACTAAAGACGACGTAATAGACTCAAAATGTATGAATAAAATGTACTTTTTTTAGTTAATCGACTGCTGCTGCTGATTAGGGGATCTAGCTTGGTAATGACTACCCGCATAATATAGGAAAAAGTCAAGCGCTTCTAATGACATACCTCCGACTTCTACATATCCATACATTACCTGCAATAGCTTGCTAAAGTCTGAAATTGTTGAAAAATTTGTATCTTTGTATGAAAAAGTATCTAAATTTTCAAAGTATGTTTATGAAAATTAGCACATATGCATTTTACATATAAATATAGTACATATCCTAAAATGGATCAGATCGGATAACTATATGATATATTTTCGGTTTTAATCTGAGTTTGTTGTATGAAAAACTTTGTTGTTTATTAATATATCTTAACTGACTACAGCTATGTGTCAGTCTGTACTCTACCAGCTGACCAAATTTGATCAAAATCGGACCGTTACATCATACGCTATATACTTTGAAATAGAGATACTTTTCATAAAAGATACAAATTTTTCAACATTTTCTGACTTTGATAAGCTATTGTAGATAATCTATTCAAAATGAAGAGGTCAGAGATATGTCATTAAATACGTTTGACATTTTCCTATATTATGCGGGGAGTCCCTTCCAAACCAGATCCCGCAATCAGCAGCAGCCGCCGATTAACTAAAAAAAGTGCCTTTTTGGCGTACATTGTGAGTCTATTGCGTTGCCTTTGGTAAAATGTGACGTCACAAGACTGCGACGCAATATAACGGAACATAACGGTCGTGCGCACGATAAAGAGAGCCATAGGTAACGACAAGACGGCTGCAACTTTTCGGCTCTCACTGCGCATGTACGTCACTTTTCATAAAAGATACAAATTTTTCAACATTTTCTGACTTTGGTAAGCTATTGTAGATAATCTATTCAAAATGAAGAGGTCAGAGATATGTCATTAAATGCGTTTGACATTTTCCTATATTATGCGGGGAGTCCCTTACAAACCAGATCCCCCCCATCAGCAGCAGCAGCCGATTAACTAAAAAAAGTGCCTATTAGGCGTAGACTGTGAGTCTAAAATGTGACGTCACAAGACTGCGACGCAATATAACGGAACATAACGGTCGTGCGCGTGGCGTAACCTAGTCTCTCTCAATCGTGGTGTGTGGATGCTAGTATAAGTGTATGGGTGTACAGTCTCGGGAATTTCACCAGAAGACTAATTTCATCATTATGGTAATATTGCATCAGCCCTTAATTGTGCTGTGATTGGTTGTCTGCAGTTGTCGCTTTAAGAAGTACCGTTTTAGCGAGGCGACAGCGTGGCGTCGCTTGTCGCTTTAAGAAGTACCGTTTTAGCGAGGCAACAGCGTGGCGTCGCTGTCGCCGAGTGTGGCTCGTTGGTAAGCACAAAGACAAGAAGGAACGACGCAGGCAGTTGCGTGTAGATCTTCGAGGTGTACAGACGAAACTCACTGCGCTACGACGATGCCGAAAGAAACGGATTTTGTTCCAATAAATACGTCAAACTGTAATGTTAAATAGCAAGAAGTCTTAACACTCGACCCACTGTTAAGTCAGCCGCTGTTAAAACAGCTGTGTAAACCAAAGCGAACGTGGTCCTGTTTAATAAATTATTTTTTCATAAAGTAGACAAGCTGATGTTTATTAAACTTGCTGTTAACCAATTTATTTCGGTTAAAAGTGGCTCAAATTTTTAAGCAAACAACATTTTGTGGTGTGTTCTTTGTTTTGATAGTTTTGTGTTGATACTGGTATAGTACGTGTTTGTCGCTCGTTCTTGTAAATTATAAACTTGCTCCAAAAACAAAAAAAAGGACTTTTAAGCTATTAGACTATATGCATATTTAAGACATCAATTTTGAATTGACATCTGTTAACTCAACCTGCGCTTTTTGCTACGAAGCCACAACATATGAAATGTCGACCAGAAAAGAACGAAAAATGGTCGAAAAAAAATTTGTTTCTCCAAAAAATATTAAAAAATGACATACATATTGTTAACATAAAATTGTAGCTTGCTTAATTTTTAAGTTTATAATTTAATCCAGAAAATAAGAATAATTCGTTATAGTGCGTCGTAATATTATTTTGTTTTTCTTCAGCATGTCCATACATAAATACATACATTTAGTTACGTTTCCACTTCAATGAATTGATGTAAAAACACTTTGAGCACTTAATAATCTTTTTATTTATATTTAAAAGACTGTTCTGTACAGTTTGGTATCAGCTTATGAACTAAAATAGCGGGATGCTGCTTAGGAATATCAGAACTCAACATTTGGCTCTTTTCTTTTGAAATTTATATTTTTCTTATTAAACAAATTCGAGTGTTGCTAAGGGCTGGATATTTGGATGCGTAAATCTTTCGCATTTTGCATTACCAAAGTGTTAGCATTGACTCTCTGAAAGGCTGGCTATCGGATATAGAAAGCTTGAAGGCTTTTCAGCCGATAATTCTAAGACGTCAATCTTCCCTTTCATTTTTTCGACTACGTCCTCGTGCTCATTTTGTTCTTTTGAATCTATAAGTTTGAAAAATATTTGTTTGGTATGGATTTCAATTTAAATGCAATATAGATTACAATACATATTATAATTATTGATTATAAAGAGTTGGTTATGGTATTAAATTGTTTATTTTCTCTTTGTTCGAGCCATATTACTTCTTTGTTTTAATGTTCGATAAGAGTGTGATTTTGGTTATATTATTTAAAAAAAATTTAGGTTAAGACTAATCGGAATAGAGATTTGATATTGATAACACTATGAAACAGCATTATGTATTCCGGAATTAAAAATCAAATTATATGTAAAATGGCAAGATTTTCGACCTTTCAAAAATGTTGCTTTTGTAAAGTGACAATAACTCTGAACAAAGTTTATTGATATTAAAAGTGTTTATATTTTTAAAAAAGGTTATAAAATTACCTATAAACCTTACGCCATTTTTTAATTCGATAGTTCGTTTAGAAGTTAATAACGATTGAAATGAAAATTTGCCTAAAAATAAGCCCATTTTAATAAAAAGCTATTTTTTCGCATTTTTTTTCGAAACCTGGAATGTTGGTATTTTTTATCACTCTTTGGATCTGTACGCTTACTAATTCCAAAATAAATGAAATTTTTCAAATATCACAAGGCAAATATAGAAGATATTAGTTTAGGAGTGGAAATTTAGAAATTTTGTGAAAAAATATCCAATGTGGGAAGATTATGATACTGTTAGAAACCCTGGAAAATTAAAAAAAAAAATTAAAAACCGTCAGCCGATCCCTTTTATCCCAACGCGTCAAATAAGGTATCGTTTGTAAAAATCTTTCAATAAATTTTCAAGTTATAGCCCTCAACCCAACCTAACCATAACATACCCAAAATCGTTTTTCCTCATTGAAAATTCTTTTATATGCTGAGGAAGAAAAAAAACGGCTGACCGTAAAATGCATAATAAATATTTGCAAAATGTTCAGAATTAAATCATTTTTAATGGTTGGTCGTTGCTTTATATCAATGATCCCGAAAAAAGCGATTTTTAAATCTATAAAAGATTTATGGGCTTATAACTTTCACCTTTGTCGAAAGATATTTATAAAATTATATTATTTAATTAGAAATTTGTATGCGTACAGATCCAAACAGTGATACAAAAAACCAAAATTCTGGTTTTCCAATAAAAATTGCACAAAAAATAGCTGCACAAAAAATAGCTGCACAAAAAATAGCTTTTTTTAAAATGGGATTATTTTTAGGCAAAGTTTTTATTTCAATCATCAATAACTTTTTAAGGAATTATCGAATTAATAGTTGTATGTCAGATTAATAGCCTATTTAAAAGCACTATTATAAAAGCACTTTGAATTCGGAGTTATTGTCACTTTACAAAAGCTACCTTTTTGTCTATCGGAAATATAGCTTTTTTCGATTATCCTGGCAACCTGTTTTTTAAATGTCTTTTCGGAACCAGCGACCCATTTTACATATAATTCAATTTAAAAAACTTCGGGATACAAAAATTTTTTTTCGATTTGTTGCATAGTGTAATTTATTAATATCTAGAGTAATTGTATATTTTTATAAGGTGAATGCCTCCGATTTTAGGTTTATTCGTCTCACAATCTTGAAATATTTTGGAATTGCTTAAATTATAAGTTATTACAATGAAGGGTTGTATATAATATTCAAATTGCTGTGTTTCTGCCTAAACATAAATACAATTGATAGGTAAGTTTTAATTATGCCAACAATACATAGGTCTGCGATAATTTATTTTTTAGTACTATACACAATAGATGATATTTGATCAAATTCATCTTCTTTATAATACTGAAGCCATTTTTGATTATGGTCTGAATATCAAATAATCTTAAATTTTAGGTATGTTTTAATTATTTTAGGAATATGTGATAGTATAAAAATTAAATTTTTCCCTTGATTTAACCATGTTGCAGTTTTTATATCTAGTAAATTTTTTGCATGTTTATTTTTTAAATAATCATAATTAAAGAGCTTCTGTATTATATTCTGAATATTCTTCTATTTCTCCTGCATTGAAAAGTATGAATGTTTATCGCTGAACCCTTTCAAAAGGATATTATAGTTTTGTTTTGAAATGTGTTATGCAGTGAAGGAAACGTCGACGAGAGAGTCGATATAGCCATGTCCGTCTGTCTTTCTGTCTGTCCGTCTGTTTCTATGCTTACTTGTGTTGATTTATGTAGTTTGTATGTAAAAATCGATCGGATCACTATATCATATTGCTGCCATAGGAACGACCGGTCCAAAAAATTGTTTTTCAAGTTAGGACAACCAAACTTGGCATATCGATGTAGAATTACGATTTATACAATATGCTTAAATTTGAACAAAATCGGACCACTATATCTATTATAGCTATTATAGCTCCTATAGGAACAATCGGTGGAAAAGTGCTCGATTAAAAAACTTTGTTTTTTTTAGATATCAAAACCAAAGCTGGCCTTCAAAATTTTCTTAGGAGGCCATTGCAAGCTTCAGCGTGCCGAAGATAGCCGTTTTTTCGCGTTATTTTTTTATATGATATATTTATGTTCGTGTTATTTTTAATAACTTATTTTTGAGTTGTTAACATTATCTGAACGTTTTATTACCAACTATGTTCTAATTAGTTGCAGGATCACATAGTGCCACAAATGACTAAACCTGGCTGTTGGCTGGCGAAAATCCTCTATCTGTACCCTCTACGCGGGTGCAGGCTGGTCAATGAACGCTGTATTTACCTCGGAGTAAACGGGTAATACCTAGTGTCACTTGCGCGCAAAAAAAATCAAAAAGCGTGACTGCTACCACTGGCGGGCACGGGGAGAAGAAATTCTTTCTGCGTGTCGCCAGCAGTAACACCTCTACCATGGTTGGAGCAGGCCATGGTGGTTGCAAAGAAACTTCCAACAACAACAACAAAAGAAACCCGTAGCCAAACTGTGACGTGGCAATGCCGTTGTCGACTCTGACATGAATTGCGAATCGCACGGTGGAAGCATCATGTCAGAGGCCGAAAATAAACTTCTGCTATCCCCAAATCAGGCGAATGCCAGTACCTCTCATAGGGTCTAACCCAAACGAACAAAGGAGGGTAACAGAGCCAAGGCGCAATACAAGGCTGCTCTAAAGATCAGAGCTCGACCCAACAGCGGTATTGGACAGAACACTGATTCCGTCCGTTCCGGATTTGCCTAGGCAAAAATACTCTTTCAACGGGTTGAACCTAAGTAATAGTCTCTTAAACTATTAAAATGACAGAATCCTGACGTTCCGACTGCTGATTGGCAAGTGATCCTTGTAGCTAAGCCCGTTAAGAAGGGTCAGCACATGATCCTGCAAATCAACAAAGTAGTAGGGGATCTGTTGTAAGCACGATATTGAAAGATGCCATTGAGCGTGTACCTCAAAAAACGCCATCCGTACGAAAAAAAGGCCAATACGTTGGAAACCGTCAAAGTGAAGAGGGTCCTTGGCCTTGAAGTCATGGTGTTAGCCGCCCACGATGAGGATGAGGATGGTGTCGGCACAGCTTCTCTTAGCCCTGGAGCAAGGGCTTGCCGATGTGGCTTTGGCTCAGAGGCCTTGGTTGGCAGCATGCAACAAGGTTTCTGGGCTAAAGTCTGCTAATTACAATGTGTTTAACGCAATGACAGAAAGTATGGCTAACACAGCCATTCTTGTGAAGAAAGGCATCTAGGCTTATTAAATGTCTAATTACAGTTCAGACGATCTTACTGTCGTGGCGCTAGAGGGCAACAAGAACGAACCCACGCTCATAGCATCCTACTACATGGCGCACGATAGGAGGCACCACCCGACGAAATCGAGAGGCTGGTCGCGGAGGCAAGCCTTAAGAAACAGCCTCTTGTTGTTGGAACGGACATCACACTGTGTGGGGCATTCCAGACATCAATGACAGAGGTGAGTCTCTCATAACGTTCATACTACAATATAATTTAATAATAACAAATTTTTGTGAAGAGCCTACTTACGTCGGTCCCACTCATCAAATATTTTAGATTAAACACTCAGTACAAAGGTGGCGAATGGAGAGTCCTTAAGAGACTTTCCTTTTTAGATCACAAGTATGTCCAATTAAATGTACAGTTTTATTTTTGATTATACTCTTCCCCAAACAGTATTCAGAAATCCCCAGAACACAAACTGGGAGAAATTCTGTATAACAATCGAGAAGAAGTTGCAAGCAGTAACAACAACCGCATGAAAGGTGGATATAGAGCAGTCCTTGAAAATGCTCGTACACCACCTTAACTGTGCAAACCACGTATTATGCAGACCTTCTAAGAGGAAAAGAAGAACCAGACCTCCCTGGTGGACTTCAGAGCTCAGCATAAAAAGGAAGGATGTACAATATGTCTTCAAACTTGCCAAACAGACGGAAAAAAAGATCATATGGAATGAATACAAAATATTACACCGTGACTTCAAGAAAGAAGTCCAGAAAGCAAAACGGATCACATGGAAAATCTTCTGCTCTGGCATAGAGAAGGTCACAGAAACCGCGAAACTCCAGAAGTTGCTCTCAAGCCAGCCACCCATACAGAGTCAGCTGAAAACGGATGGTGAAAGATGAACGGAAAGCAGTATGAAAGCAATATGTGCTCTTGCGTAGCTACGCACTTCTCTTGCAGCACAGAAGTTACTGAACCAGACATATTCTAAACAACAACGCAAACGGAGACACCCGCAGACATAGTCAACCCGAAGAAAATCCAGTGAGCTTTAGATTCGTTCGCGAGTTATATGTTCCCTAAATTGTACCGTATATTTCCTGTCATGCTACAGATGACCAAAAATCGGATAATGCCTTGGCTACATCCACTTTTTGAAGCATGTCTAAGGTATGGCTACCTGTGGCTAGGTGTACTCCTCGGATCATGTTCTTGCCCAAAGCAGGCAAGTGCAGTCACGAGCAGCCGAAAGGCTACAGACCAATAAGTCTCCCCTCTTTCAGCTTAAAACAATGGAAATACTTCTAGAGCTCCACGTGAAACAGAATGCGTGCATGATCATGAAGCCAAATCAACATGCATAATCAAAAGGGAAATCAGTGGAAACAGCTCTACACTCCCTAGTAGCCACCATTAAAAAAGCACTCCACCATCAAGAAAACGCATTAGGCGAAGCTTGAGAGCTACAGCATGCCACTCTGCAGAAGACTCATGGAAACACAATCTGTTGAGCTGCAGAAGAGTCAGTGCCGAGTGGTGAACCACATCCATAACAAGGCCGGTACATAGAGGCACGCCGCAATGCGGAGTCCTATCACCGTTGCTATGGAACCTAGTGGTAGACGGACTATTGAAAAAATTTCACAGGAAAGCCCCTAAGATAACCACATCTTCTGATGACATAAGCATAATTATCACAGACAAATTTCAATCGACTCTCAGCTCTATTATGTACTACACATTAAAAGAGATACTAGGATGGGCCACAGAAGCCGGACCTAGCATTAACGCGGACAAGATGGACGTCATTCTCTTCACTAAGAGCTACAAGATACCGCTGTGGAACCCGCCAAAGGTGAATGGTATTCCGCTCACATTGAAGAAACAGATTAAATATCTAGAAGTGTTTCTGGTCAGCAAACTGACTTGGAGACCCAATGTGGAAGAAAGGCTGAAAAAAGCTATTGTCGCGCTCTATGCATCTCAAAAGATGCTGAGCAGTACTTCGGGCTTTTCACCACGACTGATGCTTTGAATCTATATTTCAGTGGTGCGACTGATCCTACTTTACGGCGTTCTGGTATGGTGGCAAGCCACTGCTTCGTTAAGGTTTAGTCCAACTTAAGCACTAGAAACAATAATGTGCGTCAACCCCCTGGACATTCAAGCACAACTCATTGCACAGAAGACTGCACAGCGGCTCTGCGCAACTGGGAAAAAGACACTCCAAGGTTTTGGACACAGCTCGATTGGCAGGGAGATGCAGAGTAGCACAGACTACGTAAATCCTCGGACTAATTTCAAAAGTACAACAACGTTCGATGACCTAGGCACTGCTAGAACAGTGCACATCTATTGGGTTCAAAACCACCAGGGTATCGACGGAAACGATATGGTAGACCGCCTAGCTAAAGAAGGTGTCGGGCTATCTCATGAAAATGCGAAAAAAATATAAAAATCTCCTTGCAGTCCTTACGCAGCGACCTGGAAAAAACTGCCTTGACTGCAGCTGATAGGAAGTTGAATAACACACCTCGTTAATGGTAGGAGTACTGACTGGTCATTGCCTGGTAGCAGCACATGCTTAGAAACTAGGAATAACAACAGATGAAAGCTACCGCAAATGTAAGGAGCCAGCAGTTTCTAAATTACTGAAACACCTGACTTGCAGCTGTCCAGTACTCGCTCAGCTCATCACTGGAAGAAGTGGCCAAACATACTCCAAGTGCGCTATTATCCTTTGCAAAACGTATTCAAATACAAGAGGACTACAAAATTTCCAAACGATCTTCAGTATTCGGCACCACTAAGTACCAGCTTAGGTATATGTGTAACCACCACGGTGGTTTACCGATTCAACCTAACCTGTCTCTATCGTTTTACATTCAGGGGTTATTTGGAAAGGAGTATCTGTTCGCTGGTGTTCGCGTTTTGCTGTATTGCAAATAACACATTGATTTATTATTATTTTTCCTTGTTTCTAAAGCAGAACTGGAATAAAAAAAATATTTTCTGTAAGAAGTTAGTATTGTTTTATTTATGCTATTGTGTATTTAGTCTGCCTGAATATCATGTATTATAGAACTAAATTCAGCAAAGTTTTGTATATTTATTCGATTTTAAATACATTTTGTTGATAAAGTGTCTGTCTTTGGGCCGATAACTCTTACATATGCTCTTTGTAACATAGCAAAATCTTATTCATCGTCTATAAAAGTGGCTGTGGTGTGTCCACAAAAATATTCTTTAATGTTATCTGTTGCGAAACATATTGTCATGATAGTCTATTTTTAAAATTGTTTTGCCACAATAATGGTCTGATGTTGCATTAAATTTATTAGTTTTATTAAAAACTATTTACTTTTTAAAAAAATTTAAGGGTTTTCCGATATTATAAAACCATGATTTTTATTTTTAAGTGAGCTATATGGTGGTACTGTAAGTGTTTCTAACACATTAACTTCTTCTTCCACTTTAATTCACTATAACTTGTCTCCTACAATCTTCCCTCTATCAGATATATGTTTTAAATCAAAATCGTATTTTTTGAGTTTTATTTTATATCGTTGGAGTTTTATGTGGCTCTTTTAGTGTATGAAGCAACTGTAACGTTTTGTGACAACTATTAATTTTAAAATGCCGTCCATAAATGTAATGTCTAAAATATTTTGTTGCCCATACGATAGCTAGAAGTTAAGTTTCGTTAGTTGAATATTTGACCTCATGTTCATTTAGGGTATGACTCGCAAATCAGGCCTGTTTCCATTTTCGGTGGGACTTCGCGTATTAAATCACTCGAGAATTTGCCAAATTTCCCCTTAATTTCCCGCGTATTTCCCTAGGATTTAAAAATAAAAACAGTTGATTTTAGAAATGAAGCACCTTCATAATCAGAATTTAAATGAATTTATTTGCGCTGAAAACGTTTATGAAGGCCACTGTGATTCATGATCGAATCGCTCGAACCAAATTTTATAATATGCTAGGAAATAAAAACCATTTTTATAATCATATTTTCATTTCCAAATTTTTTATTTCTTTATATTTTGAAGAGCGTCCAAATTTTTTGTCTCAATATCTTCCATATTTTGGAAATGCTGGACCGTTGTTGAATTGTTGTCATAAAGGTGTTTTGTGGGTTAAATGATGCCTTTATCTCGTCCAAGCTGTCAGCAAAACCATTCATTAGGTTGTGTTGGTTGCGGTACACGTCCTCAAGGCTATCGTTGCGTCGACTTCGCTTCGAGGCGTTTTCGGACTCGCCTGGGTGATCTGCTGGTCGATCACGCTTTTCAGCTTGCTGCTTGTCCACCTCCTCCAATCCAAACACTTGGCCACCTCCTCGCCCTGAACCATCCTATACAGGCTGCGCTCTGTGGCAATGTTGGCTTCCATTGCCGTTAGAGCCACCTGAATATTTTGGAAATGCTGGAGCGTTGTTGAATTGTTGTCATAAGGGTGTTTTGTGGGTTAAATGATGCCTTTATCTCGTCCAAGCTGTCAGCAAAACCATTCATTAGGTTGTGTTGGTTGCGGTACACGTCCTCAAGGCTATCGTTGCGTCGACTTCGTTTCGAGGCGTTTTCGGACTCGCCTGGGTGATCTGCTGGTCGATCACGCTTTTCAGCTTGCTGCTTGTCCACCTCCTCCAATCCAAACACTTGGCCACCATCCTCGCCCTGAACCATCCTATACAGGCTGCGCTCTGTGGCAATGTTGGCTTCCATTGCCGTTAGAGCCACCTGAATATTTCGTCCGCCATCAGTTGCCAAAGCCTCTCGCTTGTTGTGATTTAATTTGCGCCGTATAGTCACTTTCCGGTCAATATGTATATATATATGTATATAATATTTGTGTTAGTTTAATTTGAATTTTAAATACCTTCTTTCATGACTGCACACGTCTTTTGCAAGTGGGTTAGCAAGATTTAACATACACCGCAACTCGATAGCCTTTTACAAATCTCTTTTTAAATATATATATCTTTATAAATGATATCAGAGTTTGCTGTCATAAATTTAAGGATTATTTCGTCCTGCTGGGCATTTTTATGTTTACGCCTATAACCAGTTTTAAGCCAATAAAAGAGGAAAAACAGAAAATAATACTTACATGTTCATATTTGTGTTATTTTCAACGGCTATATATTAGTGTTGAGCATTATCAAACAGCAGTATAGCAATTTGTAAATTGTTTTTGCATGGTTGGCAGCTGTTTCACTGTGTTTGTTCAGATTACCCATTTAGATTTTTATGAATTAAAATAATACATCTGAGCACCAACGAAGTTGTTTTTTTGATTTAAAATAATTGTTTGTTTGTCAAAACATTGATTGAATATTTCACGCATAAGGGCAATCACATCAAATGTTCCCTTTAATTTGCCTCAAAATATCGTGTTGTACATAACTGGCTGACCAAATACGCGAAATTTGCAGCCAAGAGCTGACCCAAAAAATGGTATGACTACTAAAAAGCTATTAATAAGCTTTATAAAGCTTAAATTACAAAAGTGGTAAAGCAATGTAATTGTGGAAACAACAGACATTTTTTTTATATTTTTTATTAAGTCAAAAGTGGTTTCAAGTACCGAAATGAAAGCGCGGGCTAAAACTCAAGCGAGTTTAAATACGCGAGTCTTGGAGGCAAATTCGTAGAGGGAAATTCGTTTCCGTGAGATCTTGCCGAAAGTGAAATTGAGATTGGTACGTATATTTGACCATAACTTGCGTATGGGTCAACCGATTTTTAAAATTTATCCAACAATAAAAAGCTTATACGTAGGACTAAAATAAATAGATCAGATGCTGTTATATGTACATACATGTGAATACGTATATGTGTTATGGACGGTTATGGACTGGGTATAGAGTGTTCCGCAGTCGGGAATCCTTAAATATAGCATTATTACTTGTTAATGTTGAAACTTTCTTTACCATTAAATACTAACAAGTATTACACCAACTCGTGAGTTGTAACGTCTGTATGTGCATGCGTACATGCGTAGTTAGAGTCAAATGTTGCATACTATAATACGCAAGCAGTGCATAGTGACTCGTTATGCTCAAGTGCAAAAATCTGTTACATTTGATAAGATATCGATCTGAAAAAGAATAAAGGAATGTTTGATTTAAAAATGAAATGAAACATGGTACAAAAAAAGGCGTAAATTAACGGTCAAACAAAAACAGATGTTGATAAATATTTATTATTATTTTCTACACTTCAAGACACTTGTCGAGGAACATCATTTTAAAAGTTGGAGGGTATATATTCATGAATATAATATGATTTTTTTTTTTACTTCGGTGGTGTCTCTGATTAAAGTGCAATGAGCTTTTCCATTGAGAGCAGCGACCGAAAGTGGGTTACAGAAACACCGCTGCTGGGTTTATATGGAGATAGCGGCCAAAAATACTTCCAAACAGCTTCTCGGCCTAAAACTTCGGATGTATGTTGACTATAAGATTTATTATATTTATGCAAAAGTAAGCGTGGCTGACACGCGTAGCTGACACGCTGACTATTGCGTATATGAAAGAATCAAAATTTTTACTTACCTATTTTCTCGAAAATTTGGATTTGGTTATCAATTGGAGGACGCAAAGACGTCACAAATAAGTCGTTTTCATCAAAACTGATTTCAAAAAATTATTCTCTAAAATTACAGATTGGTTCTTTTGTACTTTGCCCAATATAATAATTTTTTTTTAGTTATAAAGCTTATACAATGTAATAGGTCCATATGGTCATCATCACAACCTTCATCTGTGACCTTCTATTTTACTATTGTTAAAATCTTAATTTTTTTTGGAATCGTACCAGTTTTCCGTTACCAAATTTCAAAAATGAATGTCCTTGAAAATACGCAGTCATACGAGGTGCCTGATGTAAGATAAATAAATTATAAAATAAGGATAAAAATAATTAATATATATGAAAATACAAAAACAACACAATATAACAAAAAAAAAAATAAACTTAAAAACATCGTTAGAGGTGCCGGATGCTGAAGATCGTTGGGAAGCTTTGTAGTCCTTTTGTATTTGAATACGTTTTGCAAATGACAAGAGCGCATTTGGAGTATGTTTGGCCAATACGTGCGAGCCAATACGTGTTTGAATCTTTGTTGAACGAGTGCTGAAGAGTTGCAAATCAGGTGTTCCAAGGTTTCAGAAACTCCTGGCTCTATCCAGAACCACTATAACGTGCTTTTTCAATATGAGCGGTATAGCTTTCACCTTTATCGGTTTCCACCGCGGTACCTTGTTTTTCTTGTTAAAGAGAATGAGGTACATCTTGTCCGCGTTGATACTAAGTCTGGCTTCTTTGGCCCATCCTAGTATCTCTTTCAATCTGTAGTCCATGATGGAGCTGAAAGTCGATGGACATTTGCCTGTGATAATTATGTGTATGTCATCAGAAGATGCAGTTATTTTAGGAGCTTTCCTTTGAAATTTCTTAAGTAGTGCGTCTACCACTAAGTTTCATAGCAGAGGTTATAGGACTTCACCTTGCGGCGTGCCTCTATGTGCCACCCTTGTAATGGATGTGGTTTCCCACTCGACATTGACTCTTCTGCAGCTCAACAGGTTGTGTATCTATGAGTCTACTGCAGAGTGGGATGCTGTAGCTCAGGCTTCGCATTATTATTTCTGTCGACACATTGTTGAATGGAGCGGAGATGTCTAGACATACGCCCATAGCGTATTCTTGCTGGTGGAGTGCCTTCTTAATTGTGTCTACTAGGGAGTGTAGCGCTGTCTCCACTGATTTCCCTTTTGTGGATGCGTGTTAATTTGCGTCCACGGTCATGTATGCCTTCTCTTTTATGTGGAGCTTTAAAAGTTTTCCAATGGTTTTTAGCAGAAAAAGACTTGCCGGTCTGTAGTCTTTCGGTTGCACGTGACTGCACTTGCCTGCTTTGCAGGAACACAACTCGTGCAACTCTCCGGCCTACAGTATGGCTACGCGCACCTTAGACATGCTTTAAACAGTCGGATTAGAAGGTTATCTATGACTTCCGTTTTGCTTTTCGAACTTCTTTCTTAAAGCCACGGGTGTAATATTTTGTATTCATTTCATATGATCTTTTCTTTCGCTTGTTTGGCCAGTTTAAAGGAATACTGTATCGAAACAACAACAAAATTTGACAGAAAAATTTCTCAACTAGAATCAATCGGTAGACACTTTATTTTTTAATTAATGCTTATATGTTTGAAAGTATGAACAGCGAAAGTAAACACTTTTATAATCATTAAATGTAGACCTAATTCGTGAAAAAAGAATTATACGGGAGCTAAAACTCTAAGTGAAAATCTAGGAGACAAACTCAAGACACATTAAAAATACACTTTACTACAAATTGACTTTACACAACAGACACCACAGATAAAACAAAAATTATGCATTCAAAATAAAGTTAATACCTTTGTGATCAAAACGTATCGTTGCTTTAATTTATTCTGTTACGATTTAGTTTAGTTTTTTATTTTGAAGTAGAGCTTCATTTGCAAGCATCTTAAAAAATTAAAATAAAATGAGCACTTGCTCTCACTTCTAATGCGATTCTTGGAATTAGTAGATAGAATAAAAGAAAAATTAGGTGATGAAAACTTAAATCATATTAGAGATAGTACGATTACTTATTTCATGACAATTTTTACTTTAATTTTTTTAATTTTTGGCCTATGGAGTCGTCCATTTTTTTCATAATGTGAAGATAATGCCTTAGATATCGGATATTAGTAAGGAATTCATTAAACGTGTCCTAGTTGTACTGAATGTTTTCAACTGTAAAGAAAAAGTAAGCCCCAAAAAATGTGGACTATATGCAGCAAGAACCACAAAGCTATTTAAAGAAAAGTATCCTCAAAAATTATTTACCCTACGTTTATGGATGCTGGTCAGGCCATTATTGAAATTTCATTAGAGTATTATACCTTTTTATCAATTTAATAAATAAATAATAAATATATTGATTAACAAGAAAGAAACAGTTATCTTTGACATGCCAAAGATAAATGCCCATGCTAAAAATTTCAATATTTGGCCGATCGTTCCTACGGCAGCTAAATGATATATAGTCGTCGGATTTTGATCAAAATTAAGAAGATTATCTATAGGATAATCAAATTTAGAATTGACAAGTTTGTTGGAAATATCTTTTAAAACAAAAATATTGCTCATTCATCAAGTTTTTCAAACAATTGTTATCTATTGTTGTCTAACTCGCACTGCCGATTTGAACGTGCATCAATTAATGACGCACTGTTCGTTTGAGTTCTGATTAGAAACTGATTTTATCCAATCTACATTGGGCGGAAACGGCTTTTTTTTGGCAAAAACTTTGTGAATTTGCGGCTCATATTATTTGTGAATTTTGAATTAATTTTTTTAACGCTGCAACCACGCCTTCACCCACACCCACATAAAAGAACCACATTAAATATTAAAATACATGTTTAATCGAGATCATTTTATTTTAATTATTTTTTCTTTAAAGTAAAATATGATCATTTATTTTCCAAAAGATATTAACTAATGAAAATCTATTGTGAAAAATATAAGCTATTTTTTATTAAAATGTCCATAAGTATTACAAAACTATATTAATAGTTTTTTTTTATATTAATAAAAATTGAATAAAATTTATATGTTTATTCATTTTATTATGATATTGTTATGCCTTGATAAAGTAATGTTTGAAAGTTATATAACATTAAATTTTATTAAAATATATTTTCTTTACTTTTAAGCTCGTCCTTATCTCCATATGTCTGGTCTGTAACTTCAAATGTTAGCAACTTTAAAAGTGAAATAACTTCTTTTGGCAGTTTGTGTGATTTTGAAGGCTTTTTTGTTGTTGAGGTTGTTGAGTCGGCTATTTTTCCTGGCATGTAATATCCTATTACGCTTATAGTATTTGTTGCGAGCCTCAGATGCATTTTCGCCTAAGCAACCGACAGGAAGTACAGATGACTCAATAATCTGTGCATCGTGAACTAAAATTTTGTGGATCGTAACGGTCATTGGGTACCACGAATATTTCGACAAAACGAAGCGTCGCTTCACAAAATTTTTGGAATTTTATCGAACAAATTTCATATTCGCATGATATTACTATTACCGCATTTATTAAAATATTTCGAAAAACCGCAAAAATCCGCATATGTTTTAAAATCTATATAAATATATATATAATAACACATACTACCACATAATCACTTTTTTGAATCCTACTGTATCTTACTAGATATGCTCCACGAAACACAACTATATTGAAGTTAAAATCTACAAAAATATGGTTTATTAATAACATTGAAAACATAACGAAACAAAAGCACATACAATTAAACACATATATAGTACTTTTCTATATACCTAGATGTATATTTTCCTTTTTGAGGTATTACAATTAGTCAAACCGTTTAAGAATGCGAGATTGTCAAACATTTACAAATTTTTCAATTAGACTGCGTACAGAAACCACGTGGCACAAAAAGCTAACTTTGGAGGGCTGGCGTAAGACGAGGGTTGTTTATTATAATATAAATTAAATATTTCCGATGAGGAGGGACAATTCATCACTGGAAAAAATATTGTAACCATAAAAATATGAACATTTTTTTTTGGGGTTTTTGCCAAAAAATAGCCGTTTCCGCCCAATGTGCAATCCTAGGTATGATTTTATTCTTATCATGTCGCTGCAGCTGTAAAAAGGATCATAAATAAAATTTTTTATTAAGTGTGTTTCGGACATGCACACACTTAAAATTAGAATAAGTACACATTTCAATAATTTCTTAAATATACGTGCATATATGGATAATTTCTTAAAGGTACGTAAATATTTAATTATGCATTGATGTTCATGCTTGATTAATTGTTTTTGTGGAGCCTATTCAAAATAATGACCCGATTTTGATGATCAAACATAGAACATACCATTCAATAAAAACATTTCAGGTTCAGCACAAAAGCAGCATCTACGTTAGTCAATACACTTGCGGATGTTTTGATACACAAAATAAGTTAATTAAAATCTGAAAAAAATAGCTGAAACTGTAAACTGTTGTTAAAGTTAAGATTGAGAAAAAATTTCAATAAAATGTTATAAAGTCGAAATAAACAAATTATTAAAAGCAATTATTACATATTATTTCTCCAGTTACCCGTCGGGATAACCGATAGGAAATGTTTGCGTTGTGCATAACAAAATTTTCACAAGATTACGTTTCTTAAATGCAAGAGAGAGAGAGAGCGAGAGGGATAGAGTGTGAGCCCGGCGCACGATAGAGAGAGACATAGGTAACGACAAGACGGCTGAAACTTTTTGGCTCTCACTGCGCATCTACGTCACATGCTCAAAGTTACGACGCAACAGACTCTCTTTTTGGGTTAATCGGCTGCAGCTGCTGATTGGGTGATCTGATTTGGAAATGAGTGCCTGCATAATATAGAAAAATGTCAAGCGCATCTAATGACATAACTGAACTCTAAACTACAGCTGCAAGATATAGTGATTCGATTTGGTCAAACTTGGACAGCTGGTACACGGACAGCTATGCCACGCGCATGTCTGATATTCTCTGTTAGTTGGCAGGGCGAGCTCGTGACGTCATATGCTCAAAAATACAAGTATAATTACGAGCTTTTTATGTACTTTTTTGGTCAGATAAATTTATAATATAATATTATAGTATTATAAAATTTCTAACGTTGAAAATGAGATATCTAAGAGCATTATGCGATACACATTCTGCAATAGATTGGCAAACTTAGATAATGTTGGAAACTTGATGTTTTTTTTATGGAAAAATATCTCAATTCTAAAGATATGTTTTTAAAATATACAGCACAAATCTTAAAATGGGATATATTGAATGACTATATCGCTTATCTTTCATGTTGAAATAAGAATCAGTTTGAATCTCAGTTTTTGTATGAAAAACTGTGATGATTGATATCTTGGATATCTTAGTCAAAAACACCAGATCTACGTCACATATACACGTAGCCATTTGACAAAGTTTCATTAAAATCGCACTATAATTTTTGATTAATTCAATTCACATTTGCAATGTTTAAAAAACTAGATAAAACCAAAATTACCTAAATGCTATGTCATCAATAGCGCGACTGCATAATCAAACTGTTCGACCCATTGCTATTATGGAGACTGTAAAATATTGTCGTCCGATTTGATTATGCTTGGTCAGTGGGTATTTAATATATGTTAAGAAAGACAATTGAATTTAAACCGATCATCCCCATGGACCCTATGCAATATAGTTTTCCGATCCGGTTAATTTTGAGACATATACTATCTGCAGATACTGGAAACGTTTATGCCAAGTTACATTAACGTACTTTAAATACCAGCTTGGCAACATTTTCTGAGTTTGTCAATGTATTGGAGAATATGTAGGGGTCAAAGAAAATATTCGATACTCCAATCCCAAAAAGGCCTTTACTTCCATACATTTTGGGAATTGTGCGCAGTATTTGTGAAAATGTGACGTAGATGAGCCGTTATAATCGTTCCTTATGGTTCTCTCTATAGTCTTGCATGAGGAACGTTAAAAGTGGTGGTAATTTTGGTATTTCTGCACTTTGCGTTAGCGTTTGTGTGCTGGAAAATAGTTGTTCAATAACAAAACTCTGAAATTTGTTGTTAATTTATTAAATGTAGGTAATATTATTATGGTTGAGTAATATTGCTTATTCGGAAGAAAATCAACTTTCATCCCTTACACAAGTGCTCAACACAAAGTTCGATAATACACTAAAAGAGAGAGTAAGTAAAGGCCATTCGAGACCTTGTACTACTGTATTTAGTTATTATTATTACATTTAATTTACTTAAATACTCATTGAAAGTACTAGCTTTACTATAAAGATGAAGTTAGTATCAAATTTTCGAATAAAATAAATAGCGTTGGCACGATTGAAACAAACTGTTAATCTTGATCTTCAGTTCAAATTTCAGAAAATTATTAAGAACCGAAAAAATTTAAGAAAATATATTTTCTATACGAAGGGAAAACAGCAGCGCAGCTGTTACATAAAGTGCCCTGCCTGTCTGCCTGCGGCACCGCTGAACTGTTTAAAGTGCTGTGGTTAATTCGTTTTTGTATGTATGTGTGTACGTACACCACCTATACCTAAATGCGTGTGTGATAAACGGAGTACCCGACCAGTTGATTCAACGGATTGTATGCTATGAGACGTGAATTACTACTTAAGACTACTTAAGATACATATCCATATAGATATACTAAATACATAGTATATATGTATATACACTTATAGCAAAAGTTGGTTAGGTACATAGATATGCACATATGTACACACATAAGTATGTACTCCTGTTTTTAGGGTTGCAAACGCGGAGGGATAGGAACGCGTTTCTTTTCGTGCCAACAGTGCTGTGTTTGTCATAAGAAAAGTAATACTCACACATTTGAGAAATTTTTGCTTTCGGAAAATAAGGTAAAACCAAGACATTAAAGTACTTTTTTTTTCTATTCTGATGCAGCGACAATAAGCCCAATCAGGAGCAGGATGCGCTGCTTGAATGATTGACCGCTTACAGATTCGTCGCTTAGGTGCAGCTGCTAGAAATAAACGCACGGGAGGCGGCGGCAGCTTTCACTCCGCCAGCGGTATCACAACGCCAGCGACAGCCAGCACCAGCTCGTCCAGTGGCAACAGCTTGACACCGCAGCAGCATCTACAATCACAATCACATCTTCATCAGTATCAGCACTCGCACTCTCACTTGCGCAGCTCCCAGCAGCAGGTTAGTCATTTTACATTCAATCCATCACCGGGTGGCAGTCTTGGTAACGGATTGGGCACACGACAAGATGCAACCAGCGCACTCAACAGTCCGACGACCATAGTGAACTCGGGCAGTGGCAGTGGTGGTGGCAGCAGCACTGCCTACGTGATGCAACAACAAGTTGGAGGATCATCAACTGCGGCACCCACGGGCACGACTACGGCCATTGGAAGCCAATGCGTCAGCAATACGCACAACAATGGAGCGGGAACAACAGCCTGTGGAGTGGGTGGCGTTGGTGGCGGCCTCAATCTACTGGGCGGAATCGGAGGCTTGGGCGGTGGTGCCGCAGCAGCTGGTATGGGCATATGCGGCGGCATAAGCAGTACTGTGGGAAGTGCTGCTATTACGGGCGTGCCACCTATAGGATTAGGCATCGCCACAGGGATTGGAAATAAGATTATGCTCGGCCGAAAGCAAAGCCTGAAGGGTGGGGAGCCCTTTCTAGCCGATTACGGGCCAGAGGAATCACTTAACGAAAGTGCCGACATTGAGTGGGTGAACAAATTGTGGGTACGACGTTTGATGCGATTGTGCGCTTTGGTTTCCCTGGCATCCGTTTCGTTGAATACGCCCAAAACTTTTGAGCGACATCCCTCATTGCAATACATAACTTTTGTCTCGGATACAGCGGTGACGGTACTTTTTACAGCCGAAATGATTGCCAAAATGCACATTCGTGGCGTACTACATGTGAGTCAGATTTCAGGCTTATTTTTAAGCAGCATTGATGCTTGTTTTGTTCTATTTTAGGGTGAGGTGCCTTATCTAAAGGATCATTGGTGCCAGTTTGACGCTTCAATGGTTAGCTTTCTGTGGATATCTATCATACTACAAATATTCGAAGTGCTTGGAATTGTACCCAAGTAAGTAGTCAGTCATATACTTTACTTAATATAAAACTCTGTTTTATTTTTACAGATTCTCTTACTTATCTATTATGCGTGCACCACGTCCGCTAATTATGATACGCTTTCTTCGAGTTTTTCTAAAGTTTAGCATGCCAAAGAGTCGCATTAATCAGATATTTAAGTATGTAGCAATTTGTTTAATCTAAAAACTCGTGTCATATCGCACTCCTCTATTTACAGACGATCGAGCCAGCAAATTTACAATGTAACGCTTTTCTTTCTGTTCTTTATGTCGTTGTATGGACTATTGGGTGTACAGTTCTTTGGAGAACTAAAAAATCACTGTGTGATGAACAATACGCAGTACGATCTGATGGACAGGCCGTTAGTATTCTGAATATATCTATAAATAATATACCTGCTAACTTATTACATTTCTCAATAGTGTGCTTACGATTAACTCGCTAGCCATACCAGACACTTTCTGTTCAATGGATCCCGACTCGGGCTACCAGTGTTCGCCGGGCATGCGCTGCATGAAAATGGACTTTCTGAGCAGTTATGTGATTGGCTTCAATGGTTTTGAAGATATTGCTACAAGCATTTTTACGGTATATCAGGCTGCATCGCAAGAAGGCTGGGTTTTTATTATGTACCGAGCAATAGACTCATTGCCGGCTTGGCGTGCCGCCTTCTACTTTAGCACGATGATATTCTTCTTGGCTTGGCTTGTGAAGAACGTTTTCATAGCTGTGATAACGGAGACATTCAACGAGATTCGTGTGCAGTTCCAACAGATGTGGGGTGCCAGGGGACATATACAAAAGACTGCCGCTTCTCAAATACTAAGCGGCAACGATTCCGGCTGGCGACTGGTTACTATTGATGATAATAAGCATGGCGGACTTGCGCCCGAGACCTGCCACGCCCTTCTGCGATCTCCATACTTTCGAATGTTGATTATGTCGGTGATTCTGGCCAATGGTATTGTCACGGCAACAATGGCTTTTAAGCATGATGGAAGGCCGCGTCATGTATTCTACGAGAGGTATTACTACATAGAGGTGGCGTTTACATGTCTGCTCGATCTCGAGACATTATTTAAGATATATTGCCTGGGTTGGCGTGGCTACTACAAACATTCAATACACAAGTTCGAATTGTTGCTGGCAGCGGGAACTACACTACATATAGTTCCTATGTTCTATCTGTCCGGATTGACTTATTTTCAAGTGCTTAGAGTAGTGCGCCTAATTAAGGCTTCGCCTATGCTGGAAGGTTTTGTGTACAAAATTTTTGGTCCTGGAAAAAAACTGGGTTCGTTAATTATCTTTACCATGTGTTTGCTTATTATAAGCTCAAGCATTTCGATGCAACTTTTCTGCTTTTTGTGCGACTTTACGAAGTTTGAGTCGTTTCCGGAGGCATTCATGAGCATGTTTCAAATTCTCACACAGGAGGCGTGGGTAGAGGTCATGGATGAAACCATGATTCGTACCAGCAAGACATTGACTCCACTTGTAGCGGTTTATTTTATACTATATCATCTTTTTGTGACACTCATCGTGCTAAGTCTTTTCGTGGCGGTTATTTTGGACAATCTGGAGTTAGATGAGGATATCAAGAAGCTTAAGCAGCTTAAGTTTCGCGAGCAAAGCGCTGAAATCAAAGAAACTCTTCCCTTTCGACTGCGCATTTTTGAAAAGTTCCCAGACTCGCCACAAATGACCATTCTTCATCGCATTCCCAATGATTTTATACTGCCCAAGGTGCGTGAGAGCTTTATGAAGCATTTCGTCATTGAACTGGAAACAGATGACCCATCGCTGGTCGAGAACTGTAAGAGGCCAATGTCCGAGTGCTGGGAATCCAATGTTGTTTTTCGCAAACAAAAACCAGTGCGAATCATGAACAAGACGGCGAAGGTGAGAGCGGCTGGAAGCAGCCTCCGAAAGTTGGCTATCACTCACATAATCAAGTAAATATCATAAATATATAATATCCGTTCCATTTTGTATCATTATTTATACAAATTTTTATTATTATTTTAACACAGCGACAGCAACAATCAGCGTCTTATGCTGGGCGATTCAGCTATGTTGCCAGTTGTTGGTACAAAGGGCGGACTAAAGTCCCAGGGCACTATTACACACTCGAAACCTTGGAGAGTTGATCAAAAAAAGTAAGTGACTCTTGCCCATAGGTGGCATGATTCGTTTGATTTGTGTACGCTACCAATTCACAGATTCGGCTCACGCTCCATACGTCGCAGCGTGCGCTCTGGCTCCATTAAGCTTAAGCAGACTTATGAGCATCTCATGGAAAACGGTGATATTGCAGCGGCACCACGTGCCAACTCCAGCCGAGCCAGGCCCCATGACTTGGATATCAAGCTTTTGCAGGCAAAGCGTCAGCAGGCAGAGATGCGACGTAATCAGCGAGAGGAGGATCTGCGTGAAAATCATCCATTTTTTGACACGCCACTATTTCTAGTGCCACGCGAAAGCCGTTTTCGCAAGATCTGCCAGAAAATCGTTCATGCACGCTACGATGCGAGACTTAAGGATCCACTAACTGGAAAGGAGCGTAAAGTGCAGTACAAGAGTTTGCAGTAAGTGGAGATTTTTTTTGATTATCTACAATTATACATCTAACTTACATACACTTTATCAGCAATTTCCTTGGTCTGGTTACCTATCTAGACTGGGTTATGATTTTTGCAACCACGCTCTCATGCATCTCCATGATGTTCGAAACGCCCAGCTATCGTTTAATGGATCATCCCACATTGCAAATTGCCGAATATGGTTTTGTAATTTTCATGAGTCTAGAGCTGGCTTTGAAAATTCTAGCTGATGGTTTATTCTTTACGCCTAAGGCTTACATCAAGGATGTGGCAGCAGCGCTTGATGTTTTTATATATGTAGTCTCAACTTCATTTCTTTGTTGGATGCCTCTCAATATTCCCACTAGTTCAGCGGCCCAGCTGTTGATGATTCTACGCTGCGTGCGTCCGTTGAGAATCTTTACCTTGGTGCCGCATATGCGGAAAGTGGTATATGAGCTTTGCCGTGGCTTTAAGGAAATCTTGTTGGTATCCACGCTTCTCATTCTGCTCATGTTTATCTTTGCTAGCTACGGAGTACAACTATATGGTGGTCGGCTAGCGCGTTGCAATGATCCAACAATAATTCGTCGTGAGGATTGTGTTGGCGTCTTTATGCGACGCGTGTTCGTTACCAAAATGAAACTAACACCAGGTCCGGATGAGTCTTATCCAGCCATGTTAGTGCCTCGGGTTTGGGCCAATCCTCGTCGCTTTAACTTTGACAATATTGGTGATGCAATGCTTACGCTCTTTGAGGTACTATCTTTCAAGGGATGGTTGGATGTGCGGGATGTTCTCATCAAAGCTGTCGGACCGGTAATATTTGACAAATCGCATACTTTTCTTCTTACTGATTAGATATGTTTCAGATTCACGCCATATATATCCATATCTACATATTCTTAGGTTGTATGATTGGATTGACTCTTTTTGTGGGCGTAGTCATTGCAAATTACTCAGAAAATAAGGGCACTGCATTGCTTACAGTTGACCAACGTCGATGGTGTGATCTAAAGAAACGTCTTAAGATCGCACAGCCACTTCATCTGCCTCCACGTCCAGATGGCCGGAAAATTCGTGCGTTTACATACGATATTACTCAGCACATTATCTTTAAGCGAGTTATTGCTGTTGTGGTTCTAATCAACAGTATGTTGCTTTCTATAACAGTAAGTTTGAACCGTAAGCAGTTACGTTAAATTTAGTTAATCCTATCACCTTGTACATTGACAGTGGATAAAGGGAGAAGTGCATACAGAACGTCTGGTCATTGTAAGCGCAGTGTTGACTTTTGTTTTTGTTGTTGAGGTGGTCATGAAGAACATTGCCTTTACTCCGCGTGGATACTGGCAGTCTAGACGAAATCGATACGATTTGCTCGTAACCGTTGCTGGCGTAATCTGGATTATACTGCAAACTATACTCAGGGTACAGTTGAAAAATATTTTTATTATAGATCATACAATCATTTTTCCAATTAAATTTTTTTTACTCTTTTTAATCCTTTTTCATATCAATAATCGTTTTGGTTTACAGAACGATTTATCTTATTTCTTTGGATTTATGGTAGTTATCCTACGCTTCTTTACCATCACTGGAAAGCACACCACACTAAAGATGCTTATGCTGACAGTAGGTGTATCCGTGTGCAAGTCTTTCTTTATTATCTTTGGAATGTTTCTATTAGTATTTTTTTATGCTCTGGCCGGTACCATACTATTTGGTATGTAAGACATCAGTATGACAGCATAGGAGTTCGGATAAAATATTAATTCATTACTGTAGGAACCGTCAAGTATGGTGAAGGCATTGGACGACGGGCGAACTTTGGATCCCCAGTAACCGGTGTGGCCATGTTGTTTAGAATAGTTACTGGTGAAGATTGGAACAAGATTATGCACGATTGTATGGTACAGCCTCCATACTGCACCCTCGGTGGAAACTACTGGGAAACGGATTGCGGCAACTTTACAGCAAGCTTAATATATTTTTGCACGTTTTACGTGATCATTACTTACATTGTGCTTAATTTGCTAGTAGGTAGGTAAAATATATATGAGATATATATGCATTATTAAGCTTATTTTTTATTGTTTCGCGCTCAGCCATTATCATGGAGAACTTTTCCCTGTTCTACTCAAATGAGGAGGATGCCTTACTATCCTATGCAGACATACGAAACTTTCAAAATACTTGGAACATTGTGGATATACATCAGCGTGGCGTCATACCTGTGCGCAGAGTGAAGTTCATTTTGCGTCTCTTAAAAGGCCGTCTGGAGTGTGATCCGCAAAAGGATCGTCTGCTTTTTAAATACATGTGTTACGAGCTAGACAAATTACATAATGGAGAAGACGTAACATTTCACGATGTTATCAAGTAAGTCAAATTATTTACTATCGTCCTTTAAACTACGGGTATAAATATTGACAAATTTACACCCGGTACCTATTAAAAATAAGTAAAAGGGAGAACTAAAACTGTGTAAATGTATGTAACAGACAGAAGGGGGTAACTCCTACAATAAAAAGAATATGTATGCTTGATCGGTATCAATTGCAGTGCGAATATAGCCGTGTCCATCTGTATGAACACACAGATTTTCCTGCAAACCATACGCAGATCAAGTTTATTCCAAATTTATAATAACCCACCCTCACCAAAGCAAATCGATTAAAACTATTTACGGACACAATTTTATGTTCATTGCTTTGTTGGTATACGTAACATAATGATAATGTGGATCTGAATATGCTGTTTAAATTTCGTAAATTAAACACCAATGTTATCTAAGAAAACAGTTCTTCATGAATAGGTCTGTCCAGCCACCAGCCATGCTTGAATAGAGTTGAACTCTTTGATATTCAAATACCAGCTTGCATTGCTTGATTTAAATCTGTTTGTATATGAGATTATGTCACAAAATATGTAATGCATAGAAGTAGACGAGCTGAGTCATTTCTGTCTGTCTGTGTGTTTTTATACAAAAATGTTGGCTTTGTCTTTAAGCTAGCTTGATGAAATTTGTCGGAGATGCGTGTAGTTTGTCTGTTTGATTTAGGCCGTTCGGAACACCATATCATATAGTTCCCATAGGAACAAATCGGAGACACACCACATGAAAGGTGCTTGTATGAAAAATGTTTTGTTATTCAATTACAATCTGACCAAGTTTGCTTGAATAACAAAAAATTGGCATGGTTTTTGTAATGTGCCATTTTGTAAATCTAGCTGGCTCGACGTCATTGAAATTTTAAAAATAAAAATTAAAAGTTTAATTTGTTGACTGGTTAGATAGTTATATATCGACTGCTGTCTGCAAGTCTCTTTAAAAACCTTTATTAAAATTAACTTTTGTTCAAACTGTCTGTATATGAGTTTCTATACTATATACCATCGAATAGAAAACTATTGCCACAAATTTCACGTTTCTAGCTTCTACCGTTTGACCTGGGGGTGAGTCACCAATCAGTCAGTCAGTGGTGAAACAGTTTTATATATATATATATAAATATATATATATATATATATATATATATATATATATATATATATATATATATATAGATATATAGATATATAGATTTTCACAATGTTTATAAATACTGAAAATTTTCTGAAGACTATTGCAAAGATGTACAGCTTCGGTGTACCGAAAATATACATTTCTTTCTTGTTTTAAAATACAATTTGTTTTAGTATGCTATCCTATCGCTCCGTTGACATACGCAAAGCCCTGCAGTTGGAGGAACTGCTAGCGCGTGAGGAGTTTGAGTACCTGGTCGAGGAGGAAGTGGCTAAGATGACAATACGTACCTGGCTAGAAGGTTGCCTCAAGAAGATACGCGCACAAAATGCCAGTGTATGCTCTAGTGGTGTTTTATATCCTTGCAACTCGTTTATTAGTTGTATATGTTTGTTGTCCTTTACAGAAGCAACAAAACTCACTGATTGCTGGACTGCGTGCAACTAATGAACAACCCGCGATGCGTCCCAATGTGCAGGAGGACAAGGCCCCTTGTGGAGTAATTGAAAAATCAGCAATTAGCACAATAAGTGGAGCGGTAGCTGGTACCTGCCCGCCCACTAGCGACGCTTTCTCTCCCACTCTTAGCTCTACGGAGAATGATGAAAAAGATGCAAGTAGCAGTGCTGTCGTTTTGCCTCATTCTGATGTGCATGCTTCTGGTGTCCGACATGTCATGGCTGTGGGCAAGCGCGCATATGCCCTAAACCGCAGTGATTCAACAGGTAGCTCAGCAGGACGTAAGTTTTTGGCACCCACTTCTAGCGATCCACAACAGCGCTCTACGCTAAGCGATAAGGAGCGGCTTCACATTAGTAGCCAGCAGCGTAAAAAGAACTCGATGACTACCCTACCACATGTTTCCCAGCTTGGTAAACAGCGTGAAAATAACAAATCATCGAGCTTTTTTTCGCAGTTAAACAACGAAATTGTACAGTTTCACTACCCAACAATTAACGCAACTTCCACTGTCCTGCATAGTTATGGGGATCATCTTCAGCATCATCATGGAACCCTAAGTAGTCCATCGGCTATGATGAGCCAGCTGATTGGTGGCAGTGGCAAATTATTGCCGTTCAACAATCAGGCTAATGCCGTTTATGAGGTGCACGACTGGTGGCAGGAGCAGGTTCTATGCTCGCAGTTCAGTGACGATGAGATATAGGAAGAAGAAGCAACTGGAATTATATTTTATTCACTATAAAAATAACAAGATAAAACGAACTTCTTCGGTGTGCCGGAGACTAAATACCCTTGCAGAAGTGCTAATTTTATTAACAACTAATTATAACGTAAATGTTTTTCTTGAACAACAAATTCTCGACGAACCATTCCAATAGAAGCTATATGATAACGTGGTCTTATTTTAATCAAATTTAGCCGAGTTGTATAATGAACAACAAATCAAATTCCGTGATATTTATAAAAAAGAAAAACTTTTATACAACTAATTATCTTACCGAATATTTCTTGTATGAGAGCCATATTATTTAGAGACTTGGTCCTCCCTTTTCTGGCATTTGTATGTACTGTGCGCCAAAACTTGTTTTATTTATTTGATACCTATAAAAATGTAAAACAGGTTTTAGCAACGAACTTACGGACAGATAAACTTGGTCTTATTGATTTAGCTGATCAAAAATATACAGAGTATACTTTAAGAAGTCGAAAAGTATCTTCGAAAATGTTAAAATTTGAACAAATATTAATACCATCTGCAGGGGTATATAAAGGATTGCCCTAGAGACTTCTATTTTGCTAAATGATAATATAGGCACTTGACTTTCAGGAATCAGACTGGTCCTACATACATAGTTTGATATTGTGGAACAATTGCAATTTTGCGGTACGCACAATATTTATTTTTGTTTTGTTATTACTCACATACTTTAATAAATATAAGTTTATATGATTAGTAAGTAATATTGTTAAAATTAAAATAGTATGTTAAAAGCTTAAGCATATGTAACTATGTAAGTGTGTTTGTTAGTATTCAGATACATACTTTTATATATGTAATTACTAGCTGGTATTACCCTATATCTAAACGTGGGGTAATTGACCTCTAAAGTGTCAGTCAATTCACACAAGCTTAAAACGTACGATGTTATAATTTCTTCTTAACTAATACAATAATATAAGTAATTGTTATGACTTTTAAAATAAAAATTACACTAGCTTACAAAATTTATTTTTATCGAAGGAACTCGGCTTTTATAGACTTTTTTTTGATGTATTTTGAGGCGTTAATTTCAAAACCGCAAGCAATTTATTTTGTCAACGAATGGTTTTCGAAAAAATCACAAATAACTAGTTTTTTTTTTGCAGTATTTCGACCAATTTGTTCATATCTACATCAGATCTTATTTGATCTTCAAAAATGTTACACAATCCAATAGATAATTATATCTCCTATCTAACGGTTTATGCAGATCGAATAAGAATAAATGCCATTACAAACCCTTAAAGTTGAAAAATTTTATCTTTTTTTTAATTTTTGAAAATTCGTTGAATTTTACTTGCTGTTTTAAATATTTTAAAAATTTGTAAAAAAAAATTGGCAAGGTTTTAGTGACGTATCATTTGTTAAATTGAAAATCTAGCTGGATTGACGTCAATTTTTGGAATTTGAAAAAATGAAAAGTTAAATTTGTTGGCTGGTTAGATAGTACTATTTCGACTGCTGCCAAACAAGTCTCTTCAGTAACCTTTGCATTAGAATTTATTTTTGTTCAAACTGTCTGTATATGAGTGGTGCCTGGTGGGAATCGAACCCGATCACTGTCGTTCGTTAGGCGGATGCCTTGTCCACTGAGCTATCGGTCCCTATGTCATCCCGGCAACTAGTTACTTACATCAACAGACCCATTTGTAAATTCTTATTTCTAAGCCTGCACTAACAGCTATTTTTCTGCTCATTTATCCAAGTTCCTAACTGGACAATTCTATTTTTAGAATTATCCGTTTTAAACAAACCTGCACACATAGAATAGCTTCGCGTCTCCGTATGTATTTATATTGTGCAGTTTTGAATCCTTGAACGATTGTTCCTATGGCAGCTATAAGATAGTGGTCCGATTTTAGTTAAGCTGTATCACATAGCATAGAGCGTATTTCTATATCTATATGGTAAGTTTGGTTCTGATATCTTGGAAATCAAAAGAGTTTAACATAGATGAACTCAATTTTGTATACATTTTTGGGTTCCTTTAATATTGACATTGTTTTTATATTTTGCAATTGGGTTAATAAGGCCGTTGTGTTTCATTTTTAATAAATGTTTATTATTTATTAAAAATTATCCTCCTACTCTTTGGTACATTTTGTACCTTTATAAGGGAGTCTTTGGAAAAATCAAAAGAAAAGTAATTTTTTTTTTTAACAAATTTTTTAAGAATGAAACCCAACGGCCTTATTAACCCAATTTCACAATATAGAAAAAACTTATATTTGTTTCTATGGCAGTTATATGATATATTGGTCCGATTTTGATCAAATTATTTCTATGGCAGCTATATGATATAGTTATCCGATATAGTGATCATAATTCTACATCGAACTCTAAGTTTCATCAAGATAGCTCAAAAAATATAGCCGAAAAGCATAGAAACAGACGGACAGATGAACATGGCTATATCGACTCGTCGTGCTGATCAAGAATATATATACTTTATGGGGTCGGAGACGTCTCCTTCTATGCATTACACATTTCGAGCCAAAATTATAATACCCTTTGCAAGGGTTTAAAAATATAGTAATTTATTGGAACAAATTTAAATATTGGCGTCGCCTTAAGCGAGTTATTGGGCGTTCTCCTGCTAGAAGCTTGGTTACCCTATTTTTGTGAGCTTTTAGCCGATCGTTGTTCCTGCTTGTGTGGCGGCTTATTTAGCATTCTACGGTGTCAGATCCCGGTGAGGAGTCGAACCTTTAACGTACCTGTCACAATTACTGATAAGTTGCAAGGTTTTGTTCTGAAGCGTCTGGATTCGTTTGCAGTTTGCGGATATGGGGATCCGCATACCGTAGTTCCAGGTTGGTATAGCAACGGCTTTTTACACCGCGCTCTTGTGTGTAGGAAACAAGCGGTGTATAAAGCCGTTGTTGTAGCAAACAAGCGGTGTATAAAGCCGTTGTTGTAGCAAACAAGCAGTGTATAAAGCCGCTGTTGTACCAACCTGCAACTACGGTATCCGGATATGGGGAACTGCAAACGAATCCAGACGCTCTTGTGTGTAGCAAACATTCTTGCACTTTCTTGGGTTCATCTGGATGTTCCACCTACGAACCCAGCTCTCAAGCAGCTGGAGGTACCCTTGAGTCCCGATGGAGTATAAGAAGTAGATGTCGTCGGCGTAAGAAGCAATCAAACACTGGGGGATGTTCGCAATATCTCAAATCATTGGGATGCCTGCAATGAATATGACTGCTGTCAACGAGCGGTCCAAGCACGCTCGTTTGTGGTAATCCAGCTTTGTTCACGTGCGGTAGGGAGATGGCAGCTCTTATCTTTACGTGGAACTATCGCTCACTTAATAAGAGCGAAATAAGAGATAAAAGGGGACAAGAAGATATATCTTCATTTTCGACAGGAGGCCAATATGCCAAACGCGATTCAACGTATGCTGCTCGTCAACAAACACACAATTACAGTAGCCCTTGTTGTCAAATGATTTCAGAATATGATTCACCACCTTGTGAAGTTTTTCCAATAGCGCCGTGTCCTTCCCTGAAGTCGAACTGATGGATTGGCAAGATATTTTCAATATCCACACGCCTGACAAACCGCAATACAATCAGTAACTCATACATCTTCGAGAGTGACGGGAGAAGATGACTGGTCAGCCAGTATAACTCAGGGTCACCCTCCGGCTTCCCAGGGTTATGAATCATCAGGATTATTATCAGCCTCCAGCTGTTCGAAAAATACTGAATCGTGAATATTGCATTAAAAATCAATACAATGAAAATGATCGCCCGCTTCGACAAAGCCTTCAGGGTATATATTCTGAAATTTTTTTCTTGACAGTCGCGATCAACATCTGCTACCTCTCCCTGTCTTATTGGTGCTATTGGCATGTACATCAACATGCTCTTCATCTGATTAACAATCGTTAGGTTAGGTTGAACCGGTAAACCACCGCGGTGGTTACACATAGACCAAATCTGGTTCTTAGTGGTGCCGAATACTGAAGATCGTTAGGTAGCTTTGTAGTCCTCTAGTATTTGAATGCGCTTTGCAAAACACAATGGCGCATTTGGAGTATGTTTAACCGCTTCTTCTAGTGATGGGAGCCAATATGCGTTGAAGTATTTGGGCAAGTGTTTCAGTGTGGAGTGTTTTTTTTCAGTTGCACAGAGCTGTTGTGCTGTGTTCTATGCGATTAGTTGTGCTTGAATGTCCAGGGGGTTAACGCAAATTATTGTTTCTAGTGCTTTAGTTGGAGTGGGTCCTCTCCATCAGCTTGAGGTATGTGGATTTCTCAGTGGCTTGCCACCATGCCAGAACGCCTTAAAGTAGGATCAGTCGCACCACTGAAATATAGATCCAATGCATCAGTCCTGGTGAAAGGCCCCAAGTACTGCTCAGCATCTTTTGAGATGCATAGAGCGCGACTATTGCTTTTTACACCCTTTCTTCCACATTGGGTCTCCAAGTCAATTTGCTGTCCAGAACCACTCCTAGATATTTAACATTTTTATTTAATGTGAGCGGAATACCATTCACCTTTAACGGGTTCCACAGCGGTTCTTTGTATCTCTTAGTGAAAAAAATGAGGTCCGTCTTGTCCACGTTGATACTAAGTCCGGCTTTTGTGGCCCATTCTAGTATCTCTTTTAATGTGTAGTCCATAATAGAGCTGAGAGTCGATAGACATTTGTCTTTGATAATTATGCTTATGCCATCAGCATATGCAGTTATCCTAGAGGCTTTCCTGTGAAATTTCTTAAATAGTCCGTCTACCACTAGGTTCCATAGCAACGGTGATAGGACTCCGCAGTGCGGCGTGCCTCTATGCGCCGCCCTTGTCATGGTTGTGGTTTCCCACTCGGCACTGACTCTTCTGCAGCTCAACAGATTGTATGTCCATGAGTCTACTGCAGAGTGGGAAGGTGTAGCTCTTAGGCTTGAAGGTGGAATACTCTCCCAATGATAGCTATTAGGGAGTGTAGCGCTGACTCCACTGATTTACCTTTTGTATATGCATGTTAATTTGGCTCCAAGATCATGCATTCTCTTCTATGTGGAGGTCTAGAAGGTTTTCTAGTGTTTTTAGCAAAAAAGAGGTGAGACTTATCGGTCTGTAGTGTTTCGACTGCACGTGACTACACTTGGCTGCTTTGGTCAAGAACAGGACCCGAGCAGTCCTCCAGGCCCCAGGTACGTAGCCATACCTTAGACATGCTTCAATCAGTGGATGTAGCCAAGGCATATTTTGTATTCATTCCATATGATCTCTTCTTCCGCCTGTTTGGCAAGTTTGAAGACATATTGTACATCCTTCCTTTTTAGGCTGACCTCTGGAATCCACCAGGGCAGTCTGGTTCTCCCTTTCCTCTTAGAAGGAAGTAACATCCACGTAAGTAGGCTTTTCACCAACATTTGCTATTCTTAAATGATATTGTAATATGAACGTTACGGAGACTCACCTCTGTCATTTGATGTCTGGACTTTTCGAAGAAGTTTACTCTTTGGATTTAAGGGCCTCCTTTAGCATTCGGCTTGTGCGTTGCCACAGAGCTTTATTTTCAGGAAAATGGGTATTAATAAATTTACGTCTGTGCAGTCTCTTAAGCCGAATCAAATCTTTCGTCTCACTAATTAGGCAATAAGAGTTTATAGACATAAATCAATTATAGCAGGACCCGACTGGTATGCCGCAGTGTCTATCTTGTCAGTAAAAATATCAAATGCAACATCTATGAGTTGAAAATAATTTAGCTCCATGTTTAGATGATTTTACTCGTATAGCTTTGTCTGGAAATCTGAAATTGATGAAAGCCTAGATCGTAGACGACGTTAAGATAGGACCCCTATTGGTTATTTGATGACCTCCACGATTAATGAAATCACTTCGACATCGTTAGTGTGAGAAAAAGTTTAGGTTCAGAAGATTTCCCTGTAATGCCGTTAGACAACAAGGCGCTAAGAAGATTGCAAACTTGCATCTGCATATCAATCAATTTGTTTAAGAGTTGGGACATTAGAAAACTAAACATACAGCCCTCGTAGTTGTTAAGTATACATATGTTAAGCAAGTTATACATACATATGTATATATGATAATATTCAAAATTTGACTTAACAAGTCACAAAAAAGGTCACACCAAATCACAATAATATATACATATATATAATAAAATTAGCCACAAAAATTTTGTACAAATTAAATTTAGTATTTAAATATGGTTCTGACACACGACCAGCTATTATAAATGCCTTGGCAGCAAGCAAAAACGAAATTTTTCTTCAGATGAAGAAATGGGAGGAAGAGTTACACCATTTGGGCGGTCACAAGCTACAACTCATGACTGAGGTACAAGGCAAATGAGAATTTTTTAAAACACAACATCAAGAGATGATGAAATAGCAAAGTTCGTTTTCAGGAGATTATTTTGAAAAGGGAGGTTATACGAAAACTGAAGCTCTGAAAAATAAAATTCTTACAGAACTTAATAAAAAATCGCCGAATTATACGATGAACGCATCAATGCAGAAAACCATTGGCATACAAAAAAAGAAAATATGGAAGTTCAACATAGCTACAACAGCGCTAAAGAAGTCACTTAAGAATACTGGTCAGAACCATTGGTCCCACCAAATTGACATCGACGAAATTAAAGAAGATTTCGATCTAATTAAAGATATTTATAAGGACCAAGATAAAAATGGACTGGAAATACCGCCGATACAAGATATACACGATGAGCCTAAAACAATGAAGAGAAAGAAGTTAAGATGGTTAATAGAAAACAAGCCAAAAGAAACCTCAAACAAATAGAGATCACACCATTTTTTGGCGACTTTTAAACATGGTTAAATTTTTTTGATATGTTTAAGGAAATTGTAGGCAAAAAAACCGAGATAATGAAGCAAGAAAAACTTATGTGCTTGAAAGAATGCATCAAAGGGAAGCATCCCACATAATAAAGCATTTAATAATAAATGAAGAAAACTATGACATTGCATTGGAGATTCTAAAAAATAGATATGAGAATCGAAGAATCGAAGCTATTCATGAAACACTTTAACCAAATTTTGGAATTACCAACAATGAATAGCGAATTAGAAAAAACATTCAGTATATATTAGACACCATTTAAACAAGTGTACATGCTATCAGAGGAATGGACATTAGTCTAAATGACACAGATGTATTCATGGCCAAAATAATATTAAAAAACTTTGATCGTCAAGGAATGCAACAGTATGAACGTACATAAACTAAAACGAAGGATGTGCAAGTTCTGAAAGATGTAATATTGATTTTAGAAAAACATCTTCAAGCGATAAAGGCTACGGAGCCAAAGCAATTCAAGGAAAATCCAAGGATTTTGAATACTATTTACCATCTGCAACAGCTGCCTTCATTGCAGCATATCAGGTCACATGTTAGTCAACTGCAGAAAATTCGGCAATCTGAAATTGAACGAACAATGGAATTTTATACTTTCAGAAAAAAAATGTTATCTATATATATAAAACAGTTCAACCTGACTGATTGGCGACTCAACTACAGGCCAAGCGGTAGAAGCTAGAAACTTGAAATTTGTGGCAATAGCTTTGTAAAAATCCGAGGATGCGTACTCTGAAAAAATTTGATTAAAAATACTTGCGGAAAATTGCGAAAAAAATAAAATCAAAAGGCAAACTTATCATATTCTACAATATCACTATGATTGCAGCCTAAAGGTTCGACCTCGAATTTTCTTAATGAAAACACCCGTGTGCACAATACCCGAGTGCTACCCACCCGGTTCATAAATAAACCGACTCCCACATCGTCCTACCCGTCAAATTATGTTTGTAGAATGCAACACCGTCCCACCCTCCAAGCTATGTTAATAGAATATTGATCATTGTTATTATATAGTAAATTGACACTGTTAACCAAAAATCAACATAGTAAGTTAATAAAGTTAAATTAATCGCAATACTACCCGTAACCATTTAGGCATTGCATAAGCAATATCTTTAATTCATTCGCGAAGATTTTATATCTGTCACTCACTCTCTCGCGTTCTCATGCTCCAGTTGGTACACGGAGCCTACATACAGACATACAATTTAAGTCAAATCGCATAATAAGTAAGAAATTCGTTAATGTAAATAAATGCAAATACACAAACACAAACTTCCGAATATATTTTTAATAAAATTAATATTTTTTTACTTTTAAACAATTTTTACCTTGACTTATAAATAAAAAGTAAAAAAAACAGTAATAAGAATTGAAAAAAAAAAACCTGCTTAAACCCAGATTCGAACCGGGGACCCAACACTTGCTTGGAAGATCTCAAATGCAAACACAAACACATGAATATGAAAATGCCAAATTTCAAATGCAATTTTCACTATCTTCCGAATTATAAAACGAATTCTTTTTTACTTTTAGACTATTTTTACTTGACTTAAAGAATAAAAAAGTAAAAACAAAAAGTAATAATAAGAATAATTGAAAAAAAATAAAGAACAACATGTTTACAGCAGGACTCGAACTCGGGGCCTTAACATAACAATTGCATGAGCCATCTCAACCACGTGCGCCAACGTTGAAGTTTTTTAAGGAGTGGCAAAGTCTGTATATAGAATGCAATTTTCCCAATTTTCCGCAAGTATTTTTAATTAAATTTTTTCAGAGTACGGATCCGCGGATTTTTACAAAACTATTGCCACAAATTTCAAGTTTCTAGCTTTTACCGTTTGGCTTGTGGTTGAGTCGCCAATCAGTCGGGTTGAACTGTTATATAGATATATATATAGATTTATTTTTATTTTATCAAGCTTTTATTTACAGAGAATGCGCAAATATTCGTATAATAACGTGTTTTATAAGTTTATTATTTCCGAGTAGTATTTAGTTTGAGAGTGCATTGGGTGAATGGTGGAAAAAATTTCGATTTTGAATGTGCTAGAGCTGATCTTAAGTTTAGTATGTATTTCTTGATAGTTTAATAAGTTCTTTATTTTCTTTTTTTTTGGGTTGGAGTTAGTTAGGAGCATTACTTATATAGAATGAGATATTTGGTCATCTAATTTAATAACTATTTTGTTCATTCATGGGATCATTTTATAGAATTGTGAAATTAGAAGTCATCTTATGGCTCTGGAGTAGATGTTATGGTTTTTTATATTTAAAATAGATTTAATAGAAAGCAACACAATTTCTTATAGCGTATTTTAAATGATTCTGTTTTGTGAAATAAATGCTTATGCTTCTATAGCATTCACATATATTTGCATAGAGATTTCTTTGTATATAAACTTATGGTTGATAAGATTAGAATTTTTGTATGAAATATAGAAATTTTTAGGCTTTTTAGGCTTATTGTGTGTATAGAGTAATGAATGAGAATAATGTTCAGAAGAGTCATGATGAGTTTATTTTTTCTGATTATTTGCAATAGTTATGGAAACGAATATTCATAATTTTTTTTTTTTGTATATTGAAATTGAACTGATATCAGGAATGATCTTATATTCTAAGGGTAGATGTTATTGTTGTTTATATATTTAAAATAGTGTTCATAGAAATCATCACAATTTCCTACAGGGTATTTTTTTTTTAATTCCATGTTTTGGAAATGAATGTTTATTATATATGTTCCTATAGCTTCATCATTAATTTTTTAAGTTTATTTGTAAATAAAGTTATGCTTGATGAAATGCAAATTTTTGTGTTGAATATAGATGTTTATAGGTTTATAAGGTTTACTATGTGCATAGACTGAAATATACAGTTTAATGATTAATTCCAGGTGGGTCAGGAAGATGTTATTGATGATTAAGATAGTGTTAATAGAAAGAAGTTAACATAATTTACTTCAATATCTGAATTATACATATATACTACAACTTGTAAAATTCCAATAGTTGTTCGAATGCGTTATACGCATTGTATGTATATATATTGCTTGTATTAATATTTTGACCCCATCTATATTAATACATCTGAACGGTTTCTTTGATCAGGGCTTGCGTAATTAACATTTTAGGATTGAGTTATTAACAACGTTTGTAGTATAAAGTTCGCTTATAACATCGAACGTGATGACTGTTTTTTTCATGTTTCTAAGTACCCATGATAAATATTTTAATTTTGGAGGATAATAACATTAGAAGTAATCTTAAAATTTAAGGGTATATGTTATTGTTCGTTTCACTGAAGGTGGGGTTAATAAAAGATATTAGCATTTGACATGTTTTATTTTTAATTTATTTGTGTGCCTATATAAAGGATGAGACCGCCTTTTATATTCTCTTTCTATAGCATTTTATTTATTTTATAGAGTTTTGTTTATAGATATGAGCCCTAGTTTTTTAATTGGTTTCTAAATATTGGCTTATTTGGTTATATATGTGTGTAGAGTGATATACTATCCATGAGGGTTGTGATCGAAAGCCAGTATAATTAAATTATTTTTATTTTTCATAGCGCTAGATATGGGAGCGGTTACTCTATCAATTTTTAAATAGATGCGTCATTAAAATTGTAATAAATTTTAAAATGTTTTTCAGACATTATTATTGAAATGTTAGATTGATAGAACATATTGATGTTGAATGTGGATCTAAAGGCTTTAAGAGATAGGCGCTTAGAGAGATTGAATCAGATATTTTATTTTATTTTATTTTTCTGAAATCTGACTGATTGGCGACTCAACCACAAGCCAAACGGTAAAAGCTAGAAACTTGAAATTTGTGGCAATAGTTTTGTAAAAATCCGCGGATCCGTACTCTGAAAAAATTTAATTAAAAATACTTGCGGAAAATTGGGAAAATTGCATTCTATATACAGACTTTGCCACTCCTTAAAAAACTTCAACGTTGGCGCACGTGGTTGAGATGGCTCATGCAATTGTTAAGGCCCCGAGTTCGAGTCCTGCTGTAAACATGTTGTTCTTTATTTTTTTTCAATTATTCTTATTATTACTTTTTGTTTTTACTTTTTTATTCTTTAAGTCAAGTAAAAATAGTCTAAAAGTAAAAAAGAATTCGTTTTATATTTCGGAAGTTAGTGAAAATTGCATTTGAAATTTGGCATTTTCATATTCATGTGTTTGTGTTTGCATTTGAGATCTTACAAGCAAGTGTTTCGGCAATCTGGTTCTATATTAACTGTTTTTTTTACTTTTTATTTATAAGTCAAGGTAAAAATTGTTTAAAAGTAAAAAAATATTAATTTTATTAAAAATATATTCGGAAGTTTGTGTTTGTGTATTTGCATTTATTTACATTAACGAATTTCTTACTTATTATGCGATTTGACTTAAATTGTATGTCTGTATGTAGGCTCCGCGTACCAACTGGAGCATGAGAACGCGAGAGAGTGAGTGACAGATATAAAATCTTCGCGAATGAATTAAAGATATTGCTTATGCAATGCCTAAATGGTTACGGGTAGTATTGCGATTAATTTAACTTTATTAACTTACTATGTTGATTTTTGGTTAACAGTGTCCCAGTTTACTATATAATAACAATGATCAATATTCTATTAACATAGCTTGGAGGGTGGGACGGTGTTGCATTCCACAAACATAATTTGACGGGTAGGACGATGTGGGAGTCGGTTTATTTATGAACCGGGTGGGTAGCACTCGGGTATTGTGCACACGGGTGTTTTCATTAAGAAAATTCGAGGTCGAACCTTTAGGCTGCAATCATAGTGATATTGTAGAATATGATAAGTTTGCCTTTTGATTTTATTTTTTTCGCAATTTTCCGCAAGTATTTTTAATCAAATTTTTTCAGAGTACGCATCCTCGGATTTTTACAAAGCTATTGCCACAAATTTCAAGTTTCTAGCTTCTACCGCTTGGCCTGTAGTTGAGTCGCCAATCAGTCAGGTTGAACTGTTTTATATATATAG
>JAWNNH010000584.1:0-159351 GCA_035043045.1 Hirtodrosophila alboralis | reverse complement strand
AAAAATATAATTTAATTGAATGTCTCTAAAATTAAAAAAAAAAATAAAAAAAATATATATATATATTTGTTTATAAGTTTTTGTCATCTATATAAAATAATTATATTCAAAACTGTTTCCATTTGCGAATCAGAAGTTCTACTGAATATCTGAATCGTTTTTAAAACTGACCCAATGCAATTATAGCTATTTGAACATAACTTTTACTTTAAAATGAAAATCGAAAACAAATCAAAATTAAAACTCTTCCAAGTCAAAAGTCTTTTTAATATTTAATGTAAATTAAGAAAATATATAGTTTAACATATTAAAAAACTTTTTACTTATTCAAAAGTAAATTTCAGCAATGAAAATAATATTCAAAAAAGTTTAAATTAAGGTTGTTGGTAATAATTTAAAAAATTAGCAAATAATTTTAAAAATACAAAAATAATTTAAAAAAAAATATATAAATCAATAAAAATAAAGCAAAAAAATAAAATAAAAATAAATAAAATAAAATAAATAAAATAAAATAAAAAAAATAAAATAAAACATATATAAAATAAAAAAAAAATAAAATACAAAAAATAAAATAAAAAAATTAAAATAAAAAAAATAAAATAAAACATATATCCAATGAAAAAAATAAAATAAAAAATATATCAAATAAAAAAGAAATAAAATACAAAAAATTAAATAAAAAATTATAAAATAAAATATATATAAAAAAAAAAAAAAATAAAATAAATCATATATCATATATCAAATAAAAAAATTAAAATAAAACTTATATCAAATAACAAAATATAAAATAAATAAAATTAAAAATAGACAAAATTGTAAATAGACAAATAAAGAGATATTTTAACAAGGCAATACGCAGATCCTTCCTACTCGCAATAAATTAACAGCTTCAGTTTCTGCGAAAGTTTCTTAGTTAATCAATTCATTGTATTGATTAAGTATAAATTTATATACTTGATAGGCTCTGAAATGCCTGATTTGTGCGAAAATTTAAATACCCTCTGCAAGTTGATAAAAATAGAATTTGGTAGAAAATTTCATGCCAACGTCGCACAAAAATTTTAAATTACATTTCGTTTTCGCATGAAACTGCGTTTCTACACTGAGTGGATTCTACATTTGAGGGGAGTGAGGGCGGCGGTTGCAATAGTTTGGCGTGGCATGCTTCATTGGGCAGACAAATTTAGTGCAGGCGACTGCAATTAGGCGAAAAGCGTTGCATATTCTATAGCGCTAAATTTAGTGTGCAATTAAAATGGTTTAGGCCAAGAAATAAATGTTTTTTTTTTTTTGGTAAGTAAGGAAAAGGAAAAGAGCCCGGTTAGCCACGTTAATGAGTTGAGCAGTGAATACAGCCGGTTTTGTTGAGGTCACTAATGGCCTAAATGGCACAAAAGTTTTTACCCCAATTTACATGACATTTGTTAAGTTAAGCGTGAAATACCAAAACTTAATGTGGCCTACTTTAAAACAAAAGTCAATTAAAATAAAATGATTATAACTTTAATTTTAAACAGATAAATGAAAACCAATCGATATAAAACTTGACTAATTTAATAGCTTGAAAACAGAATTTTAGGCTAATTGTCAATTAGTCCAGTTGCAAAATGCTGAAAATTTATAAAACCTTATAACATATTTATTAAATTAATTGCTGCACACTTACCTAAAATCAATTTCAATTAATTGGTTCTGCAATCTATAAAAGGAAAGAGAAAACTTCATTAAAAATTTACTCGTTATATTAAAAAAAAATGTTTTATAAGCACATTAAATATGCACAAGTACAACAAAAAAAAAAACATATTTTCCATAGTCATTAAATTCTAGAGAGCGTAAACTTAACATTTTTAAGGGCATTTTTTTATGCATTTTTTAAGAGCATAATTACAAAAACTGTTTTGTTGAAATGGCACAAAATGGCCACCCAAAAGCATGACAGCCATTTTATGGCTAATGGCAGCCAAATGGCACGTAAAACAAGGCATATCCTGGCCTCACTTTTAAATATGTCCCCACAAAAGTTACAAAATAAAAAAGTATCCGAATAGGACTCCCCATCTTTCCCTCAACATATATGGCAAATGTCGTGCATATTAAAAAACAAGACGAGAAAAAGGACACGCTGAACAAAATTAAAGACAGCATAATTATCGAAAATTAAATACTCTTGCAAAGATGTATGTTTTATTAACAGATGTTTAGATATATAAACTTAGGGAAAATCATGTTAAATTAAGTTTTAATAAGCTATTTATAATATTTAAAAATGTAAATTATTTTAGCAAATTTATTCCTTCGTCATAATTGTGTTTTTATCTGTTATATATGGCATGATATTTTTTATATATATGTATATCCAAGTTTTAGATACATTTGTGAAAAAAAAACCTTCTTTCATGCTCTACAGAATTCACGCTAAAATAAAATATACAACCTTATATAAGGGCATAAAAGTAGAACAGACAAAAAATGCTGACAGCCAAAGTTAAATTCATCAATGACAACGCAAGGATGTCAAGTTGATCTCCTGCAATGTAGCCACTTTTTTCTCCCCAATTGACACCTTAACCATTAAACAAAAAAAATTGGCATTTAGCCTAATCGATTTTAATTATAAAATAAGCCCAGATAGCGGCTTTTGTTGTTGGTTAAAAATTACTTTATTCCTTTTTGGCAATAAAATAATGTATTAGCGATATTTAATTGACAAAAAAAAATTATTTATAATTTTTTCTGTAAAGTACAACTGTTTTAATTATAACTTCAGTTTTGTCATAAATTTGACAAATATAAATATTATCATCATTTCAATTAAAAAATTTTATAATAGATTTTTAAGCCAAAACCCAGTCAAGATATTATTTTTTATAATTTATCTATTAACAACAATATCAATTACATTTATATTAAAATTAAATCAATAAATATATACAAATTTTTGTATGCTTCTTTTAAATATATTTCATGTGACTTACAATTAAAAAACTAAATTGTTTTTAATGCTATAAAATTAAATTTAATACTTTTATGTCAAAGTGTTGCATAGTTTACACAATTATTAATTTATTTAATGAAAAGTAAATCCATTTGGCAACAATTTCTAATTTACTTAAAAATTGTTGCTTTAATGCAATGCGTACTTTTATTTTTTAACTAAGTTAACTGGGTCAAGTGCATTCAGGCGCTTGAGTTATTCAAATTGGCCAAGTGTATAAGGCAAGAGGCAACTTTTAAACCAAGTCTAAATCAAATTAGTCTCTGCCTGTTTTGGCCAAGTTCATTAAGCGCCCAAGATGAAGCTGTGGGCTTAATCAGCTTTGTGTAATGGAAATAAGCAAATAACAAAGTTTCTTTGACTAAAACAGAGAAAGAGAAAGAAAAAGAGAGAAAGAGAGAAAAAGGCAATGCAGGATGCATTATAAACAAATGCTGAAAAGGGTAATCCAAGCAAGCATATGGCACATATATATGTATGTATGTATGTGTGTCTATAAAAGCTAGAATTTACGTATTCGATTAAGGGTTGTGCCAACCCCTTGTTAACTGAAGTCTCAAAGTGTAGCGTAGAATTGAAGAGTGGGTCAGCCAAGGCCCGCAGGGGGCATAACAAGGACTTTTTGTGGTTGCGGTTTGCCGCTTTGAATTATTGGCAAAAAGGGATAGCTAATCGGACAATGCACCTTTGACCAGCAAGTTAATTGGCCATTGGCCAAAATGAGCTCAATTTTAAGTTGGCTGGCAGCATTAACCAAATCATAAATTCAAAATTATATAATGAAATAAATAAATAGAGATTTTGGACAGGGTACAGTTGGGAATACTCTATCAAAGCACTCTTAATTGCTTTAAATTACTAAAGAGAAAAAAACCAAGATAAAAAAATAAAATATTGAGTGCGGATAATATCTACATTTCCTATTAATATCATTATAATAAAAAATAATAAAAAATAATAAATACTAATGAATAATTATAAATAATAAAATATACCCAAATATACTTTTGCGACCCTTATTAATTTTTTGTTTTATTATATTAAAATAATGCACTTATAGTATTTTTACTAAATTACTAAAGAAAAAAAAAAAACCAAGATAAAAAAAATATGAAGAAAATATCGATATTTTCTAATAAATAATAATAAATAATACTAAATAATAATAAATACTAATAAATACTAATAAATTCTACTAAATACTAATAAATAATAATAGATAACAATAAATTCTAATAAATAATAATAAATACTAATAAGTAATAATAAATACTAATAAATAATAAAAATACTAATATATAATAAAATAAGCTCAAATATACTTTTGCGACCGGAATTAATTTTTTGTTTTTTATATTAAAATAATGCACTTTTAGTATTTTTGAAAGAAAGAAAAATTTTCTGTGATTTAAAAAGTTATTTTATTTTTATAATTTTTGTGTTACTTGACAATTCAAACAATAATTATATAATTATAAAAAAAATTTACAATGATTGCAGTTTCAACTCTTTATAATTTAAATATGTAAACTAATTCATATCTCGTAAAGCCTGTTTGAAAATATCTCAAAATACATAGAGTAAAAAAATAAGAATTAAAAAAATCAATTCATAACACCATAAATATGAAAATTCAAGAAACTCTTTGGTTCTAAAAAAGGAGATAAAATACAGGATATTTTAGATATAATTTTCATGAAAGCCAGAAACCTTCAAATTTATTAAATTAATGTATACCAACAAAGGCTTTTAATAAAATTATCAAAGAGCCCTTTAATAACCTTAACTCAAAGCTTCAAGCAAACACACAAATGCAAAAAAAAATCGTCTCGTTTCAAATGTTATCTTAAGATAATTCAACCTTGGAGCTGGCATATTTATATTTAAGCCTCCCATTAGGTATTCCAAATTGCCTTAATTTCATTTTAAGCGATCAAAACACATCCTCCGCCCCCCTGGCCACCCACTGTGATAAGCAATTTGACTCTGATGTTTGTGTTAATGTCACACATGCATCATAACCGTGGGGTGTCTGTCACATTTAAAGGGGGGACGGTTGGAGTTATCCATTTTAATGGGTATGCAGGGGGGTAGAGTATGCAGGTTAGCTAAGCTTTAGCTAATTGTGCATGCAAATTCATTTAAATCAGATTGTTAAAATGATATTTGTCATGTTGATGGTACAAATGTGAATTAAGAGTCAGGTAGCTGGAAAGCTGGCCATGTGAGTGTTGTTGTACAACTGATAAAAGTCAAGGATTGGGCTAAGAAAAATGTAGTCAGATAACTGAAAGAAAATTTCCTTAAACATTTCCTGCTACAAACTAAAATTTATATTCATTTGTAGAATTTTATAAATTTATAAAGTACAAGCTTCTGCCGGCGTGCTTCCGTTTACAAAAAAAATAAATAAAATAAGAAAGAAAATGTTATCTTCGACTTGCCGAAGCTGTATACACTTGCAAAATCTAATATAAATATATGTATAATAAATTATTTTTATATATAAACTGATAAATATATCAATTTAATTCAATTTTAGATCAATTTCATATGTACATATCACTATAAAAACCATATTTGTAACCCAATTTCAGGCAATATATAATTTCTGGTATATTCTAAAGAACAACATAAACTTTAACAGGAGCCAGTTGCATAATATAATTTGTAGCTTTTTAGGCTTGGCAGAAATACAAAGCTTCAAGTTAATGCCGCCACTCAGACACAAAAAGCTTCGATCGACAAAAAAGCTCGCGCAGCTTATGCAGAGGAGCTTAAGATGCCGTACAATTTGCGTGAGACTCCAGCGGGCAAATAAAACAATGCGCACATACATGAAGAACGGAAATTATATCACTTACAGGCTTTTTAAGTTGTCGATTAATTGTTTTTTAATTAATTGTTGTGCAATATATTCGGGGTCATGCTGCTGCTAATATGCACAATTATTTCACAACCACTTTTCACTTTTTACACATTCACATGTATTTCACAATATCATTTACAATTATTTAGGCCTTTTCATAATTTCACCATCTTGTTGGTAACACTTATGCACTTTATCTGCAATAATATTGTGCACACTTTTCTTCAATACAATTGTATTTCACAATCACACACAATAAAAAATTTTTATAAAAAAAAAAAAATTGCACACCGTTGCGCATGTGTGTCTGAGGGTGCAGGACGCGCGCTGCAACGAAATCAAAACGAGCACACCCACGAATTTCTCAATATCACTTATATATATTCATTTAAGCCGCTTTTCACATTACACAACAGAAACATATATTCACAATCTTGTTGGTAATAATAATGCACTTTATAATCAATACAATTTTTTACACTTTTATTCAATTATAATTGTATTGAATTATATTCACAACCACTGTATATTCTCGGGCTCATGCTGCTGCTAATATGCACAATTATTTCACAACCACTTTTCACTTTTCACACATTCACAATATCACTTACATTTATATTGGCCACTTTTCATATTCTTGCTGGTAACACTAATGCACTTTATCTTTCATACAATTTTGTTACACTTTTCTTCATTTGTATTGAATTTCACAATCACTTTCAACACTATAAAAAAATTTTCTTACAAAAATTTGCACACAATTGCGTATGTGTGTGTGAGAGTGCAACGAGCGCGTTCTGCAACGAAACGAAACGAACGCAAACAAGAATTACTTATTGCAAACACGCCCACAACAGGCGCACTATTTATTAATTTATTTATTAATTATTAATATTTATTAAACACTTAATATTAATAATAACAATTAATACAACTAAACACGACGCGAGCCGCGACACGCACGAATTTGTCTAAAACAATTTCGCAAGCGAAAGGTGCCCAAGCCCCACGATATAGAGAGCCGTCGTATTTCTGAAAAAGTGACGTCATGCGTTCACGAGGAAATGTAACGGCACATAACGATCGTGGCCGAGCCCATTGCGCCCATTTGTTTTTGTAATTACTTTTGGTATAGCCGAAGACGAAGACACAGAGCAGATATAAATATAAATTCTCTTTGAGGCGAAGCAAAGAGAATGTATAAAAAGTTCTATCTGCTCTTTGGAGGCGAAGCAAGGCTTGTATACATGCATTGCTCCCAGCATAGGTCAATGCAAAATACAAGAACAATTTTGCACATTTCGTTTTCCATCTTCATTCTTTGCCTATGCCGTCGAGTTGAGCAACAACACTTTCATATGCTTTGTTGTTGCGCTATTAATCCCAATGTAATTTTGTTATTGTCTTTTCAACATGAGTGTACACTTGGAAAAATTCAGTATTTGTTTTAGGCAGTCAGCGAAAGAATAGAATAAATATTTTTTTACCAAATTGTTACTATAACAAATTGTACAAATATAATATATACATAAATATACATCGAAATGCTAAGTTTCATTTTAATAACTTAAAAAACAAAAAAAGGTTTCAATACAAACACTTTTCGACCGATTGTTCCTATGGCAGCTATAAGATATAGTGGTCTGATTTTGATGAAACTTTGTCAGATTATACAAATAATAACCATCTATTGGATTACTGAGTTTAGTTTTGATATCTTCAAAAACAAAAAAGTTTTTCATTCAAATACTTTTCTAGAAAATAAAGTGTTTTCAATTGTTTCTATGGCAGCTATATGATAAAGTCGCTTGATCGAGCTGATTTTGATATACAAGCTTCATACAATAACAAACATTAACTGGGCAAAGTTTCATCAAGATAGCTCACAGATAAAGCCATAAAATAATCGTAGAAACAGACGGACAGACGCATATGGCTATATTGACTCATCAGTTGTCCTGACCAAGAATATATATACTTACTGGGGTCGGAGACATATCCTTCTATGCATTACACAAAATTATAATACCCTTTTACAAAGGTATAAAAAGAAACCACAAAATTAAATTATTATACGAAAAAAGGTAAAATAACAGAGGAAATTCCCATAAAATTAATGTGTTTCATGGTCAAGCCAACAACTTTTAGCTAAAATCACTTGGAAATTGCAAAGCAATAACTCTAAAAATTTGTTGATATGTTTTAAAAATGTGGTCTCTTACATTTTTCGATTTGTGTTTTAAAATAAACAATATCTGCTGCACTATACCTAATTAAAGATCTCTTTTGATTTGTGAAAAATATTGCCTAAACAGATTTAAATTTTAAATGAAATAAAAATTTTATAAATAAAATCTTTTATTTATAAAATTAATGGCATTATTAAAGTATAAAATGTTGAATTGTAGTATTAAATCCATTTTATTAACTTAAATTAAGTTTTCTGTTTGTTGATGAGCTTTCTGCGTAAATATTTTATGCGTAACACCAACTTTAGTTTGTTTTTGATGGAATTATCTCTATATTGATTATTTACCTTAGACAAAATTTTGTTTACTTAATGTACTTCACAAATTTTAATACTACGTTTTATTTGCTTTAATATTATGCTACATTTCATAATTATATATAAATTCTTTTATCCAAAAGCTTTACAAGTTCAACAACAACATTATTTTGCATTTGTTGAAATTTGATTCCTAGAAATTGCCACCAGCTCTCAAATATTTGACAAAGGACGAAAAACATTATAAATTTGTCCAGCTGCCCCACATAACTTCAGACTGCTAATTATGCAATATTTTTTTGTGGGGTAAAAGGAAGTGGTCTGGGGGTTCTCTTCTGGTCTGTGACATTGAATTACAAAGTATATTATTATTCCCTTTTATTATTATTATTATTATTATTTAGGTTGTGGCTACAGCTGCATACTCTGCTTTGTTGGTCAATGTGGTTGTCCAGTGTCGAAACTAAATATTTTAAGCAGATTTAATAAAGCTTTTGGGGCTTAAGACACAGCTAGGAAAATCAAGTTTGTAGACAAATGGTTTTGTGCCTTTTGAAAATTAGACAACAGTAAATAATTATTTATATGAAAATATGCTTTTGTGCTGGCCTAATTGCCTGTGGCTTTTTGTTGTTCTGTTAGCCAAAATATTGTGTACAGTTTATTATTTGTTGACAGAGGCTGACAGAGGCGCCTCAAGCTATCAAAATTTCAATTGCTCAATTATAATATACTTGGATATTTTATTTACATGTGTATATAAGAGAAAAAGATTTAAAAGTTTTTTTCCAGCTTAAACTTGGGCACATTTCATCAAATTAGTTTTATTTTTTGTACATTTATATTATTATACTAAACTTGTTGTTAGCTGAACCACATTTAAAGCTTCGCTCTCCCTAACAAGCCAAGTAACAACAATGTGAACAAAATAATAACAATGCTCAAGAAAAGTTTAAGCAAATAATTTAAAAAAAATAAATAAAAAACAACTAAAGCTTAAGCTAAGGTAAGCAACTTTTTGGAGGGGTGAAAGCTAAAGTGAAGAGACTTTCAATTTAATGCTTCGTTACCTTTTTTTGTAGCAAATGTTGAAACATTTTCAAGTGGCCTAAAGTACTTGGTAAAAATAAGTTTAAAGTGCCATACGAAAGAAATTGTGTTTCCCCGAAAAATTGCTCTGCTCCTTTATGTTTTTTTTCCGGGAACAATAACTAGAAGATTTATTGCATGGTTACCTTGTATTTTTACAAATTTTTTAATAATGCAAAAGAGGGCCATTAATTATAAGAATACTCCTAGCACAAGATATATGTGCGATTTTTTATAAAATTAAAAAGAAACTTTTATTAAACATATTAAGCATTTTAAGACGTATCTTCTCTAGTCAGTTTTTCGTCCTTTTGCAATTAATAGAGAAGGACTGTAAAAAAAATAGAAATCCTGAGCTGGAAGCTGAATAAAAAGTGATAATGGAAAAGGGAAAATTAGGTATTAGCTGCTTGCACTCATCTCTGCCTCCTCCCTAAAGCAAAATAAGCAAGAAGGACGCATAATGAGAGAATAAAGAAATTGATAAAGGAAGTGAAAAAAGTAAATATGTAGCTAGAGTGAGTGTATAATTTAAATTTCAAGAAAAGTATACAAACAGGCTGGAATGCTTTAAAGAATCTATATAAATTGAACTGTTCAAGCAGACTGACTGACTGATTGACGACTCACAAGTTGATTGAACGGTAGGAGCTAGATATCTGAAATTTTTACTGTAGCTTCCTCTGATATCGTAGGTTGGCAGGCTAAAAAAATGTTGTCAAAACTATATCGAAAAGTGGGTGGAAAATGCATTTTAAAACTGTATAAAAATCTGGAGCTGGAGCATCCAGGTTGGCTCGTGGGCTACAATAATCCTGAGATTGTAGAATATGATTAGTTTTTTTTTTATACCCTTTCAAAACGGTATTATAATTTTGTCTCGAAATGTGTAATGCATAGAAGGAGACATCGCCGACCCCATAGAGTATATATATTCTTTATCAGGACAACGAGCTGAGTAAATATAACCATGTCCTGCTGTCCGTCTGTTTCTATGCTTATTTTAAGGCTTTATCTGCGAGCTATCTTAATGAAACTTTGCACAGTTAAAGTTTGTTATTGTATGTAGTTTGTATGTCAAAATCAGCACGATCGGACCACTATATCATATAGCTACCATAGGAACAATCGGAGACACTTCATTTTCATGAAAAGTGCTTGTAAGGAAAACTTTTTTGTTTTTGAAGACATCAAAACTAAACTCATTAAACCGATAGATAGTTTTTATTTGTATAATCTGACAAATTTTCATTAAAATCCGACCACTATATCTTATAGCTGCCATAGGAACAATCGGTCGAAAAGTGTTTGTATGAAAACGTTTTTTGGTTTTTAAGTTATTAAAACGAAACTTAGCATATCGATGTATATTTACGATTTGTACAATCTGACCAAGTTTGAACAAAGTCGGAACACTATGTCATATAGCTGAAAACTTTCACAGCATCAACAAATATAATTTATTATTTTGACAAGAATATGAAGGCCAAAATATAATAATAATGGCAGCTAAGATATGATATTACCAATCATCATTATTTTTAAAAATATATAGTTAAGATATTTAACTAAAAGTTTAACCTTAGACTGCTCGGTACCTCATTAAACATTCCACAAATTTTAATTTATTCATTAAAACAAAACAACAAATGCAAAATCAAAATTTTCGCTACACAAACACATTTAAAAAATATATGCAGAAAGTTCAAATTAAATTACGAATGACAAGTTAAAGTAAGCAGTGGCATACCAAGTGGAATATATAGACATGCAGCATAGAGCCATGTGGCATGCTGCATGCTGCATGCAATGCGCAAATGACAAAATTTGGATAGGCATAACTACTATGAGAGGCAGAGTCAACTTAAATTTGATTATGTGTGCTGCAATGCAACCTCAAGACATAAATAACCATACAGCATACTCTGTGGCACATGCCACAAAATCTGTTAAAATGATGCTGCACGACGGCTGCTCTGAGGCAATTTTCTTTGCAGTTGATGCAAACAAACCAACTAAATGAGTAGAGAGAGGCCTCTCAAACCGCTGCCACGCCCCCTTTTAGCCCCTTCTAACCCTTTTTTGAGTCGACACATCAACGTAACCAACAACAGTTAAATGTTTTCATTTTCATGCCTTTATGGCTTCTTCTACAGCATTTTGCCGCAATGTTTATGATGCAAGGTAAACACAAAATTTATTTAATTAAAATGTGAGTGTGTATGAGTTTGAGTTTGAGTGAGTGAGTGAGTGTTTGCTGCACTCGTTTTTTCATTTTTTGGGCTCTAATTGAATTGCAGGCAGTGTCGCACTGAGTAGTCTAATGTGTGTCTGTCTCTCTTAGAATTTCTAGCTGCATTTTAAGTGTCAGGTGTGCAGCGCCCTGTTAGCTATGCTATGCAAATTTCTTTTAATTAAAAACTTTAGCTTTTATTGTGCAATTTTTATTGTGACAGAAAATCATGATAAGGTTGCAGATAATCATGATTCCAAAGAGAAGAAAAAAATTGCATAAAGTTAAGAACTGTTGTGCATTCCAATTTCGAATTAATTTCATTAAAAAGTGTAAATTTTATTTTATTTAAATAACTCGAATTAATATATAGTATAGAATTGTTGTGCTTTCGAATTTCGAATTATTTTCATTAAAAAGAGTAAATTTTATTAAAATTATTAATTTCATTTAAAAGTGTAAATTTGATTAAGATTAAATAAAAGTTAAATTTGCAGATAATTCTTGGGTCATGCCTTACATATTAGTGTGTAAAGGAAAATCGGAAAATATATTTTAATAATTTTTTATGTTTATGGGCAGTTGGTAAATTTAAAGGTGCATATTTATATATAAAAAAAAAAAAAAATGTAAATACAAAATTATTAATATTTTAATTTTAAAACCGTTCAATCATGTTTGTCGATTTTTAAAATTTTTTTTTCTGTTAGAATTATTAGTATGTAATCACACTGATATTTTTCAACAACTTAAGCATAATTAAATATAATAAATAATTTTTATGTTTATCGGCAGATGTTAAATTTAAAAATGCGTATTTTTAATTTTTTAAATTTGTCTTAAATATCTTTTAAAAGCGTTAAATCATGTTTGTCGATTTTTTTAGATATTTTTTTTTCTGTTGGGATTATTATTATTTAATCAAACTAATATTTTTCAACAACTTAAGTATAATTAAATATTATAAATTAAATAATATAAGAAATTAAATAATATAATAAATTAAATAATATAATAAATTAAATAATACAATAAATTAAATAATATAATAAATTAAATAATATAATAAATAATATTAAATTAAATGATTAAATTTTCCAGCGGAGATCCCTTGGGAATAATTATACTAATGTGATTGATTGCACATACCCAAAAGCTATATATCTATAGAATTCTAAGGGCATGCCTTACATATTAGAGTGAAATTCGGAATCTCCTTTAATAATTATTAAGTTTGTAGGCAAACGTTAAATTTAAATGTGTATATTTTTCGATTCTTAAATATAAATGTAAGCCCCAAATTTTTTTCCATCAGAGATCCCTAGGAAATAAATAAACTAAAAGTATTAATTGCATCTAACCAAAAGCTTAAATTTCCAATTTTATTCAGTTGTAAAAATATATATTCACATTTCAAATATATTTTTATCCATTTTAAAGCAGAGAAATCTTTTTGAAACTAAATAAAATTAAATATTTAATCTTTGGGTTGTATTAAATAATTCCCAGAAGTATGCCACACATATTTATATAAAATAAATTCCACAGTGAAATTTAGAACAACAACATTTAACGATTTGTTTTCATGTTTTCAGGCTGCTGTTAAATTACATATCGTTGTTGTTTATTTTTGCTACTATTCAACTGGACATTTAAAAGCAAATGATAACAAAATGAGACAACTCAAATGACAATATCAATTACAATAGTTTTTACACACATCCATTTGCAGGAGTGTGAACATGTCATTTGGAATTTAATTAGCATATGCATGGAATGCTCCGTTGCTCTCAAAGGTTGATTGACAAGTAAAAACAACAAATGCCAAAGAATGTGTTTACAATAAAAGTGAAAATACCACATCAACCAACAAATACATTTTAAATTGTAAATTGTACAAATTAAAAGCAAATAAATGTTTAAATTTAAGAATAAAAACAACAAATTTTAGTTAAATCAAATTGGAAATAAATGAATATAATATTCTTTAGAAAATTAATTTTATTTGTACATTTTTTAAATCGATTGCAAAGTGGTAGATATATGACAAATGATAAAAAAAATATTAAAATATTAAAAATAACTTTCAGAATAATCGATTTGATTAGACAAGAGAATTATATATTATTTTCTGGGCTCAAGATTTAATTAAGCTGTAGAATTACCTACAAATCAACTAGAGTACAGTTTGATTAGTACAAATTAAGGATATAATATTAATAATATAATAATAATATCCACAACAAAAATTAAAATTTTAAAAATTTAAAAGTTGAAAGCTTTAATAAATAAATGTAAAATAAAAAGGAAATTTAGCAAAAATAATAGAAAGTAAAAAAAAAAATACATACATATTTTAATAAAAAAAATATATATATTTTAATAAAAAAAATATATATATTTTAATAAAAAAAATATATATATTTTAATAAAAAAAAAAAATTTTTTTTAAAAAAAAATATTTTTATATAAAAAAAAAATTTTTTATAAAAAAAAATATTTTTATAAAAAAATATTATTTTTATAAAAAAAAATATTTATATTAATAAAAAAAAAGATATATATTTTAATAAAAAAATATTTAAATTGAAATTTCTATCTTAGAACGAATTTATGAAGATTTCTAGATAGTAGGGAACTATAATCAAATAATAACAAACCTATTTCAAGGGAAACTCTAAGGCTAAGTAGAAAAAAAAATCCTTTTTAAAATAAATGTTATGCCTGCTGGAAAAAGCACAAACGAAATAATTGTACAAAAACAATTTATATAATGGAAAAACAAAATTATTTTTAGTGCATGTCAAAACCTAAAAAAACAATAGAAAATCCAGCATGTCTAAAAAGTCATTCTGTCTCGTGTTTTCTTAGGATGAACTTTTGTGCATAAACATTTTTAAATATATACAAATCCCGCTTGCATACATTAAATGAGGACAGGCAAAAAGCTAGATGGACAAGGAACCCGTGTCCAGGACATGTCCAGTTGAAACTACGAAAAGTCAGGTCGCTTAGACAAACAGAATACTATACCATATATATAAAGAATTTCAATTTGTCTGGCACTCAAAATCTCTAGTCTTTCTGTACTAAAAACTATTGTTGAATACATTTAGGTGTTGCTGGCACGTTCGCATACAGTAACACCCCTTCAAAAAAAAACATACTCTGTCTATTTATGTTTAAATGCAAGCAAAACGAGATATACAAGCAACTGCAGGCAAACTGGAGACTTGCAGATTAATGCCGAGTCACGCAGCCATCAGAGTAGACAGCCCCCAAACAGGACAGGACAAGCAGGACAAGCAGGACAAGCGGGTCAAGCGGGACAAGCAGGACAAGCGGGACAGGCAGGACAGCTCAACGCTTGATTGTATTTTTTATTTAATTTTGGAAAAGAACGAAACATGGCACTTGGTAGTTCTTTCGTTTATCTGTTTATACCCTGCAAAAATTTGATGAATAAATTACAAAATTTTAATATAAAATAATATAATATAAAACTTTTAGGCTATATTAAAAAAAAACATATTTACTCTAATCCTAACATAATACAAAACCCTTAAAAAACTACCCCACAATAAGATATTTTAATACACCACTGTTCCAGGAATTAGCTAAAAATATATAGATTCTATTCCAGACAACAATCTATATATTAACATATAGTTAAAATAAATACAGGTAAAAAAAAATTGCTGTACAAGGTAAATTTTTTCTTGGGTGTTTTTACTAATTGCTGAATAACTACCAAATTTTCTGTCCGATTTGAACAAATTTATACTTAAAATTTTTGTAAAAGAATTATCTATCATATTAAGAAATATTTAAAAGGTATTTAAACTAATTTTTTAAATTTTTAAAAGACCAATTGAAATTCAGTAATTTTTAAAAAATGCAAAAAATGTTGAAATTTTTCAACTTTGAGGGCTTGTAATGGCTTTAATTCTTATTTGATCTGCATAAACGGCATACCGTTAGAAAGGGGATGCAATTATCTTTTGAATAATGTAACATTATTTAAGATCAAATAAGATCTCATGTAGATATGAACAAATAAGTCGAAAGACTGTCAAAAAATTAGCTATGTGCGGCTTTCTTAAAAACCATTCTTTGAAAAAAAAAATAAATGGTTTGCATATTTGAAATTAGCGCTCAAATATACATCAAAAAAGTGTATAGAAGCACAGCTCCCTCGATTAAAAAAATTTTAAGCTAGTGTTATATATAATTACAATTATTATATAATTAAAAAATTGTTTTAGGCATTAACAAATTTTAACTAAGAATTGAGGAACTGTTGAATTGAGGAACTGTTGAAATACAAAACATAAACATATTATGAAATTCATAACAACAAATTTATGTATTAAACTAATAAATCATAAACCATATTAGCACTTCTAATTATCGTATAATTTAATACTAAACCTCATACCAAGCATAAGCATTCAAATTTCAAAATTGTAATTAATATATGAGTTTGTGACATGTTTATATAAATATTCTGTTTATAATTGAAGTTTTTTTAAATTATTTATATTTAAGTGTGCAAATTATGATCCAAAATTTTTAATACTATTTATTCTTTAAATTAAAAATAACTATAACATTTATTGCAATATATTTTAATATATTTTGAGATGCAGTAGATTTAAACTTTTTTAATAATTTTAATTTTTTTATATAACAGCAGAGTATTCCATAGTCCAACAATTTTTTAAATATATATTATCTCTTTCATTTCTTAACTTTTTTTTCTCTCTGGCCTGTCCTGCATTCAAATACATATTTTTTTTTCTGAGCTTAATGTGCAGCGCGATAAGCGCGGAAATGCACAACAGAAAAAAATTGTGAGACGGAAAATTACTAAAAGGATAAGAATGAAATCATTAATTGCTGTGCAATTTGCTTATTACGTGCTCGGCATGAAAAGCCAGCCTTGTGCCATGGCAAAAATTTCTGCAAATAATTATGTATATAATGGAAAAGGACAAAACTTAATATAGACATAAGTATCAAGATGCGTCTGACCTAAAGAGAGTCTGGAAAAAAAGACATCAATTCAGTTTATTACATTGATAAACATCGTGAAGCTTAGTGTGAATATATATGGATTGATGAACGTGTGTGGGGGGCGTGATTTCAGCAGGTGTGTGGGGGACACATAGCCAAGTCTAATGTCGTTTTTATGATGATTGTGCAGCCACAAACAGGGTGTCGCTTATACAAACTATATAGGTTTAAATAAACTTATAAACAGAATAACATTGAAGCTAATTAAAATATTATGAACAAACTATTTTTTTTAAGTTTAAATTAAGCTTGATTTAAGCTCATTAATTATTTGATTTAAGCAGAAAAATTTGATAGAAATTTATTTTGTTATATTTATTGCGCATGTTAATTAAATTTATTATAGATTTTAAATTGACTGCAAGCTTGAAAAAATATAAAAATATAGCTCGTTAAAGTAAATAAATATTTGAAAAATATTTTCGACTTCAACGACTGCCTTAAAAGGATCATAAGGGTATCAAATAGTTATAATAATTTATTTTTAATATATGTAAAATTATTCTCATTTAAAAATAATTCTTGTTTCCTGACAATCGCAAAATTACAAATATTATATAAAACTGCATAAATTTCTTATTTTAAACAATAAAAATTAAAAAATATATATTTATATTTTTAAATATTTTTTTAATACAAAAAAAATAATAATAACTTTATTTATTTAATTTTTAAAATATCATAGAAAGGCTAACTTCAATTTTAAGAGACAGACACTCATTGCCAACACACACAGAGACACCCATTATTAAGTTTAAAGAAATAAGGTCAAAACGTGCAAGATAAAGGTAAATGTAAAAATATGACTAAAAGATAAACATAAATCAGCGCATAACGCAATTACGAGAAACTGGAGGAACAAACAGACAGTCAGTTGGCCAAGTTAACACTGGCAGATAGAGAACAGGGCCAAGAGCCCAGAGCATTAATGAGACTACTCAGCAGCACATTATGATTGATAAACGGCAACATGGTCGGGGTGGCACGAAGCAAACAAATCAACTTGCAGCAAACTTTACGCTTCAACACAAATTGTGACAAATTTAAACAGATCACAAAACAGGACAAAAGGACAGCAGGACATCAGGACAACCAGGATGCCAGCGGAGAGCCCAAAGAGCATATTGTGCATGTCAGCGTTAGATAAGAGAGTGTGTCTGGTAAACAAAAATTGAAAATATAAGTTTAAGGCCGGCGGAAGTATACTCTGTTCTCAGACCATTTTAGAGAAGAAAAAATAATTAAAATATGTATTTCTGTTATAGAATTTGCTGACTTGAAGTTAAAGGAATATATAAATTTTAGTTATTTTTGTGGTGAAGATAAAAATTAAGTAAAAATGTGGACAAAAAAATTTTATTTGTATTTTTTCCTGAAAGCCCTACTTTTGAACTAAAATATTGCATATTTACTTTCAACATAACTAAAATTCAATTGAACAATTTTTTATTTTTCAATTAGGCAAACTTTGCTGTTCGATCGGTAGAACAGCAGCAAAAAATGATATAAAATAATATATATTAATTAATTTCAGTAACAAATTTTATTTGTGTTTTTTCCCTAAAAACCCTTTCCTTGAACTAAAATATTGCATATTTACTTTTAACATAACAATAATTTAATTGATCAATTTTTATTTTTTAATTAGGCAAACTTTGCTGTTCGTTTAGTAAAACAGCAGCCTAAAATGCTCTAAAATAATATATTAATTAATTTCATTAACAAATTAGGCACAACCTCTAAATGCCGCTTATTCCTTTTAAAAACAGAGTATTTTTTTAAAAAATAAAAATAAATATATTGTTATTGCCGGGCGCAGCGCCTGGTCAACGCTGAAATGAGCAAGTTATTCAATTATTTATGATTCTGCACAGCGGAAAATGCACGTCTCTTTCATTTTAATGCCACATCATGAAACCTAATTGGAAATTATGTGCGGCAAGTCAAACAAAAAATACAGCAACAACAAAAGTCCAATTGAAGCCAAATAACAATGCTCAGGGCGATTGTGATCAAATTAAGGATACTCTATTTTTGGTTTATATAGACAGTTCCAAAATGGATCAAACACCATTGTTGTAGTTGATTTTTTTTAAATAAATGTAAGGTGCATGTGAAATTCAATTATCATGTTTTTAATTCCGTACTTTTTAATTTTCCCTGCTAATTGCACAAATTAATGTTCATTTATTGTAATATTTAATAAATTTATTAAATTTAAAATATTTCGAACAGTTTCGATTAAAAATAATTTGATAAGAATATAAAATGAAACCTGTTATAAATATTTTTAAATTGTCAAAAGAAGATTCTTCAAGTTTCAAGTGGAATAAAAAATTTACGCGTAAAACCTCATTTGAGAGGAAAAAAATAGAAAAGTTATGAATATATTTAAATTATCAATCTTAAGTTTAAAATGAAATAAAAAAATTCTAGATAACAAATTAATTAAAATGTGAAAAAAATAGAAAAGTTATAAATATTTTTAAAAGGTCAATATAATAAAAAAAATATTAAGTTTTAAATCAAATAAAAAATTTAAATGAAAAAATTTATGTAAAGGGACAAAAATAGAAAAGTTTAGCTGCTAATGCTATATAAATAATTTATGGGATTCTGAATTCCCTTTTGATAGCAATTTCTAGGGTATTTTAAATGAACTATAGATTAAGTAATTTAAATATGGTTAAATATAAAAAACAACAACAATAACAAAGTAATTTAAATGTGAAAAAATAGCAAAGTTATAAATATTTTTAAAATGTCAAAATAATAAAATAAAATTAAGTTTTAAATTGAATACAAAATTTAAATGAAAAAATTTATTTAGGGGACAAAAATAAAAAAAGATTGGCGGTAGAAAAATACTCATAAAATGAAATTTATGGCTTGCTAAATACCCTTTATAGCAACTTCTAGGGTATTTTAAATGAACCATAGATTAAGACATTTAAATGTGGTTAAAAAAAAAAACATCAGCCTTGATTAACGTCGTCTGGCAGCTAATTGAGTGCAAAATTTGTGAGTTTGATTGGTTTAAAAGCTGATGAATTTATTTCCTGGCCCCAACATCTAGTTTAATCATTTCCGTTTCCGTTTTGCTGTCCCTGCGGTTTTTTTGATGCCACCTTTAACCAAAGTATTACTTAACATTTTCAGCTTGTCATGCGGTCAAGAAATAAAAGGCCGTTCCATAATTTAGCAGCTGAGTTGAGTTCGGGTTTTTGGGGTCAGTAAAAGTCCAGCTGGATAGGGTTTGGGGTTTTATTTTTGAAGATATGGGTTTATGGGTTTTTCGGTTTGGGTGGCAGCTGTCAAGTGTATCGTAAAGTGCTTGGTAATACCGCAAAAGTGTTGAAGTGGGTTTTTTGGGTACAGCTAAGTGACATGTTTTTCAAAAAGGCAAATGTTTATGAATTATGCCAGAGAATGTGGTAAGCTGAGTGCAGACACAACAAGATATATATGAAGAAGAGAGCCCAAAGTCCTTAAGAATGATACTGTTTGAGTTTCTATTACTTTGAGTTGATTTTTTATTAAATTAAAACGTATTTGGCTCTCGTATAACCCAATAAAAATATCACATCTGTCAGTTCACATTTGATTCCCTTATGCTTCAAATTTTAAAAACAATTCAATTTACTAGCCCAAACAAAAATGTCTAAAAATATTCTCGTTAAGCTTCACCAAAAATAATAAAAAAGCTGTGGTAAATCGTGTTAATTTTTTGCGCCAAAGCTGAAGCAAAACATGGGGCATAAAAATATATAATCCAGATAAAGCCCTGGAAAAATAAACGCCAATCTCAAACACAAACAGAGCTTCAAAAAAAGCAAAAAAAAAAAATACAAAAAAACATTATTGAACACCATTCGACAATGGCGTTGATGGAACAGTAAAATTCCAGAGCTGGCCATCGAGTGGCGAAACGCAATTCGTTAATGGAAATTCAATTGAATTGAAAAACTAAATAAATACACATTTTGCCAGCCACGCACACAGGTGAATCAATAACGAGTGAAAGAGCGCAACAAATATAAATAATGAAATATATTTCAAACGAGTTTCCTTTACTTGCACAATTTTCATATGTAATACCCTGTTGCCATCAAATGGCCATTAAATGGAATTTTTAAGTTCTTTAAATAACACTAGAATTTTTGCAGAAAAATTCAATAATTTAGAAAAATTTAACAATTTAGAAAAATTTAACAATTTAGAAACATTTAACAATTTAGTAAAAATTTAACAATTTAGAAAAATTTAACAATTTACAAAAATTTTAACTAATTCCTTATTGTGTATTTTATGCAAAGTTTTACCATTTTTTCAGGCTTCAAGTAAAATATTAGTGAATTATATTAATCAACAATAAAATTAATCGCAAAATGATATTGCAAAGTTCTTTAAACTAACATAAAAATATATTTTTTAACTAAATTAATCAACAATAAAATTAAACACAAAATGATGTGGCAGACGTTGCTGCAAAAATTATTTTTATGATGCAATTTTCAATTCAGATTTTTATTTAAAAAACACAACAAAAAACAGACAAACAATTAAAGAGTCTTCGAAAGCTTTTTATGCTTACAAATGAGTATTTTTATATTTTTAAGGTAACTAAATTCTGAACCAAAAAAAAATTAATGAATTGTCAAATTACATTATCAAAATAAATCTGCCAAATATTAAGACGTAAGATTTTAATTAAAATAAAAAAGAACAATAAAGAAAAACAGAAATAGTGCAAATTTTGATTTCTTTTATTTGTGCAATATATCTAGCAATATTCAAAGGTTATTTAAATACCTTTATTTTGATATAAAAACATGTAAACTTTTCATTCAAAAAAAATCTCAAAAAATCAATTTAATAATCAGTAAATCACTTTATTAATACATGAAATGTTTTTTGACCCTTATAAATTTTTTATTTTTATTTATTTATTTATTTTTTCTGGCAGACAATCAGTGCTGTCCCATAATTTGACACAGCATTATAAAAAAAATTCTTTAAAAACTATATAAATTTATTTTGAAAACCAAAGCTATTTTTTTTTTTAAGTTGAAAATCTAGCTTTCTTTGATTAGATCGAAAAAATGTCAATTAATAATGATATATAATTTTAGTGTATTAATAAAAGGGTTAGACTTAAATAAATTTTCTGTGATTTTATAATAAAAGTGTACAAGTTTTAATATTTAAAAAATGGTAAAATATTATTTTCTAATATATTTACTAAATTTAATTCATAACAATAAAGAAAATAATAGAATTTTAAAACCAATAAAATATAATAAATAAATTACCTTTCAAAAAATATCGATGGAAATTCTTACTATCAGGAATAACTGGCCGTGCCAATTAAAAGGGTTTTGGCTTGCATTTATTTGATATAGGGTATCTTCTAGTCTTAGCACTTAACCATACAAATAACCCATGTGTTATACAGCTTTTCCGTTTTTTAACTGCACAGTTCAAGTAAGCAAATGCGTAAATGTAAAAATTTAAGTATTACAGACACAGCTGCATTTATTTTATAAAAATTTTAAGTATTTTTTTTTGCTTTTCTATTTTTATTAAACTGCTTACCAAGCATATTCAATTAATTGACTCGCCAGAAGCTATATTAAAGGGAGTTTGTGTGTGTTGTTGAAAGGTATTTCGATTGCAAAAATTTAATTTGTTAAAAATCCTCAGGATATTGTTTAAAAAACCACAATTTTTTTTAAATACAGTCATATATAATTTATTTTTATTAATCACAAAAATATTTAAAAGGGAAATATGTAAAACATAATTATTATGATGATATAAGTACGAAATAAATAAATAAATAAAATAATCATAAAAATAATTATTATGCTGATAAAAGTATGTAATAAAGCTAAAACTAATAAATATGTTATATAAGCAATTTAAAGCTAAATATTAAAGCAATTCGCAAAGGGCAGTCAAGTGTTAATTTACAACTGAACAATCCACAATGTAAAATCCCTAGGGGCTTGAACTGATTTCTCTACAACATATTTGCCCAATAAGGTGCACAAAGCAAAAGGGGAAAAAATTCCAATCCTACATTTATAAACATAAATAAATAGCTACTATTTTTTTTTATTTTTCTGTGCCAATTCGTCAATAGCAAACAAAAGCGCAAGCAACAATAACAGTTGCAATCAAATGACCACAGGTTAGTCTCACATTCAGTCAGTTAGTTGGTCAATCAGTCAATCAGTCAGTTAGTCAATCAGTCAGCCATTTAATATAAAAGTAACAATCAGCCCTTGGGCAACAAATTTGCACTGTAAGAATAACACAAAAAAAAACAAATATGAAGCAAATATTGGTGTGACTTTTTCTAGTTGTTGGAGCAAAATTTTTCAAATAACTTTTAAAGTAAATTGTGTACCTGAACACAGTATATATATAAATATATATCTTTATATATGGAGCCACACATTCGAAAAATAAAAAAGAATGTTTACGTTGAAGGTTTTGCAAAATTGTTTTCTGTTAACCTTTTTTCTTTGTTTCATATAAATATAAATATTTTTTTTTTTTATATATTTTTTTTATTTCTTTTAGTATTATTGTTATAGTTGTGGTGCATAAATTGTTGCTGTTATTGTTGTGCAGCACGTACTAGTCATAAGCAAAACCCTCAACCATATGCGATAAGAAAAATATCACAATAAACCAAATCCACTCTTGAATACTCTTTAAAAAACAAAATTTACAAATAAAACCAGAATTTTCTAAAACTTTCTTAATTTTCTGCATTTTTAAAACCTAAAGATTAACTAAAAAAATAAAAAAAAAAAGTTTTTTAAATTAAGAAAAATCCTGGGAAAAATGAAAATCAAGTCAAATTTTTGCTTTATAAACAAAACAAAATAGTTCATGATTATACCGAAACATTTTCTAATGTATTCTTAATTTTTCTGCATTTTTTAAACCTAAAAAAAACTACAAAAAATAAAAAAAAATAAATAATAAAAATAATCAAAAAGAAATTAATATAAAAAATAATAAAAAAAATAAAAAATAAAAAAGAAAATTAAATAAAAAGAAAATTAAATAACGAAAATGAATAAAAAGAAAATTAAATAAAAAGAATCTTAAATAAAAAGAAAATTAAATAAAATGAAAATTAAATAATGCTTTCTAAATTTTTCTGCATTTTTAAAATCTAAAAATAAACTACAAAAAATAAAATAAAAATTAAATAAACAGAAAATTAAATAAAAAAAATAAATGAATACAAGAATAAATAAAAAGAAAATTAAATAAAAAAAATTAAATAAAAAAAAATGTTTATTTTAAAAAAAAAATTCAGGAAATAACGTAGGATTTAATCAATTTTTTGCTTTAAAAACAAACACAAACTAACTTAGTGCACAAATTCTAGTAACTTAACATGATTTGGTTGTTCAAGTGTTATAAACTTAATACAATTTTAAAGACAGAATATTTTATTTTAATTTATGCAACTCTAATTTTGACAGATATCCACAATCAGCTTTAAGGCAAAAGTTTCTTTGTCTGCACATACGATAGTTAGGTTTGTATTTTATTAAACTTATTTTTTTCCTAGAATATTTACCCACAAAAATGTATATTAAATTTATTTTAATTTATATATATTCCTAGCTCACACATACATAACCCAATAGCGATTATACACCTTCAAAGTTAGTTCACACACATAAAAAACGCGCTTCATTGCCTTGACTTGGGCAATTGCCATTTTGTATTTCACTTTATTTGTATATCATTTATAGAGAATATGAACGCTGCACCCTTTTCAATACAATACTACAGTATAATAGTACAATACAATACTTTATTTATTTGCCTGTACATTTGAGCTATGAAATAACCAACATAATGTTTGCCATTCCGTGGTCAATATATGGCTGACCCACATGGCAACAACGACGAGGTCGTATTGCCAAATTGGAATGAAGAAGAGCATTTGGTTGTCAGGTGGCAGCCATATTTATTATTGTATTGCACAACAAAATGGTTGCCAGGATTTGTGTTTATTTGTATGTTTGTTTGTTTGTTTGTTGTTGTTGTGTCTGCCAACAACTCAAGGCTGTTTAATTAGAAGAGGTGAATCCAACCGCAGCTAGAAAACTAAACTTTCATTTCACCAAAATATGCATACAATTTAAAATATACATATGTACATGATGTATACTTTTTAAAGCCAAAGAATTTTGAACAGCATTTATGTCAATATCATCAATCATTCAAATCAATTCAGTAAACAATTATTTATGCAATTTTGAAACCACAAGATCGGTACAGAAAATGCATAAATTTTAGGCAAAATAAAATACTCTAAAAGAGGCTAGAGACTAGAGAGTATTCCTGGTTAGACTAAAAATTATTTTAAAAAAAATATTTTAAAAATTTAAATTTTTCTGCTACCTAGAATTAACTGGAAGTAGTTAGATTTAAATGTAAAGTTTATATCAATAAGAAATCTAATATTTTTTTAGGATAGTAAACAAAAAATAAAAATAAATTTTATTATTTAAAGAGAATCTTTAAAATGTATGAAAACAATAACAGTTTAAATATATTTTTAAAATCAATAATAAATTCTATATTTTATTGGGATAGTAAAAAGAAAATACACAATAAATTGTATTATTTTATTATTTAAAGAGATTTTTTAAAATATTTGAAACCAACAATATAGCACCAATTCTTAATTAAAACTTATTTATTTAAATAGAATTTATCTTAATTTTGTTTTTTAATTTTTAGCAAAGAGAAAATAAACTACAAAACTCGAATTTTAATATATTTTTCCAATAGTAAAAAAAAAAGAAAAATAAATTTTATTGTTTAAAGATAATCATTTAAACATTTGAAAACGATAAAAATTTAAATAAATTTTTAAAATAAATAAGAAATTTTATATTTTATTGGAATAGTTAAAGAATATAAAGAATAAAATAAATTGTATTATATAATTATTTATTATTTTTTTAAATATTTAAAACCAGCCATAGATCACCAATTCTAAATTAAAACTAATTTATTTAAATAGAATATATCTTAATTTATTTTTATTAATTTTTAGCAAAAAGAAAATTCAAATTTCAATATTTTTTGACGATAGTAAAAAGTAAAGAAAAATAAATTTTATTATTTAAAAAGAATCTTTTAATTGGTGGAAAACAATAACAATTTAAATATATTGTTAATATGAATAAGAAATTTTATATTTTATTGGATTAGTTTAAAGAAAAATAAATTGTATTATTTTTATTATTTAAAGAGAATCTTTAAAATATTTGAAAACAATTAAATAGCACCAATTCCTAGTTTAAACTTATTTATTTAAATAAAATATGTCCTAATTAATTTATAATGTTTTTTAGAAAATATAAATAAAATACATAATTCAAAATTAACCTTCGAAATGTTCATTGCGCATTTTTGATGCAAGTTTAAGGTATGCTATGAGCATAAATATTCTGTTTACAGAAATCAATCATACGTCATGTCTGACATGCACTCACAAGAACCCAACACAAGACAAGAAAAAAAAGGGAAAAAAAACATTTAACTTTTCATACTGACTAACTGACAAGCTGCAATACGATTTCGAGCTCAAGAACCCCCATTCCTTCTCTATTTTGTTTTTATATTTGCAAAGAAAACATTTATATAAACTTTATATTATGAGAATTGCATTGCACATTGCCATTGCCATTGCCTGTCTGCATATCCTTATGCCTCAGTTTGTTTTATAACGATTGCAAGTAAACGACAATTGTAAATATGTTTCACAGTTTTCAGGCAATCCTTGTTGTTGTCCTTCCAAGGTCCCTCTACAATTTGTGTATCAGCTATTGAATTGCCTTTTTATTTGCCAGCTGTGTCGTTTTCTAGCTGTTTTTTTTCCTACTGCCAATTTATATATTTTCTTTTTTCTTTTGCAACATAATCGCCTTTATTTTATTTAAGCATTGGACTGATGCTTTACTTCGATGATAATGGTAAAATGAAAATGTTAATTTTTTTATTCATAGTATAATTACATTGAAAGTGCTTGACTTTTTTCTTTTGTTTTTATCAGAGGAGCAAAAAAAAATATTATTGGTACTTGAGAATGTAAATGCGACTAATTGATATATTAATTCAAGTGTTATGCCTTTGAAGTTATTAAAAAAATTAAAAGAAATTAAAAAAGTGTAAATATTTTAAATTGTTTCGAATTTGCAATAAAACAATTATTTTATCCATAAATATATTTGAATGTCGCTCGTATTATGATTGCTTAGTATTTAATTTAAATTATTTGTTTTAATATATTTTTATCATCATCTTATCTCAATATTTTAAGCTAAAAATAATCTAAATACGTTTAAACATTTAAAAAACGAACATTTGTCCTTTGCACTTTACTAAAATATTTTTGTATTAAATATTTTTGGCCTAAGAATTATATTCTGCCGTTTTGTTAATTGTTTATGGTCAAAGTAATATAAAAATTTAGTTATTTATATTTATTTACAATTATTTATTTATTTATATATATAAATTTATTTATATTTATTTAGATTTATTTATAATTATTTATTTATTTATATTTATTAATTAATTTATATCTATTTATTAATTTATATTTATTTATATATTTATTTATTATTAATTATTGTTTATTTATTTTTTTATATTTATTTATATATATCTATTTGTTTATATTGATTTATTTATATATTTCTATTTATTTATATTTTTATTAAATATATTTAGACTTCGATTTATATTTTTTATTTTTGATAATTGTTGAATGGTTAATATAGTAACAAAAAATTATTTATTAATATGTATTTATGTTTATTTAAATTTATTTGTATTTATTTATTTATATTAATTTATTTTTATTTATTTATATTAATTTATTTTTATTTATTAATATTTATTTATTTATTAACTTATATTCATTATTATTATATTATATTTATTTTATTATATTTATTTATTTATATTTTTTAATTTATTTATATCTATTTATGTATTATTATTTATTTATTTGTAATTATCAATATTTTTTTATATATTTTTTTTTTTAAATATATATTTATTTATATTTATTTATATTTTTATTAAACTCAAATTATATTCCTTATTTTCGATAACTGTAGAATGGTTAAAAAAGTAACAAACATTTAATTATTAATATTTATTTATGTTTATTTAAATTTATTTGTATTTATTTATTTAAATTTATCAATGTATATTTATTTATTTCAATTTATTTGTTTATATTTATTTGTTTGTATTTATTTATTTGTATTTATTTATTTACATTTATTTTATTTAACTACATTTTTTATTATTCATTTTTGACATACAATTTATATTACTTATTTTTGAACTTTTTTTGTTGATATATATAAAAATTTAATTATATAGTCACACTTTATTGTTATTATAAACATTGCAAATGTTCAAAAAGTATGTAATTAAATAAGTTCCTCAAAGGCTTCCAAAAATTTATAAAATTTACCAAACAAACTCCAATAAAAATTATTAAATAATTCAAATTGCCTTAGAAATGTTGTAAAGTAAAGAATTTAAATAACATAAAATTACAATTAATTAAAATTATTAAATAATTCAAATTGTCTAAAAAACGTTGGAAACTAAAGAATTTAAATAACATAAAATTATTGTAACAAAAAAATAGTTTTGATTAACGAAATATAATTAAAGAATTTTTAAGCCACAAAATAAATACAAAATACCATAAAAAAACATCAGAAAACAACAAAATTCAAATGCACACATATTGCACTTAAATACTTGCCTATAGCTATTAAAACCCTCATTACCCTTTTTTTTTGCAATTTCCATAATTTTCATTTGGAGAAAGTGCCATTTGCTAATTCAGTGGGTTTTCAATCTACAAATCTCTTTCAGGCTTATTACCATAACAGCCTACCCTTTACCCTACACACACACACACAGACAGCTCTTTTACAACTATTCAACCAAAATTATTGGTCTGCTCTATGCAAGGATTTCCATAACAAACATCATACTGGGACAGCTTTCAGGACACGTTTGCCATTTTCATATGCCCAAACAGAGTGCTTTCTAAAATATATTGATAAGCCCAATGTGCCCTAAATTGGGGCGCCAAATGCAACTTCAAACCCAAAGTCCCCCACATATACAACACAGTGGAACGTGAGCCACAAATTTGCCCCATTTGGCTGCCTGCCGCCTCACCCAGCCAACATTTTGGCCATTTTACCTGGTCAGGATTCGTTGGCCGGGTTGCACAAACCAACACCAAAATATGTGGCCAATTATAGCAAAAACAGACGTTTTTACGTTCAGTTTGTTTGGTTTGGATTTGGTTTCCTCTTTATATTAGGCGAGCGGGGGGGTGCGAAGTGCGCAGGGCCCTTCTAATTTATGGCTAGAAAATGCTGCGGGCTCTTTTTTTTATTTTTTTATTTTCGGGGCAATTGTTGTTCTGCGTCTAATCATTTGCCATTATTCAGTTGTGATTCGCTTAATCGCCGTCGGGTTTGGTTACTTGAAATATTACGCATACGTAACGTTAGCTGTGTAAATTATTTTGAAAATAAATTAACTAAAAAAAACTCTCCTTCTTCAAACTACTACTTTATGGCATTTTCTCTAATTTTTTACTCGATAGCGGATAATTCTCTTTTTATTATTTTTACCTAAATTATATATTTTTAAAATTTTAGTTACATTTTTATTTAAGTTTATATTACATTTATTAATTTATTTTTATCTATTTATTAATTTATATTTATTTATTTTTATTTTTTTATAAATTATATATTTTTAAAATTTTAGCTATATTTTTATTTTATTTTATTTTATATCTTTTTTTAATAATATTTTCAACAATACAGTCGACTTTTACAAATTAGAACCTTTAGTAATTAGAATTTTCAGAAATTAAATTTAGGGTTTGTTATCTAATTTTTTTCAGCTTTTTTCCTAAATAAATTTTTTTATTTGTCTTTGGAAAAATTTAATGTAATTGGAGTGAATCTTTATATTTTATTTTGTTGCATTTTGATTTAATGTATACACATATATATATATATTTTTTGTTTTATTAATAGAATTAACTAAAAAATAAAACAAAATTATATTTTAGCTTTTTGGAGTAAATTTACTCCACATAAAAAACGTTTAGAAATCCGAATATTTCAGATATTAAAATTACCTTCAAAACAAAGTGGATTTTAAATAAATTTTCGTAAATTTAAATCGCACTTATTAACTAAATTAATAAAAACAAATAAGAAAAAAAAATTGCTTAATAAATTTACTTTTAAAATATAATTGTTTAGCAATTTTAATAAAATAAATCATAATACCTGACTCAACACATATCTAAATAGCAATTTCATTGCTATATTGACATCATTGAATCCATATAAATTTATTGGCATTCTTGTGGTATATAGACGTATATATATCATTTTTAAAGCCCCAAAAAAAAAACTAGAAAACTCAGCACGTGCACAATGCTCAAAATAAAACCAAAAAGCTTAAAATGGCAAATATTTTTAGCGTGCCAAAATGATGGAGAACCTAAGTAAAAATATATAAAAATTCTAACTTGTTTATGAGATATCCTGTAGTTAAATTTAAAAAAAAAGATTAAAAAAATGCATATTTCTTATTTAACTTTAGTGTGCATTAATTGATTGTTCTAAATTATCTACAATTAATGTGAACTCAATTTCAAGATTTTATCTTTTAGATTAAATAGAGATTAAGTATTTTTATATTTTTTCTTTTATTTTATAGTTCGTATAATCGCCTTGTAGATCAGACTTTATCTCTAAGATTATGTCTACGAATTATATCAACAATTTATTTACTATATCAAATTCTTCCTTCTTTCCCTGAAATTCTAGAAGACAATACAAATGTACGAAGTATAAAATATGAGAGAATATATAGCCTATAAAACAGATATATGGAAATTTGAGCTTTAATATAAAAGCAAAAATATAAAAAGACTTTATATCTAAGATTATGTTTACAAATTATATCAACAATTGAAAATTCTTCCTTCTTTCCCTGAAATTCTATCAGAAAATACAAATATGCGATCTACAAAGACATCTATATGAGAGAATATATATTTTAAATAAACAAACTGAAATGAATTTTAGTTTAATTCAACCGCAAGCTCTTCTAACTTAAATATAGTCTATAAAACAGATATATAAAACCTTGAAAATTCTTTAAAAAATACCTATCAAATCGTATGATACCATATGAATCCATTTTCATGGCTACAGGGTATAAAAACAATGCCAACATTTTGGAAAATAGACCAAAAAAAAAAAAAACTAAAATCGCATTTTCATGTTTTCTGTCAAACAAACGAATGTCACAGACACATTCAAAGATAGACAGACAGTGCGACAGAGCGACAAACAGACAGACAGACAAACAATAAGAAAATGTCAAATGTTGTCATTGGTTGTCCCTGTTCGTTACTTGGGCTTCTTGTCAATGCCTTCCTTATTGTTGTTGAAGGCAAATATTTGTGCAGCAGCAAAATATATATAGAAATTATATGAAAAAGGAATTTGATTTGAAATTGAAAAAGAAAAAAGAATAAGGCAACTTGGCCTAAAAATAAGCCCATATATATATATATTATCAACTATTTTGATGATGTGTTTATCAACTGTCAAACTGACAATAAGCCAAATGTCTTTGAGGCTGCCCAACAAATACTAAAAAATAGTTCACAATATTTGCATATTTTTATGCAAATATCTAGCACAAAAATATCTTCTACCCTCCCCTCATAATAAGAGATATCCTTGGCGTAAAGAAAAATGTTCACATTATGCGTAATGAAATGGATTTCTAAGGGCTAAAAATGATAAGAACACTTTACATTTCTCATTTTTCTACAATAATAATATATTATTTTGCCTTGATTTGACTACGGTTGACAGATATTTAAAGCTTGACTGACACGGCGACTTAATAAATGCAAATCAACCCATAAAAAGAAATATACAAACAAAAAAAAAAAACTTATGCATAAAAAGAAAATGAACCTAATAATATTATACGGCGAAAAAAAATATAATAATAATAAAAAAAGCTCATCACGTTCTATTCTGTCAATAAAGCGTGAAGTATATTACATAAAAAAAAATAAATAAAAGAAATACAAAAAAAAATACAAAAAAAGAATAAATAATAAAAAAAATAATTAAAAAAAATAAATAAAAAAATATATTAAAAAAATAAATATTAATTAAACCAATTTAAAACTAGGACTAAAGTCTTTTAATATGCAAATAAATTTCGTTTCTGTCTATTTAAAAAAAAAAATAATGAAAAATACAAAAAAAAAATAAATAAAAAAAAAAAAAATAATTAATATTAAACAAATTTAAAAATAGAGCTAAAGTCTTTTAATATGCAATTAAATATCGATTCTGTCTATTTAAAAAAAAAAAATTAATGAAAAAAAAAATAAATAAATAAATAATAAAAAAAAAAAATAATAAAAAAATAAATAAAAAAAAAATAAATAAAAATGCAAATAAATTTAATTTTTCTCTATTTATACAAGTCATGAATCAATGAAAGAAATATTCTAAAGTTCTTTAAATTTTCACAATTTCTTATCGGATTTTAACTAATAAATGATTAAATATTTCAAGTTTCATTCAAACTATGAACGTGTAAATTTACTTTAACATTAAATTATTATAAGAAATAAACAAAAAATGTTTTCTAGCTAAATATCAATAATTTAATGTTAGAAACTTTATTATCTATGCTACAAGCCATTAATCTTGGCCTAGCTATTTATTTCTCGATGTCAATCAAATAAGTTTGACCCTCACACAGTTTCAAAAGTTATACAAAATGCCATTGAAACTAATTTGGCATAACCCAAAGAAAATGCCTTCAACTTAAAGCTAGATGTGTGTATGTATTGTATAGATATAAATATATATATAGTATTATGTGTATATTTATTTGCTGTATATATGCTGGCCAATGCCAAAAAGTATGCTAAGGCATAAATTAACACTTACATTTTATGTGCACAAGCGCCAAAAAGCAACAGAAAGAAAAAATAAATCCAACTTCGCAGACTTTGAGAAACCAGACGCCAGCAGCTCAACTCACTTGACTTGACTGAAAAGATAAGATATATATATATAAATCAGTAAGATACATAAGTTGTACATAGTATATAAATATATATATATATATATAAAGAGCACACAATTAGAGCAGACTCAATTAGTTTTATTTGCTGTGTTAGTTGTGCCCAAGGCGCCAAAGAGTCAATTGAGTGGGCCATGTTACCAAAAAGTTAATGTTCATTATACTCTGTTTGCTAAAACAGGGGATAGAGTGTATATTTAAGTAAAGTTACTCGCAACTATTGAAGTTAAAGTTACTAAATATATATGGTATATTGTTTAATAATATAGACAGATGAGTTATTAATAATTTCTATGCCATATCCAAACTAATTCAATCATCTATTACACTAGTTTACAAATTTTTACATCAAACTTAACTTCTATTGCTCATATCTTTTAATCCATATGAGTTAATAGAAAGCTATTAATCTGTATTAAGAAAACAATTAATTGTCTATAATACAAAATTAAAATTATTGGAATCTGCTCAGCACAATTCAAGAATTTGGTATTTATACAAAAATACTGCATAAAATGCTTTTCTAAAAATCGATATAAATTTTATTTTCGCCTGGGAAAATATTATTTTAAATGGTTAATTATGAAATTAAATATATATTGGGGGGGTTCCCAGTAGTGTTTCGAAGCATCCTTGTTTTAAATTACCTCGTATATTCGACTTTGAATTGAGTCATATAGACTTTTCAGATATTAAAGCCGATGTTAGCTGAAAATAGCATAGTTTTAGATATATACAGCTTAACAGACTTATAAACCCCTTCAAATCCGCCTACTCCAGACATTTTATACTAAATTGAGGTCCAATGAGTAGGGTGGACCAAAATCTGCCCTTTCTTTGAGTTAAATCCCGATTTAAACACTAGAAAAGTGTAAATATGTTGCATTTTCTTGTTGGTATGTCCTTGAAAGATGTCTAAAAGTCCACTGCAGAAATTGCCTTTTCTAAGACACCTTTGAAAGACTCGCAGTTCAAATTCGTTGTTAAAAATTTATTAAAATTATTGTGAAACGCAGTGTATATCAGATCTTATTTATCTGCAAAAATTTTAAATTTTCCGAAGAACCATTGTATCTTCTTTTTAACCTTATGTTTATGAGAATCAAATAAGATTTATGGAAAGTATATATCGTCAAAGTAAGAAAAAGCAAGATTTTATTAATCTTTTAAAAATCAATATTTTTGTAAAAAATTTTACACATTCCAAAAGATAATTTCTAATAAAGAACATTATTCTTCACTATCAGGAGGTTTTTCATATTTTTTCATTAAATATATTTAATATTTTTAATATTTATTTTATTTTATTTTAATTTAATTTTAATATATATAATATTAAGATCCATTTTTGAAGCATATATTTTAAGCGAATCGAATAAGAATTATGGGAAATACTTACCATTTTTTAAAAATCAATATTTTTGGAAAAAATTTTACACATTCCAAAAGATAATTTTCATTGTCAATTAAGAACATTATTCTCCATTATCAGGAGTTTTTTCATATTTTTTTATTAATATTTATATATTAAATATCTTTAATTTTGCAATAAATTTATACAGTTTAACAGTGTAATACAGAATATTTGTGTTTGGTATATATTCTAACTAATTTCTTCATATTTTATCATAGTAGCCTTTTGACCAATTTGACATCATATGAGCTAGAAAATTTTAAAAACATTTGAACTTGTATTGTCGGGTCGTAAACATTAGATACCAGTAAATTTATTTAACAAAAAGTATTTTTTATATTTTTCTACAAATTGTTAAAGACGCGTGATCAAATATGGATGCAGATTTGGTAAAAGTAATCTTAATGGCAATTACAAATATGGCTTTAGTGGAATTTAACTTCAATCTGATAAACAAACAAGTTGAACATGATATAACAACATTCCTAATTGTATCGTGTAATGTGATCTTATTGGTCTATGTTCAAACTGTGAAATTATCGTCGATCCAAGCACTATCATCAATTGTAATCAAGTTTCCTTACACCTATCTGGGATCACAACTCATAATGACATTGTTTTGGTATCCTTTTTGGACTGTGGTGAATCGCTTGAATACAATGATATTGTCCAATAGTCCTGAACTACGTGAACAGTCTCCTGATGCTTACTTCTTCATCTACACAGATCTTTTGTATATAATCAAACTGATTGTAACGCTTATAATTACATTCATGACTCTTAAATACTATTTGCCGCCATATGAAAAATTCTATCAATTAGAAATTGACGTTGTAGATGTTGGAGACCAAAAGATCAAACGTCGCCGCCAAACCCGTTAATAATGATGAGGACTGAGGAGTTTAACTTGGAAACAGGACAAAAGAGCAGGAATAAGAAGCAGGAGTAAGAAGCAGAAGTAAGAAGCAAGAGCAAGCAGCAGGAATAAGAAGCAGGAGTAAGGCGTTGGAACAAGGATTTAATTTACGATTTAATTTACGGTTTACTATTAAAGCAAATAAATAAATAACACTAGGTAACAAAATTTAGCTTTTTTTTTTGTATAAGTTACCAAACCTACTTTTTCTGATACATATGGTGCCCCAGATGACGAAAAACCACTATATAAATTTTTCTATGGTAAGACTTTTTTTAAAAAAATTTTTGAAATCTGGAATTTATTTTTAGGTTTTTTTTAGAGACAAGCCTACAGATTTTAGCATTACTCGAGGATCTTACAGCCAAATGCTTTACGTTTTCTGAAAGCTAATTATACTTTATTAAGTTTAAATTACTAGTTTTGCAACTATTTAATTTTGAATTTAGAAAATATTTTGATATTTTAAATTATAGTTTGTCAAAAAGCTACTATGAATAAATTAGTTGGAATATATACCAAACACATCATTTCTGTATTGGGATATAAATGTATATCCATTTAGGTACATATAATAGTGACCAAAAGTATTTTGATACTCCAGTTAACTGACTTCTATTTGTAATTCAAGTCCGTTTCTATTGTATGAAAAATTGGAATAAAAAAATCATGAGTAATCTGATTTTTAAAGAATTACAAAAATCTAGTTTTTCCGATTTTAAGGGCATATAATTTATAATAATAAATATTTTTAATAATTAATTTTTTTTTTTTTATAATTTTTATTTATTTATTTATAATTTATTTCTTTATCGATTCGTATAAACAACATACGGTTAGCAAGAGAATACAATTATCCGTTGGAATATGTACAATTTTTCTAGATGAATAAGATCTGATATCGATATAATCAAATAATAAAAAATAGTTAAAAAAAAGCCATTTGCGCTTTTTTTCAAAAACCATTCCTTTAAAGAAAAGAAAGAACAAAAAAAATCTTTTTGCATTTTTTTTCAATTGCCGCTCCAACATACATCAAAAAAGTCTATGAAATCCCAGTTCTTTGATTCTTTCTGGCAAACTTGTGTTTTAATTTTAATTTATTTATTTTCATATATTTAACATATTAATCTATATTTTTTTAAAATATTTTTTCTATATTTTGCAAGCTTACATCTCCCTCAAAGAGCCTAGAAGTGCAATGTTTATTTATTTATGTTCATTAAGTTTGTACAAGATACTTGACATATAGCTAAGGAAATTAACGCAAACATTTTCAATAGTGTTTATTTGTTTATTTATTTATTTATTTGCTTGTTTATTTGTTAAGCTCTTAAAGTCTATTTAGCGCTTAATTTCTTTGCCAATTTTGTGGCATATTCAAAATATCGTTAGTTTCTGATTTTTGAGCAAAAAGAAAGTTTTGAAACATTTTGTCAGGCTCACATTAAATTCTTATCTAGTATACAGAGTTAAGGCTGCCAAAAGTTTTTAGTTGTAAAGCCGTTACACTCAATAAGCTGCAATCGCTTAGAATTTAAATGCCAAATATAAACAACAACGCAAGAAAAAAATACCAAAAAACTGATAGAAAAAAATACTGCACAAGTTTTGCGGTGAACGATTTTTATCTGCAACAAAGGATTTCCTTTTGCTTGGCTAAAGGTGTTGCCCGCAACCGGAACGCGACAGACAAAATACACCAGGAGCTACCCATAGCAATGCCACAATTTTGTACCCTTAAGCCCAAACCCAAACACAATCTAGAAACCAACTCAAAATTCACCCAGAAACCCAACCCAACCCAACCCAACCCTTTGCGCATTGTTGACTTGCCGTCTTAAGGGCGTGGGTGTTGCACAGTGGTGGGGCAGAGGTTATGTGTGTCAAGTGGACGCCGCTTGGTTGCATCCACACACACAGCCAAACACTCTTCTAGGTACGGTGGTCTTCTACCTTGCCTCAAGTTGCGTCTTCTCCCTGTCTGTCTGTCTCTGTGTCTCTATGTATTTCATTTTGCCTCGTCTTGTGGCAGGTCAAAAGCAAATCGTTAAAGTTTACGCTGTTTGTGGTTAAGTCCTCGGCGATGGTTTTAAATAAACACAGCCACAGGGTCACAGTGGTATATTATTGATTATTTTGATCAATTTGCTTAAATATAAAATCAATTTTATTTATTTTTCAAATTTAAAAGGCAGCTTTTGGAAAAATCTAGAAAGAACTGGTGAACTCGGTCTGCCAAATATTTTTGTCCTTGTGTAAAAATTTATATGCAAAAATTCAATTTTTTACAGATAAAATGCAATAAATTAAATAAATGTTTACTTAACTATTTAAAAACAAAAAAATTCTCATAATTTTTGCATTTCTGCATAGGATATTTGTACAAAATCGAATATATATTTCCATACAAAAAACTAATGACAACTAAAATAGAATTTTGTGTGACTTAAATTAATTACGTTAAACTTTTTAAAATTTAATTTTTTCTTGCTTAATATTTTCCCAGTGTTGGGATGCATTTTTGAATTTTTTTTCCCATAAATTTTTGGTTTTCTCTTCCCCTTTTCGTTGACTCTTTGAAAGTGTCTGCAGAAGAGCATTCTCGTGCTGTAGATCCTTCTGAAATATTAACACCATTTATATAAAAAAAAAACAAATAAAAAAAAAATAATAAAAAAATAAAAAAAAAAAAAAAAAATAAAAATAAAATAAATATAAAAAACAAATAAAAATAAAAAAAAAAAAATTAAAAAAAAATAAATAAAAAAAAAAAATAAAAAATGTACTACTTAAATCGTCCCAATAAACTACATTCAATTTGTACATTTTTATAATATTATTATTATTATTAAAAACTATTGCTTATTTTGCAAAAATTAATTTTTGCCTAGTGTTTTCGTATATTTCTCCCACAGTAAGTCTGTACACAGACAGAAAGACATACAGACGAAATTTGAAAGCAGCAGGCGACCATGTTTTGAATATGATTTAATTACTGCTAATTGCTGACTATACTAATTAGTTAAACTCCTTCTGTTATTCTGGCTTTCTTGTTAATTTTGTTGTTGTTGTTGTTGTTGCTTTGCAAATGTAAATGAAATTGTGTGTAAATTGAATAGTTGATGAGCATGGCTTTGATATGAAATTCAAATGAAGTTTGCTATTGATTAACATACTAAATACGTTTTGATTTAAACAAAACAATTTCACTATTCGAGATTATGTCACAAGCACAATTCAATTAGTGTAATAAGCTATTTCAGAAGGGCTATAAGTCTTATGCAGCTTATGTAATTGTAATGGCAATCTATTATAAATTTATTTTAGAAACTGTAGATTGTATAATAAAATTATAAAACAATATTAGAAGTAATAATTGAAATTTCTACTATTAAATGTTAGGCATAATTTTTATATAAATATAATAATAATTAGGTATATTTTAAAACTCACTTACAAATTAATTCCACTGAAATATTTGTGGAATACTTTTTAGGGCAGGATATTATGCAAAAACCTAATTCCAAAGCCTAAATTATACAATATACAAAAATCATGATCGCATTTTAATATGAGCCTAAAAGTATGCTTTAAATTTTAAGTGGAAATAATTGGGAGAGTGAAATCCGAAACAGATCTCCATAATATATAAATAACAACATTAAAATTGGCAAAAAATCAAAAACTTTATAAATATCAATATTAACAATTTTTAAATAAACATTTTGTTTATCTGATAAATTTAAATTGTTAACGAAAACTTTGACAAAGCCTAAGTATTTACAGATATTAATTAATGCACAATTTATACATATTTAAGTGGAAATAATTGGAAACTGAAATCAACAACAGATCTTCATGATTATATTAATAACAATAGTAAAATAAATTAATAAAATCAAGCACTTGAACATTTTGTTTATCGGATAAATTCAAATTGTTAACGAAAACTTTGACATAGCCTAAGTAAATACAGATATTGATTTTAAGCACAATTTATGTATAAATATATAAATAATCACATATAAACTGCATATAGCAATATTTAAATACCTGGAAAAACATATTTTTGAATATAAAAGCCAAAATTTAAATTAGTTATGAAATTGCAATGCATATTAAAACTAATTTTTAATTACGATAACGTACAAATTATACTATTTATAAAAAAACTGCTTAATAGACATAAAATGCAATTTCGAAATATTTAATTATAAAAAAAACTTATTTAAACTGTCATTCAAAGCGTAGTCATGCACTTGATTAAATAAATAAATATGCAAATTTTTAGCAAAAAAATAAATTATATATTTAATTAAATAAAAACAATGTGCATTTAAGCATAAAAACTTTCATTAAAGCAATTCATAATCAAAAACGTAGCATTTGCTGATTTATAAGCCAAATAATATTTCCGAAATAAAATTTAACCCAAAAACCTTGTCAGCTTTATCAAAAATCACCTGGAAAATTGGTCAAGGATCATAAATCATTAGTGCTATGCCGCTTGCGACATGATAATGATAAAACCAGCCACGAATCTGAACCTGAACTAACGACACATGATGAAAAGGAAGATTACCAGGTTGATATAGAGTGAAAAGTTGCCCAGGTGACAGTGACAACAACAACAACAATAACAACAAACACTTTACGGTTGAACATATGAAAAACAATAAATCTCCATTAAGTTGAGAGCCATTCATTAACGGGCTTTAGGCAGTGCTACACTATATGCATATATGAATGGTACACATACGTATACGTAATAAGTTGCTACTAATACTAACATAGAAATATATACACACTGTCAACGCTTCATGCACCTGTCATAAAAATATTTGCGCAAAATATTTTAAGCCGCATTTCTGACACAAAGGCCTGAACTAGTCCAAAAAAGCTTTAACAGGGGCCAGGCTAGTCCAAAGGACATCATACTGTGCAAATATGACAGGCATTGTTATGTTGTTGGCCATCATCGGCCCGAGCTTATCTCAATGTTGTCTAAACAAATAAGCAAAGTCTTCCCCTATACCCTCCCCCTGTGACACAAAATGGATTATGCAAAATTGTTGCCACAAAATAGTGAAAATATTCAATTGTGTGGTTTGCTTTTAGCATATAATAAAAATAAAATCTGATTAGGTAAATTCGTGTTGCAATTTTGCAATTCTTGTAAAATATTAATAATAGTTGTTTTATGATTGGGCTTTAATGAAAAATTTGTAAAACACTAAAATGGGATCTCTGTAAATTTATTTAAAATTGTTTGACAAAGGTTTGCAGCAAAGCTCGATTTATGTTATTTTATTATTTCTAAATAAAATTCAAAACAAAGGCTTAACTGGCTGCTGAAAATTAAATATATATGCTGGCAGAGAATGGTCATAAAATTGATGATGTGACTACTATGTAAAATACTAAAGTTTATTATTAAAAAATTTATTTCTCAACTGATCTATCCTATGGCAAATATATTCTACAATTTAATTGACTGAAATTAAATGCGATTAAAATACATTAAATAGTATAATAAAGCTTGCAATAAATAAATTTAATTCAGATATATTGAAAATATATAAAAAATGTTTCAAATAATATATTTTTTAATATATTGTAAATATTTTTGATATAGTTCAATTAATTATTTGATATTTACTGAATGTAGTAAAAAGAAGCATAAAATCTAAAAATTTTTAAGATAGATTCAAAGGTAAGAGAAACGGGACAGATAGAAAAATATCGACTCAGATAAGGATACTGACTAAGAACATTTATCTATCTACATACACTTTAAGGGATTTGAAATTGATGATGTGACTAATAAAATACTAAAGTATATTATACAAAAATATATTTCTCAAACGATCCTTCCTAAGGCAAATATATGTTACAATTTATTTGACTTTAATTACATGCGACCAAAAAAAAATAAAATAGTCTAATAAAACTTGCAATAAATAAATTTGGTTGAGATATATTGAAAATAAATATAAAATGGTCCGATCAAAATATTTTTCAATATATTATTAGTATTTTCGATATAGTTCAAATAATTATTTAATGTTTACTGCCTGTAGTAAAAAAAGGATTTTCTCAAAGATTTATTAAGAAGGAGAAACAGGATAATTAGCAAAATATAGACACAGGTAAGATAAGAAACTGATTATGAAAATATATATCCTTATATTCCTTAAAGTATTTAAATGGTCTCTTTTATTGAGCTTCACATTTCGCATTCAATTTAAAGTATTCTTGCCAAAAATATTATTAAGTACTTTATAGTCCACCATTCTCTGTGCTAAATGATTTTATAAAAATGTAAATATCGATTTTAATATAATTTAAATTAATCAAAATTTGCTGATATAACACATTAAATATATCCTTATATCCCTTAAGAGATTTAAATTGGTTTTTTTAATTGATCATTTACATTTCGTATACAATTTAAAATATCCTTACAAAAATATTTTTAAGTACTTTATATGATAAAAATCTGTATCCACAATCTGTGCTAAATGATGATATAAAAATTTAAATATTATTTTCTTTTTTAATATAATTTAAATTAGTCAAAATTTGCTGATATAACACATATTTTTATGGAACAAATTCGGCTCTCTATGTCTTATTACATTAATATTATTTCTGCGCATTTATTTTAAAATAAATAATTAATAATTAATAAACTACATACATATTTGAGTAGCTTTGTATTTCCCAAATTAAAAGCACATTATTTAATTATATTTTTTAAAAATTACATTACTTTGCTCCCATCAAATTTTAAAAGCTCACGCAACCTTCCAACCTGTAATCGTATTATTTTAGATGGAAAATCATAAACATGTTCATACTTAATAAAATACATTTCATTAAATAAACGACCCAATTTAAAAGCAATTATGACAATGCTTAAACATGTTTAAATATTTATAAAACCCCACAATGCTCAGATAATTTGTGAGTAACTCAAAAAACTCTCATCATATATATGCGAGACAATTGACAAACCAATTGACAGGGTACTTAATTGTGACATTAAGCGTAAAATGCAAAAGTGCAGGGCAAAAAGCGACGACAACTTCAATTGTGAGTTGGGGTTTGGCAGAGGGCGAGGGAGCTGGCTGGCTAAGGGTGCACAACCCCAAATAAAAGTCACCCCAAAACAAAAAAAATATGCAGCAGTACTCAGGGAATTCTCACAGTTATGCAGATTAAGTGCAGCAGCTTTATACATGTTTAAGCATTGTCATAATTGCTTTTAAGTATGAACATGTTTATGATTTTCCATCTAAAATAATACGATTACAGGTTGGAAGGTTGCGTGAGCTTTTAAAATTTGATGGAGCAAAGTAATGTAATTTTTAAAAAATATTTGTTCATAAAAATGTGTTATATCAGCAAATTTTGACTAATTTAAATTATATTAAAAAAGAAAATAATATTTAAATTTTTATATCATCATTTAGCACAGATTGTGGATACAGATTTTTATCATATAAAGTACTTAAAAATATTTTTGTAAGGATATTTTAAATTGTATACGAAATGTAAATGATCAATTAAAAAAACCAATTTAAATCTCTTAAGGGATATAAGGATATATTTAATGTGTTATATCAGCAAATTTTGATTAATTTAAATTATATTAAAATCGATATTTACATTTTTATAAAATCATTTAGCACAGAGAATGGTGGACTATAAAGTACTTAATAATATTTTTGGCAAGAATACTTTAAATTGAATGCGAAATGTGAAGCTCAATAAAAGAGACCATTTAAATACTTTAAGGAATATAAGGATATATATTTTCATAATCAGTTTCTTATCTTACCTGTGTCTATATTTTGCTAATTATCCTGTTTCTCCTTCTTAATAAATCTTTGAGAAAATCCTTTTTTTACTACAGGCAGTAAACATTAAATAATTATTTGAACTATATCGAAAATACTAATAATATATTGAAAAATATTTTGATCGGACCATTTTATATTTATTTTCAATATATCTCAACCAAATTTATTTATTGCAAGTTTTATTAGACTATTTTATTTTTTTTTGGTCGCATGTAATTAAAGTCAAATAAATTGTAACATATATTTGCCTTAGGAAGGATCGTTTGAGAAATATATTTTTGTATAATATACTTTAGTATTTTATTAGTCACATCATCAATTTCAAATCCCTTAAAGTGTATGTAGATAGATAAATGTTCTTAGTCAGTATCCTTATCTGAGTCGATATTTTTCTATCTGTCCCGTTTCTCTTACCTTTGAATCTATCTTAAAAATTTTTAGATTTTATGCTTCTTTTTACTACATTCAGTAAATATCAAATAATTAATTGAACTATATCAAAAATATTTACAATATATTAAAAAATATATTATTTGAAACATTTTTTATATATTTTCAATATATCTGAATTAAATTTATTTATTGCAAGCTTTATTATACTATTTAATGTATTTTAATCGCATTTAATTTCAGTCAATTAAATTGTAGAATATATTTGCCATAGGATAGATCAGTTGAGAAATAAATTTTTTAATAATAAACTTTAGTATTTTACATAGTAGTCACATCATCAATTTTATGACCATTCTCTGCCAGCATATATATTTAATTTTCAGCAGCCAGTTAAGCCTTTGTTTTGAATTTTATTTAGAAATAATAAAATAACATAAATCGAGCTTTGCTGCAAACCTTTGTCAAACAATTTTAAATAAATTTACAGAGATCCCATTTTAGTGTTTTACAAATTTTTCATTAAAGCCCAATCATAAAACAACTATTATTAATATTTTACAAGAATTGCAAAATTGCAACACGAATTTACCTAATCAGATTTTATTTTTATTATATGCTAAAAGCAAACCACACAATTGAATATTTTCACTATTTTGTGGCAACAATTTTGCATAATCCATTTTGTGTCACAGGGGGAGGGTATAGGGGAAGACTTTGCTTATTTGTTTAGACAACATTGAGATAAGCTCGGGCCGATGATGGCCAACAACATAACAATGCCTGTCATATTTGCACAGTATGATGTCCTTTGGACTAGCCTGGCCCCTGTTAAAGCTTTTTTGGACTAGTTCAGGCCTTTGTGTCAGAAATGCGGCTTAAAATATTTTGCGCAAATATTTTTATGACAGGTGCATGAAGCGTTGACAGTGTGTATATATTTCTATGTTAGTATTAGTAGCAACTTATTACGTATACGTATGTGTACCATTCATATATGCATATAGTGTAGCACTGCCTAAAGCCCGTTAATGAATGGCTCTCAACTTAATGGAGATTTATTGTTTTTCATATGTTCAACCGTAAAGTGTTTGTTGTTATTGTTGTTGTTGTTGTCACTGTCACCTGGGCAACTTTTCACTCTATATCAACCTGGTAATCTTCCTTTTCATCATGTGTCGTTAGTTCAGGTTCAGATTCGTGGCTGGTTTTATCATTATCATGTCGCAAGCGGCATAGCACTAATGATTTATGATCCTTGACCAATTTTCCAGGTGATTTTTGATAAAGCTGACAAGGTTTTTGGGTTAAATTTTATTCCGGAAATATTATTTGGCTTATAAATCAGCAAATGCTACGTTTTTTGATTATGAATTGCTTTAATGAAAGTTTTTATGCTTAAATGCACATTGTTTTTATTTAATTAAATATATTATTTATTTTTTTGCTAAAAATTTGCATATTTATTTATTTAATCAAGTGCATGACTACGCTTTGAATGACAGTTTAAATAAGTTTTTTTTATAATTAAATATTTCGAAATTGCATTGTATGTCTATTAAGCAGTTTTTTTATAAATAGTATAATTCGTACGTTATCGTAATTGAAAATTAGTTTTAATATGCATTGCAATTTCATAACTTATTTAAATTTTGGCTTTTATATTCAAAATATGTTTTTCCAGGTATTTAAATATTGCTATATGCAGTTTTTAGGTGATTATTTCTTGTATAAATTGTGCATAAAATCAATATCTTTAATAACTAAGGCTATGTCAAAGTTTTTGTTAACAATTTGAATTTATCCGATAAAAAAAATGTTCAATTGCTTGATTTTGTTAATTTATTTTAATATTGTTATAAATATAATCATGGAGATCTGTTGTTGATTTCAGTTTCCAATTATTTGCACTTAAATATGTATAAATTGTGCATTAATTAATATCTGTAAATACTTAGGCTTTGTCAAAGTTTTCGTTAACAATTTGTATTTATTCGATAAACAAAATGTTCATTAAAAAATTTTTTATATTGATATTGATAAAGTTTTTGATTTTTTGCCAATATAAATACTGTTATTCATATAAAATCATGGAGATCTGTTTTGGAATTCACTTTATCAATATTTCCACTTAAAAATGTAAAGCATACTTTTAGGCTCTTATTAAAATGCAATGATGATATTTGTATACTGTCTAATTAAGGCATTGGAATTAGGTTTTTTGTTAAATATCCTGCCCTAAAAAGTATTCCACAAATATTTCAGTGGAATTAGTTCGCAAGTAAGATTTAAAATATACCTAATTAATATTATATTTAAATTAAAATTATGCGTAACATTTAATAGAAGATATTTCAATTATTACTTCAAATAATGTTTAATAATATTATTATACAATATACATTTTCTAAATAAATTGATATTAGATATAATCGCAATTACATAAGATGCATAAGACTTATATCCTTTCTCAAAATGGCTTATTACACTAATTGAATTGTGCTTGTGACATAATCTCGAATAGTGAAATTGTTTTGTTTAAATCAAAACGTATTTAGTATGTTAATCAATAGCAAACTTCATTTGAATTTCATATCAAAGCCATGCTCATCAACTATTCAATTTACACACAATTTCATTTACATTTGCAAAGCAACAACAACAACAAGATTAACAAGAAAGCCAGAATAACAGAAGGAGTTTAACTAATTAGTATAGTCAGCAATTAGCAGTAATTAAATCATATTCAAAACATGGTCGCCTGCTGCTTTCAAATTTCGTCTGTATGTCTTGCTGTCTGTGTACAGACTTACTGTGGGAGAAATATATGAAAACACTAGGCAAAAATTAATTTTTGCAAAATAAGCAATAGTTTTTAATAAAACTATATACTTATAAAAATGTACAAATTGAATGTAGTTTATTGGGACGATTTAAGTAGTAAATTTTTTATTTTATTTTTTTAGTTTTTTTTTTTTTTAATTTTTTTTTTTTATTTTTATTTGTTTTTTATATTTATTTTATTTTTATTTTTTTTTTATATTTATTTTATTTTTTTTTTATTTTTATTTTTTATTTTTTTTATTATTTTTTTCTTATTTGTTTTTTTTTAATATAAATGGTGTTAATATTTCTGAAGGATCTACAGCACGAGAATGCTCTTCTGCAGACACTTTCAAAGAGTCAACGAAAAGGGGAAAAGAAAACTAAAAATTTATGGGAAAAAAAATTCAAAAATGCATCCCAACACTGGGAAAAGTTTAACGTAATTAATTTAAGTCACACAAAATTCTATTTTAGTTGTCTTTAGTTTTTTGTATGGAAAAATATATCCGATTTTGTACAAATATCCTATGCAGAAATGCAAAAATAATGGGAATAATTTTGATTTTAAGTAATTAAGTAAACATTTATTTAATTTATAGCGATTTTTCTGTGTAAAATTGACTTCTTGCATATAAACTTCTACACAAGGATAAAAATGTTTGGCATACCGAGTTCACCTGTTTTTTTTTCTAGATTTTTTCCGAAAGCTGCCTTTTAAATTTTTATAAATTAATAAAAGTGATTTTATAAAAAAAAGTAAATAAGATCAATGCATCAGGCAAAAAAAAAATTACATTTTAAAAAGTTTAAAAAATTAACTTATATCACAAACAAATCTATTATTATTGTCATTAGTTTTTTGTATGGAAAAATATATGCGATTTTGTACAAATATCCTATGCAGAAATGCAAAAATTATGAGAATTTCTTTGTTTTAAATAATTAAGTAAACATTTATTTAATTTAAAGCACTTTTTCTGTGAAAAAATTTAATTTTTGCAGATAAAATTCTACATAATGTCAAAAATCCCTGGCATATCGAGTTTATCTGTTCTTTCTAGATTTTTCCGAAAGGGATTTATATTTGAGCAAATTTATTTTGTACAAATATCCTATGCAGAAATGCAAAAATTATGAGAATTTTTTTGGTTTTAAATAATTTAGTAAACATTTATTTAATTTATAGTACTTTTTCTGTGTAAAATTGAATTTTTGCATATAAACTTCTACACAAGAACAGGAAATTTTTGGCATACAGAGTTCAACTTTTTTTTCTAGATTTTTCCGAAAGTTGCCTTTTAAATTTAAAAAATAAATTAAATTGATTTTATATTTGAGCAAATTGATTTTGTAAAAATATGCAAATATTACGATTTTTTGGTTTTAAATAATTAAGTAAACATTTATTTAATTTATTGCATTTTATCTGTAAAAAATTGAATTTTTGCATATAAACTTTTACACAAGGACAAAAATTTTTGGCAGACCGAGTTCCCCTATTCTTTCTAGATTTTTCCTAAAAATAAATAAAATTGATTTTATAATTGTGCAAATTGATCAAAATAATCAATAATATACCACTGTGACCCTGTGGCTGTGTTTATTTAAAACCATCGCCGAGGACTTAACCACAAACAGCGTAAACTTTAACGATTTGCTTTTGACCTGCCACAAGACGAGGCAAAATGAAATACATAGAGACACAGAGACAGACAGACAGACAGACAGCGTGAAGAAGGGAGGAAGACGCAACTTGAGGCAAGGTAGAAGACCACCGTACCTAGAAGAGTGTTTGGCTGTGTGTGTGGATGCAACCAAGCGGCGTCCACTTGACACACATAACCTCTGCCCCGCCGCCGTGCAACACCCACGCCCTTAAGACGGCAAGTCAACAATGCACAAAGGGTTGGGTTGGGTTGGGTTGGGTTTTTGGGTGGATTTTGAGTTGGTTTCTAGATTGTGTTTGGGTTTGGGTTTAAGGGTACAAAATTGTGGCATTGCTATGGGTAGCTCCTGGAGTATTTTGTCTGTCGCGTTCCGGTTGCGGGCAACACCTTTAGCCAAGCAAAAGGATTTTCCATGCTGCAGATAAAAATCGTTCACCGCAAAACTTGTGCAGTATTTTTTTCTATTTGTTTTCTGTCAGTTTTTTAGTATTTTTTTCCTGCGTTGTTGTTGTTTATATTTGGCATTTAAATTCTAAGCGATTGCAGCTTATTGACTGTAACGGCTTTACAACTAAAAACTTTTGGCAGCCTTTACTCTGTATACTAGATAAGAATTTAATGTGAGCCTGACAAAATGTTTCAAAACTTTCTTTTTGCTCAAAAATCAGAAACTAACGATATTTTGAATATGCCACAAAATTGGCACATAAATTAAGCACTAAGACGGACTTTAAGAGCTTAAGCAATAAACAAGCAAATAAATAAATAAATAAGCAAATAAACACTATTGAAAATGTTTGCGTTAATTTCCTTAGATATATCTCAAGTATCTTGTACAAACTTAATGAACATAAATAAATAAACATTCCACTTCTAGGCTCTTTGAGGGAGATGTAAGCTTGCAAAATATAGAAAAAATATTTTAAAAAAATATAGATTAATATGTTAAATATATGAAAATAAATAAATTAAAATTAAAACACTAGTTTGCCAGAAAGAATCAAAGAACTGGGATTTCATAGACTTTTTTGATGTATGTTGGAGCGGCAATTGAAAAAAATGCAAAAAGATTTTTTTTTGTTCTTTCTTTTCTTTAAAGAAATGGTTTTTGAAAAAAAGCGCAAATGGCTTTTTTTTTTTTAACTATTTCTTATTATTTGATTATATCTATATCAGATCTTATTCATCTAGAAAAATTGTACATATTCCAACGGATAATTGTATTCTCTTGTTAACCGTATGTTGTTTATACGAATCGATAAAGAAATAAATTATAAATAAATAAATAAAAATTATAAAAAAAATAAAATTAATTATTAAAAATATTTATTGTTATAAATTAAATGCCCTTAAAATCGGAAAAACTAGATTTTTGTAATTCTTTAAAAATCAGATTACTCATGATTTTTTTATTTCAATTTTTTCATACAATAGAAACGGACTTGAATTACAAATAGAAGTCAGTTAACTGGAGTATCAAAATACTTTTGATCACTATTATATGTACCTAAATGGATATACATTTATATCCCAATACAGAACAGATGTGTTTGGTATATATTCCAACTAATTTATTCATAGTAGCTTTTTGACAAATTATAATTTAAAATATCAAAATATCATTTTCTAAATTCAAAATTAAATAGTTGCAAAACTAGTAATTTAAACTTAATAAAGTATAATTAGCTTTCAGAAAACGTAAAGCATTTGGCTGTAAGATCCTCGAGTAATGTTAAAATCTGTAGGCTTGTCTCTGAAAAAACTTTCAGATTTCAAAAATTTTTTTAAAAAAAGTCTTACCATAGAAAAATTTATATAGTGGTTTTTCGTCATCTGGGGCACCATATGTATCAGAAAAAGTAGGTTTGGTAACTTATACAAAAAAAAAGCTAAATTTTGTTACCTAGTGTTATTTATTTATTTGCTAATAGTAAACCGTAAATTAAATCGTAAATTAAATCCTTGTTCCAACGCCTTACTCCTGCTTCTTATTCCTGCTGCTTGCTCTTGCTTCTTACTTCTGCTTCTTACTCCTGCTTCTTATTCCTGCTCTTTTGTCCTGTTTCCAAGTTAAACTCCTCAGTCCTCATCATTATTAACGGGTTTGGCGGCGACGTTTGATCTTTTGGTCTCCAACATCTATAGCGTCAATTTCTAATTGATAGAATTTTTCATATGGCGGCAAATAGTATTTAAGAGTCATGAATGTAATTATAAGCGTTACAATCAGTTTGATTATATACAAAAGATCTGTGTAGATGAAGAAGTAAGCATCAGGAGACTGTTCACGTAGTTCAGGACTATTAGACAATATCATCGTGTTCAAGCGATTCACCACATTCCAAAGCGGATACCAAAACAATGTCATTATGAGTTGCGATCCCAGATAGGTGTAAGGAAACTTGATTACAATTGATGATAGTGCTTGGATCGACGATAATTTCACAGTTTGAACATAGACCAATAAGATCACATTACACGATACAATTAGGAATGTTGTTATATCATGTTCAACTTGTTTGTTTATCAGATTGAAGTTAAATTCCACTAAAGCCATATTTGTAATTGCCATTAAGATTACTTTTACCAAATCTGCATCCATATTTGATCACGCGTCTTTAACAATTTGTAGAAAAATATAAAAAATACTTTTTGTTAAATAAATTTACTGGTATCTAATGTTTACGACCCGACAATACAAGTTCAAATGTTTCTAAAATTTTCTAGCTCATATGATGTCAAATTGGTTAAAAGGCTACTATGATAAAATATGAAGAAATTAGTTAGAATATATACCAAACACAAATATTCTGTATTACACTGTTAAACTGTATAAATTTATTGGAAAATTAAAGATATTTAATATATAAATATTAATAAAAAAATATGAAAAAACTCCTGATAGTGGAGAATAATGTTCTTTATTGAAAATGAAAATTATCTTTTGGAATGTGTAAAATTTTTTCCAAAAATATTGATTTTTAAAAAATTAATAAAATCTGGTTTTTTCTTACTTGATGGTAAGTATTTCCCATAATGAAAAAATATGAAAAACCTCAAAGAAAGGGCAGATTTTGGTCCACCCTACTCATTGGACTTCAATTTAGTATAAAACGTCTGGAGTAGGCGGATTTGAAGGGGTTTATAAGTCTGTTAAGCTGTATATATCTAAAACTATGCTATTTTCAGCTAACATCGGCTTTAATATCTGAAAAGTCTATATGACTCAATTCAAAGTCGAATATACGAGGTAATTTAAAACAAGGATGGTTCGAAACACTACTGGGAACCCCCCCAATATATATTTAATTTCATAATTAACCATTTAAAATAATATTTTCCCAGGCGAAAATAAAATTTATATCGATTTTTAGAAAAACATTTTATGCAGTATTTTTGTATAAATACCAAATTATTGAATTGTGCTGAGCAGATTCCAATAATTTTAATTATGTATTATAGACAATTAATTGTTTTCTTAATACAGATTAATAGCTTTCTATTAACTCATATGGATTAAAAGATATGAGCAATAGAAGTTAAGTTTGATGTAAAAATTTGTAAACTAGTGTAATAGATGATTGAATTAGTTTGGATATGGCATAGAAATTATTAATAACTCATCTGTCTATATTATTAAACAATATACCATATATATTTAGTAACTTTAACTTCAATAGTTGCGAGTAACTTTACTTAAATATACACTCTATCCCCTGTTTTAGCAAACAGAGTATAATGAACATTAACTTTTTGGTAACATGGCCCACTCAATTGACTCTTTGGCGCCTTGGGCACAACTAACACAGCAAATAAAACTAATTGAGTCTGCTCTAATTGTGTGCTCTTTATATATATATATATATATTTATATACTATGTACAACTTATGTATCTTACTGATTTATATATATATATCTTATCTTTTCAGTCAAGTCAAGTGAGTTGAGCTGCTGGCGTCTGGTTTCTCAAAGTCTGCAAAGTTGGATTTATTTTTTTTCTTTCTGTTGCTTTTTGGCGCTTGTGCACATAAAATGTAAGTGTTAATTTATGCCTTAGCATACTTTTTGGCATTGGCCAGCATATAAACAGCAAATAAATATACACATAATACTATATATATATTTATATCTATTCAATACATACACACATCTAGCTTTAAGTTGTAGGAATTTTCCTTGGGTTATGCCAAATTAGTTTCAATGGCATTTTGTATAACTTTTGGAACTGTGTAAGGGTCAAAACTTATTTGATTGACATCAAGAAACAAATAGCTAGGCAAAGATTAATGACTTGTGAAATAGATAATAAAGTTTCTAGCATTAAATTATTGATATTCATTTCATTTCTCATAACAATTTAATGTCGAAGTAAATTTTACACGTTCATAGCTTTATTAGTTATATAGAATATTTCTTTAAATAATTAATTAAATAGAGAAAAACGGAATCTATTAGCATTTTAAATAGGTCTATTTTCAAATTTGATTAATTAAATAAATAATTTTTTTTATTTATTTTTTTTTAATACTTTTTTTTAATTTTTTTTTTAAATTTTTTTATTCTTTTTTATTAATTTTTTTATATATTTTTTTAATATATTTTTTTTATTTATTTTTTTATTTATTTTTTTTTTAAATAGACAGAAACGAAATTTATTTTGCATTTTAAAAGATTTTCAACCTATTTTTTAAATTTGTTTAATTTTTATTTATTTTTTTATTTTTTTTTTTTTCATTAATTTTTTTTTTTTATTTTTTTCATACATTTTTTTTTTTAATAGACAGAAACCAAATTTATTGGCATATTAAAAGACTTTAGTTCTTTTTTTAAATTTGTTTAATTTTTATTTATATATTTTTTTTTTTGGTATTTTTTTTATATTGATTTTTCTTTTATTTTTATTTTTTTTATGTACTATTCTTCATGCTTTATTGCCAGAACAGAACGTGATGAGCTTTTTTTATTATTATTATTTTTTTTTTCGCCGTATAATATTATTAGGTTCATTTTCTTTTTATGCATAAGTTTTTTTTTTTTGTTTGTATATTTCTTTTTATGGGTTGATTTGCATTTATTAAGTCGCCGTGTCAGTCAAGCTTTAAATATCTGTCAACCGTAGTCAAATCAAGGCAAAATAATATATTATTATTGTAGAAAAATGAGAAATGTAAAGTGTTCTTATCATTTTTAGCCCTTAGAAATCCATTTCATTACGCATAATGTGAACATTTTTCTTTATGCCAAGGATATCTCTTATTATGAGGGGAGTGTAGAAGATATTTTTGTGCTAGATATTTGCATAAAAATATGCAAATATTGTGAACTGTTTTTTTAGTATTTGTTGGGCAGCCTCAAAGACATTTGGCTTATTGTCAGTTTGACAGTTGATAAACACATCATCAAAATAGTTGATAATATATATATATATATATGGGCTTATTTCTAGGCCGAGTTTCTTTATTCTTTTTTCTTTTTCAATTTCAAATCAAATTCCTTTTTTTCATATAATTTCTATATATATTTTGCTGCTGCACAAATATTTGCCTTCAACAACAATAAGGAAGGCATTGACAAGAAGCCCAAGTAACGAACAGAGACAACCAATGACAACATTTGACATTTTCTTATTGTTTGTCTGTCTGTCTGTTTGTCGCTCTGTCGCACTGTCTGTCTAGCTTTGACTGTGTCTGTGACATTCGTTTGTTTGACAGAAAACATGAAAATGCGATTTTTAGTTTTTTTTTTTTGGTCTGTTCTCCAAAATGTTGGCATTGTTTTTATACCCTGTACCCATGAAAATGGGTTTAAATGGTGTCATAAGATTTTGTAGATATTTTTTAAAGAATGTTCAAGTTTCTATATATCTATTTTTATAGACTATATATTCTATATTTAATATAGAAGAGCTTATAATTGAATTAAACTAAAATTCATGTTCATTCAGTATGTTTATTTAATATATATTTTCTCTCATATTTTATAGATCGTAATTTCAGGGAAAAGAAGAATTTTAAATAATAAATTAATTGTTGATATAATTTGTAAACATAATCTTAGAGATAAAGTCTTTTTATATTTTTGCTTTTATTTTAATGTTCAAGGTTCTATATATCTGTTTTATCGAATATATATTCTAGTTTTAAAATAGAAGAGCTTGTGGTTGAATTTAACTAAAATTCATGATCATTCAGTATATTTATTTAATATATATTTTCTCTCATATTTTATAGATCGTAGATTTGTATTTTCTGATAGAATTTCAGGGAAAATAAGAATTTAAAATAGTAAATTAATTGTTGATATAATTTGTAAACATTTTCTTTAAAAAAAAAAAAAAATTCTTTATATTTTTTCTTGTCTTTAGGAGTTTAAAGTAGTTAGTTAATTTATTTATTTTTCTCCGCTGTTAACATATTTTTGGAAACATAATCTAAGAGATAAAGTCTTGAAATTAAGTTCACATTTATTGTAGACAATTTTAGACATATTCTGCATAATTTAGAACAATCAATTAATGCACACTAAAGTTAAATAAGAACTATATGTGTTTTTTTTTATTTTTTTTTTTAATTTTTAATTTTTATTTTATATATATATTTTTTTTTTTAATTTTAAAATTTAACTACAGGATATCTCATAAACAAGTTAGAATTTTTATATATTTTCTTAGGTTCTCCATCATTTTGGCACGCTAAAAATATTTGCCATTTTAAGCTTTTTGGTTTTATTTGTGCATTTTGCACGTGTTGAGTTTTCTAGTTTTTTTTTTGGGGGGCTTTAAAAATGCTATATGTACGTCTATGTACATATATTAGAATGCCAATAAATTTATATGGATTCAATTTGTCAATATGTCAATAAAATTGCTGTTTAGTTTTCTGTTGAGTCAGGTATTATTATTTATTTTATTAAAATTGCTAAACCTTAATATTTTAAAAGTAAAATCATTTAGCAATTTTTATTTGATTTTTTATTATTTGTTTTTATTAATTTAGCTTATAAGAGGGATTTAATTTAATGAAATTTACTTAAAAATCATTTTGTTTGTGAAGGTAATTTTAATATCTGAAATTATCAAATTTCTAAATAGAATTAATTTTATTGTAGCTTTTTGGAGTAAATTTACTTCCCAAAAAAAATACTTTTGTGGTTAAATTTACTCCAAAAATCTCAAATTAAATTGTTTTTTTTTTAATTAATTATATTAAAAAAACAAAAAAAAAGAATATATATGTATACATTAAATTAAAAACAGATGCAACGAAGCAAAACATAAAGATTCACTCAAATTACATTAAATTTTTCCAATGACAAATAAAAAAATAATACTTATTCAGTAAAAATCTGAAAAATTACAAGCCCCAATTTTTAATTTCAGGAAATTCTAATTACTGAGGGATCTAATTTGTTAGCGTCGACTGTATTGTAGAAAATAATATTAAAAAAAAAAATAAATATAATAAAATAAAACTACATCTTAAATTTTAAAATATATAATTTAGATAAAAATAAAAAAAAAGAGTAATAATCAGCTATCGAGTAAAAAAAAAGAAGGAGAGTTTTTTTTAGTTAATTTATTTTCAAAATAATTTACACAGCTAACGTTACGTATGCGTAATATATTTGAAGTAAGCATGAAACGCCGACAGCGATTAAGCGCATGGCGGCTGAATAATGGCAAATGATTAGACAACAATAGCAGTCCCTGCCAGCCTGCCATGCTCACCCACAAATAAAGGGGTAGCACAAAAAGAACCTGCAGCAGTGGCAGCAGCAGCAGCAGCAGCAACAGCGGCAGCAGTTTCTAGTCATAAATTAGCAGTTAGTTTGGCAAACGTAGAGAAGGGGCGAACGGATTGCACGGGACCGAACAAACTGCACGTAAAAACGTCTGTTTTTGCTATAATTGGCCACATATTTTGGTGGCCAACCCAGGACGATGGGCCTCCCCGCCCCCACCCCTTCGACTCAGAGCCAGGTAAAATGGCCAACAAAGATGGAACTGTGGTGAGGAGGCAAAGGCAGGCACGCCGGATGTGTTGGCAAATTCTGTGGCTCACGTTCGCACTGCTGTTGGTGCCGAGGCACTGGGGCACTTTTGGGTGGGATACGGTGCAGTCGGCGACCGCCAACTTGGGGCACATCGGGCTTATCAATATATTTTAGACACATGAAAATGGCAAACGTGTGCTAGAAAACTGTCCCAGGTTGATGTTTGTTATGGAAATCCATGCTCAGTGCAGTCCAATAATTTTGGTTGAATAGTTGTAAAAGAGCTGTGTGTGTGTAGGGTAGGGTACAGGGTAGGCTGTTATGGTAATAAGCCTGAAAGAGATTTGTAGATTGAAAACCCACTGAATTAGCAAATGGCACTTTCTCCAAATGAAAATTATGGAAATTGCAAAAAATAAGGGTAATGAGGGTTTTAATAGCTATAGGCAAGTATTTAAGTGCAATATGTGTGCATTTGAATTTTGTTGTTTTCTGATGTTTTTATATGGTATTTTGTATTTATTTTGTGGCTTAAAAATTCTTTAATTATATTTCGTTAATCAAAACTATTTTTTTTTGTACAATAATTTTATGTTATTTAAATTCTTTAGTTTCCAACGTTTTTTAGACAATTTGAATTATTTAATAATTTTAATTAATTGTAATTTTATGTTATTTAAATTCTTTACTTTTCAACATTTCAAAGGCAATTTGAATTATTTAATAATTTTAATTGGAGTTTGTTTGGTAAATTTTATAAATTTTTGGAAGCCTTTGACGAACTTATTAAACTACATTTTTTTTAATATTTGCAATTTTTATAATAACAATAAAGTGTGACTATATAATTAAATTTTTATATATATATATTCATCAACAAAAAAAGTTCAAAAATAAACTATATAAATTGTATGTCAAAAATGAATAATAAGAAATGTAGTTAAATAAAATAAATGTAAATAAATAAATACAAATAAATAAATCCAAACAAATAAATATAAACAAATAAATTGAAATAAATAAATATACATTGATAAATTTAAATAAATAAATACAAATAAATTTAAATAAACATAAATAAATATTAATAATTAAATGTTTGTTACTTTTTAAACCATTCTACAGTTATCGAAAATAAGGAATATAATTTGAGTTTAATAAAAATATAAATAAATAAATAAATATAAATAAATAAATATATTAAAAAAAAATATATAAAAAAATATTGATAAATGCAAATAAATAAATAATAATAAATAAATATATAAATACATAAATAGATACGTATAAATAAATTAAAAAATATAAATAAATAAATATAATAAAATAAATATAAATAAATAAATATAATAAAATAAATATAATATAAAAATAATGAATATAAGTTAATAAATAAATAAATATTAATAAATACAAATAAATTAATATAAATAAATAAAAATAAATTAATATAAATAAATAAATACAAATAAATTTAAATAAACATAAATACATATTAATAAATAATTTTTTGTTACTATATTAACCATTCAACAATTATCAAAAATAAAAAATATAAATCGAAGTCTAAATATATTTAATACAAATATAAATAAATAAATAAATAGAAATAAATAGAAATATATAAATAAATAAATATAAACAAATAGATATATATAAATAAATATAAAAAAATAAATAAACAATAATTAATAATAAATAAATATATAAATAAATATAAATTAATAACTACATATGAATAAATTAATAAATATAAATAAATAAATAATTATAAATAAATCTAAATAAATATAAATAAATTTATATATATAAATAAATAAATAATTGTAAATAAATATAAATAAAAAAATTTTTATATTACTTTGACCATAAACAATTATCAAAAAGGCAGAATATAATTCTTAGGCCAAAAATATTTAATACAAAAATATTTTAGTAAAGTGCAAAGGACAAATGTTCGTTTTTTAAATGTTTAAACGTATTTAGATTATTTTTAGCTTAAAATATTGAGATAAGATGATGATAAAAATATATTAAAACAAATAATTTAAATTAAATACTAAGCAATCATAATACGAGCGACATTCAAATATATTTATGGATAAAATAATTGTTTTATTGCAAATCCGAAACAATTTAAAATATTTACACTTTTTTAATTTCTTTTAATTTTTTTAATAACTTCAAAGGCATAACACTTGAATTAATATATCAATTAGTCGCATTTACATTCTCAAGTACCAATAATATTTTTTTTTGCTCCTCTGATAAAAACAAAAGAAAAAAGTCAAGCACTTTCAATGTAATTATACTATGAATAAAAAAATTAACATTTTCATATTACCATTATCATCGAAGTAAAGCATCAGTCCAATGCTTAAATAAAATAAAGGCGATTATGTTGCAAAAGAAAAAAGAAAATATTAAAATTGGCAGTAGAAAAAAAACAGCTAGAAAACGACACAGCTGGCAAATAAAAAGGCAATTCAATAGTTGATACACAAATTGTAGAGGGACCTTGGCAAGGCATCGAGGACAACAACAAGGATTGCCTGAAAACTGTGAAACATATTTACAATTGTCGTTTACTTGCAATCGTTATAAAACAAACTGAGGCATAAGGATATGCAGACAGGCAATGGCAATGGCAATGTGCAATGCAATTCTCATAATATAAAGTTTATATAAATGTTTTCTTTGCAAATATAAAAACAAAATAGAGAAGGAATGGGGGTTCTTGAGCTCGAAATCGTATTGCAGCTTGTCAGTTAGTCAGTATGAAAAGTTAAATGTTTTTTTTCCCTTTTTTTTCTTGTCTTGTGTTGGGTTCTTGTGAGTGCATGTCAGACATGACGTATGATTGATTTCTGTAAACAGAATATTTATGCTCATAGCATACCTTAAACTTGCATCAAAAATGCGCAATGAACATTTCGAAGGTTAATTTTGAATTATGTATTTTATTTATATTTTCTAAAAAACATTATAAATTAATTAGGACATATTTTATTTAAATAAATAAGTTTAAACTAGGAATTGGTGCTATTTAATTGTTTTCAAATATTTTAAAGATTCTCTTTAAATAATAAAAATAATACAATTTATTTTTCTTTAAACTAATCCAATAAAATATAAAATTTCTTATTCATATTAACAATATATTTAAATTGTTATTGTTTTCCACCAATTAAAAGATTCTTTTTAAATAATAAAATTTATTTTTCTTTACTTTTTACTATCGTCAAAAAATATTGAAATTTGAATTTTCTTTTTGCTAAAAATTAATAAAAATAAATTAAGATATATTCTATTTAAATAAATTAGTTTTAATTTAGAATTGGTGATCTATGGCTGGTTTTAAATATTTAAAAAAATAATAAATAATTATATAATACAATTTATTTTATTCTTTATATTCTTTAACTATTCCAATAAAATATAAAATTTCTTATTTATTTTAAAAATTTATTTAAATTTTTATCGTTTTCAAATGTTTAAATGATTATCTTTAAACAATAAAATTTATTTTTCTTTTTTTTTTACTATTGGAAAAATATATTAAAATTCGAGTTTTGTAGTTTATTTTCTCTTTGCTAAAAATTAAAAAACAAAATTAAGATAAATTCTATTTAAATAAATAAGTTTTAATTAAGAATTGGTGCTATATTGTTGGTTTCAAATATTTTAAAAAATCTCTTTAAATAATAAAATAATACAATTTATTGTGTATTTTCTTTTTACTATCCCAATAAAATATAGAATTTATTATTGATTTTAAAAATATATTTAAACTGTTATTGTTTTCATACATTTTAAAGATTCTCTTTAAATAATAAAATTTATTTTTATTTTTTGTTTACTATCCTAAAAAAATATTAGATTTCTTATTGATATAAACTTTACATTTAAATCTAACTACTTCCAGTTAATTCTAGGTAGCAGAAAAATTTAAATTTTTAAAATATTTTTTTTAAAATAATTTTTAGTCTAACCAGGAATACTCTCTAGTCTCTAGCCTCTTTTAGAGTATTTTATTTTGCCTAAAATTTATGCATTTTCTGTACCGATCTTGTGGTTTCAAAATTGCATAAATAATTGTTTACTGAATTGATTTGAATGATTGATGATATTGACATAAATGCTGTACAAAATTCTTTGGCTTTAAAAAGTATACATCATGTACATATGTATATTTTAATTTGTATGCATATTTTGGTGAAATGAAAGTTTTAGTTTTCTAGCTGCGGTTGGATTCACCTCTTCTAATTAAACAGCCTTGAGTTGTTGGCAGACACAACAACAAACGAACAAACAACAAACAAATAAACACAAATCCTGGCAACCATTTTGTTGTGCAATACAATAATAAATATGGCTACCACCTGACAACCAAATGCTCTTCTTCATTCCAATTTGGCAATACGACCTCGTTGTTGTTGTTGGTGATGTTGCCATGTGGGTCAGCCATATATTGACCACGGAATGGCAAACATTATGTTGGTTATTTCATAGCTCAAATGTACAGGCAAATAAATAAAGTATTGTATTGTACTATTATACTGTAGTATTGTATTGAAAAGGGTGCAGCGTTCATATTCTCTATAAATGATATACAAATAAAATGAAATACAAAATGGCAATTGCCCAAGTCAAGGCAATGAAGCGCGTTTTTTATGCGAATGAACTAACTTTGAAGGTGTATAAGCGCTATTGGGTTATGTATGTGTGAGCTAGGAATATATATAAATTAAAATAAATTTAATATACATTTTTGTGGGTAAATATTCTAGGAAAAAAATAAGTTTAATAAAATACAAACCTAACTATCGTATGTGCAGACAAAGAAACTTTTGCCTTAAAGCTGATTGTGGATATCTGTCAAAATTAGAGTTGCATAAATTAAAATAAAATATTCTGTCTTTAAAATTGTATTAAGTTTATAACACTTGAACAACCAAATCATGTTAAGTTACTAGAATTTGTGCACTAAGTTAGTTTGTGTTTGTTTTTAAAGCAAAAAATTGATTAAATCCTACGTTATTTCCTGATTTTTTTTTTTTAAAATAAACATTTTTTTTTATTTAATTTTTTTTATTTAATTTTCTTTTTATTTATTCTTGTATTCATTTATTTTTTTTATTTAATTTTCTGTTTATTTAATTTTTATTTTATTTTTTGTAGTTTATTTTTAGATTTTAAAAATGCAGAAAAATTTAGAAAGCATTATTTAATTTTCTTTTTATTAAATTTTCTTTTTATTTAATATTTTTTTTATTTAATTTTCTTTTTATTTCATTTTCGTTATTTAATTTTCTTTTTATTTATTTTTTTTCCTTTTTTTTATTTTTTATTAATTTTTTTATTTATTTTTCTGGTTACTTAATTATCTTTTTGATTAATTTTCTATTTATTTAATTTTTTTTTATTTTTTTGTAGTTTTTTTTGAGGTTTAAAAAATGCAGAAAAATTAAGAATACATTAGAAAAGTGTTTCGGATATAATCATGGAATTATTTTGTGTTTGTTTATAAAGCAAAAATTTGATTTAATTTTACATTTTTCCCAGGATTTTTCTTAATTTAAAAAATTTTTTTTTTATTTAATTTTTTTAGTTAATATTTAGGTTTTAAAAATGCAGCAAAATTAAGAAAGTTTTAGAAAATTCTGGTTTTATTTTTACAATTTTGTTTTTTAAAGAGTATTCCACATTTAACTTAGTTTCTTGTGATATTTTTCTTATCGCATATGGTTGAGGGTTTTGCTTATGACTAGTACGTGCTGCACTACAATAACAGCAACAATTTCTGCAACACAACTATAACAATAACACTAAAAGAAATAAAATAAAAATATATAAAAAAAAATATTTATATTTATATGAAAGAAAGAAAAAAAAGGTTAACAGAAAACAATTTTGCAAAACCTTCAACGTAAACATTCTTTTTTATTTTTCGAATGTGTGGCTCCATATATAAAGATATATATTTATATATATACTGTGTTCAGGTACACAATTTACTTTAAAAGTTATTTGAAAAATTTTGCTCCAACAACTAGAAAAAGTCACACCAATATTTGCTTCATATTTGTTTTTTTTTGTTTTTCTTACAGTGCAAATTTGTTGCCCAAGGGCTGATTGTTACTTTTATATTAAATGGCTGACTGATTGACTAACTGACTGATTGACTGATTGACCAACTAACTGACTGAATGTGAGACTAACCTGTGGTCATTTGATTGCAACTGTTATTGTTGCTTGCGCTTTTGTTTGCTATAGACGAATTGCCACAGAAAAATAAGAAAAATAATAGTAGCTATATATATATGTTTATAAATGTAGGATTGGAATATTTTTTCCCCTTTTGCTTTGTGTACTTTATTGGGCAAATATGTTGTAGAGAAATCAGTGCAAGCCCCTAGGGATTTTACATTGTGGATTGTTCAGTTGTAAATTAACACTTGACTGCCCTTTGCGTATTGCTTCAAGTTAGATTATTTAGCTTTAAAGTCCTTATAAAGCATATTTATTAGTTTTAGCTTTATTACATACTTTTATCAGCATAATAATTATTTTTATTATTATTTTATTTATTTATTTATTTCGTACTTATAGCATCATAATAATTACATTACATATATTTCCCTATAAATATTTTTATGATTAATAAAAATAAATAATATATGACTGTATTTAAAAAAATTGTGGTTTTTTAAACAATATCCTGAGGATTTTTAACAAATTAAATTTTTGCAATCGAAATAACTTTCAACAACACACACAAACTCCCTATAATATAGCTTCTGGCGGGTCAATTAATTGAATATGCTTGGTTAACAGTTTAATAAAAATAGAAAAGAAAAAAAATACTTAAAATTTTTATAAAATAAATGCAGCTGTCTGTAATACTTAATTTTTTACATTTACGCATTTGTTTATTTGAACTGTGCAGTTAAAAAATGGAAAAGCTGTATAACACTTGTGTTATTTGTATGGTAAAGTGGTAAGACTAGAAGATACCCTATATCAAATAAATGCAAGCCGAAATACTATTAATTGAAACGGTCAGCTATTCTTTATAGTACAAATTTCGATCGAGTTTTTTTTTTTTGAAGATAATTTATTTATTATATTTTATTGCTTTTAAAATTCTTTTATTTTCTTTATTGTTATGAATTAAATTTAGTAAATTTAATAGAAAATAATTTTTTACCTTTTTTTTAAATATTAAAACATGTACCCTTTTAATCTAAAAACAACAAAAAATTTATTTAAATTTAACCACTTTATTAATACACAAATATTATTTATCATTATTAATTGACATTTTTTCGAGATAATCAAAGAAAGGTAGATTTTCGACTTAAAAAAAAACTGTGGCTTACAAAATAATATAGATATATAATATAGAGTTTTTAAAGAATTTTTTTCATAATGCTGCGCCAATTAATAAGGGTCAAAAAAATATTTCGTGTATTAATAAAGTGATTAGATGATTATTAAATTGATTTTCTGAGATGTTTTTTAAATCAAAAGTGTTTATGTTTTGATATCAAAATAATGGTAATTAAATATTAATATTGAATATTGCTAAATACATTGCATAAATTAAATTAAATAAAATTGTTAAATATATAAAATATATATAATATTTTCTTAAATCTTTTTTTTGCATGAAAAGTGTACATGTTTTGATAAAGGTATTTAAATAACCTTTGAATATTGCTAGATATATTGCACAAATAAAAGAAATCAAAATTTGCACTATTTCTGTTTTTCTTTATTGTTCTTTTTTATTTTAATTAAAATCTTACGTCTTAATATTTGGCAGATTTATTTTGATAATGTAATTTGACAATTCATTAATTTTATTTTGGTTCAGAATTTAGTTACCTTAAAAATATAAAAATACTGATTTGTAAGCATAAAAAGCTTTCGAATAGTCTTTAATTGTTTGTCTGTTTTTTGTTGTGTTTTTTAAATAAAAATCTGAATTGAAAATTGCATCATAAAAATAATTTTTGCAGCAACGCCTGCCACATCATTTTGTGTTTAATTTTATTGTTGATTAATTTAGTTAAAAAATATATTTTTATGTTAGTTTAAAGAACTTTGCAATATCATTTTGCGATTAATTTTATTGTTGATTAATATAATTCACTAATATTTTACTTGAAGCCTGAAAAAATGGTAAAACTTGGCATAAAATACACAATAAGGAATTAGTTAAAATTTTCGTAAATTGTTAAATTTTTCTAAATTGTGAAATTTTTCTAAATTATTGAATTTTTCTGCAAAAATTCTAGTTTTATTTAAAGAACTTTAAAATTCCATTTAATGGCCATTTGATGGCAACAGGGTATTACATATGAAAATTGTGCAAGTAAAGGAAACTCGTTTGAAATATATTTCATTATTTATATTTGTTGCGCTCTTTCACTCGTTATTGATTCACCTGTGTGCGTGGCTGGCAAAATGTGTATTTATTTAGTTTTTCAATTCAATTGAATTTCCATTAACAAATTGCGTTTCGCCACTCGATGGCCAGCTCTGGAATTTTTACTGTTCCATCAACGCCATTGTCGAATGGTGTTCAATAATGTTTTTTTGTATTTTTTTTTTTTTTTTGCTTTTTTTGAAGCTCTGTTTGTGTTTGAGATTGGCGTTTATTTTTCCTGGGCTTTATCTGGATTATATATTTTTATGCCCCATGTTTTGCTTCAGCTTTGGCGCAAAAAATTAACACGATTTACCACAGGTTTTTATTATTTTTGGTGTAGCTTAACGAGAATATTTTTAGACATTTTTGTTTGGGCTAGTAAATTGAATTGTTTTTAAAATTTGAAGCATAAGGGAATCAAATGTGAACTGACAGATGTGATATTTTTATTGGGTTATACGAGAGCCAAAAACGTTTTAATTTAATAAAAACTCAACTCAAAGTAATATAAACTCAAACAGTATCATTCTTAAGGACTTTAGTGTCTCTTCTTTATATATTTCTTGTTGTGTCTGCACTCAGCTTACCACATTCTCTGGCATAATTCATAAACATTTGCCTTTTTGAAAAACATGTCACTTAGCTGTACCCAAAAAACCCACTTCAACACTTTTGCGGTATTACCAAGCACTTTACGATACACTTGACAGCTGCCACCCAAACCCAAAAACCCATAAACCCATATCTTCAAAAATAAAACCCCAAACCCTATCCAGCTGGACTTTTACTGACCCCAAAAACCCGAACTCAACTCAGCTGCTAAATTATGGAACGGCCTTTTATTTCTTGACCACATGACAAGCTGAAAATGTTAAGTAATACTTTGGTTAAAGGTGGCATCAAAAAAACCGCAGAACAGCAAAACGGAAACGGAAATGATTAAACTAGATGTTGGGGCCAGGAAATAAATTCATCAGCTTTTAAACCAATCAAACTCACAAATTTTGCACTCAATTAGCTGCCAGACGACGTTAATCAAGGCTGATGGTGTTGTTTTTTTTTTTTTTACCACATTTAAATGTCTTAATCTATAGTTCATTTAAAATACCCTCGAATTTGCTAGAAAGGATATTCGGCATGCCATAAATTACATTATTTATGTGTATTTTTCTATAGCATCAGCAGCCAATCTTTTCTATTTTTCTCCCCTTAAATAAAGTTTTTCATTTAATTTTTTTATTCAATTTAAAACTTAATTTTTTTTATTATCTTGACAATTTAAAATTTTTTATAACTTTACTATTTTTTTCACATTTAAATTAATTTGTTATTGTTGTTGTTTATTTTTTTAAACAACTCTTAAATGTCTTAATCTATGGTTGTTTTAAAATACTCTAGAATTTGCTATAAAGGGTATTTTAAGTCACATTAATTACATTATTTATACAGCATTAGCAGCCAATCTTTTCTATTTTTGTTCCCTTAAATAATTTTTTTCATCTAAATTTTTTATTCCATTTAAAATTTAATTTTTTTTATTATATTGACAATATATAAATATTTTTAGCTCTTCTATTTTTTCACATTTAAATTAATTTTTAATCTAAATTTTTTATTTAATTTTAAACTTAAAATTGACAATTTAAATATATTCATAACTTTTCTTTTTTTTTCCCCCCTCAAATGAGGTTTTTACGTCTACATTTTTGTATTCCACCTAAAACTTAATTTTTTTTTTATTATATTGACAATTTAAAAATATTTATAACTTTTTTCACACTTTTTTAGTTTGTTATCTAGATTTTCTATTTAATATTATAGTTAAGATTGACAATTTATATATATTCATGACTTTTCTATTTTCCCCCTATAATTTTTTTATTCCACTTAAAAATTTAAGAATCTTTTATTGACAATTTATTTTTATTTTTCATTTTTTATTCTTATCCAATTATTTTAAATCGAAACTGTTTGAAATGTTTAAGATTTTAATACATTTACAACTTTTTACAATAAAAGAACATTAATTTCTGCAATTAGCAGAGAAAATTAAAAAGTACGGAACATGACAATTAAATTTCATCTTCAGAATACATTTATTTTAAAAAATCAACTATAACAATTGTGTTTGATCCATTTTGGAACTGTCTACAGAAACACAAAAATATAGAGTATCCTTAATTTGATCACAATCGCCCTGAGCATTGTTATTTAACTTCAATTGGACTTTTGTTGATGCTGTATTTTTTGTTTGACTTGCCGCACATAATTTCCAATTAGGTTTCATGATGTGGCATTAAAACGAAAGAGACGTGCATTTTCCGCTGTGCAGAATCATAAATAATTGAATAACTTGCTCATTTCAGCGTTGACCAGGCGCTGCGCCCGGCAATAACAATATATTTATTTTTATTTTTTAAAAAAATACTCTGGTTTTTAAAGGAACAAGCGGTATTTGGAGCTTACATTTACTAAAACTAATTAATATATTATTGTAGACCACTTTGGACTGCTGTTCTACTACTCAAACAGCAAAGTTTGCCTAATTTAAAAATAAAAATTGTTTAATTAAATTATTGTTATGTTAAAAGTAAATATGCAATATTTTAGTTCAAGGATAAGTAAAATTTGTTACTGAAATTAATTAATATTTTATTGTAGACCACTTTTTGCTGCTGTTCTATTAATCGAACTACAAAGTTTGCCTAATTTAAAAATAAAAATTATTCAATTAATTTATAGTTATGATAAAAGTAAATATGCAATATTTTAGTTCAAGGATAGGGCTTTTAGGGAAAAACTAAAAATAAAATTTGTGGTCCACATTTTTACTTAATTTTTATTTTCACCCCAAAAATAACTAAAATTTATATATTACTTTTACTTCAAGTCAGCAAATTGTATAACAGAATTACATATTTAAATTATTTTTGCTTCCCTAATTATGCAAATGGAAATGATCTGAGAACAGAGTATACTTCCGCCGGCCTTAAACTTATATTTTCAATTTTTGTTTACCAGACACACTCTCTTATCTAACGCTGACATGCACAATATGCTCTTTGGGCTCTCCGCTGGCATCCTGGTTGTCCTGATGTCCTGCTGTCCTTTTGTCCTGTTCTGTGATCTGTTTAAATTTGTCACAATTTGTGTTGAAGCGTAAAGTTTGCTGCAAGTTGATTTGTTTGCTTCGTGCCACCCCGACCATGTTGCCGTTTATCAATCATAATGTGCTGCTGAGTAGTCTCATTAATGCTCTGGGCTCTCTTGGCTCTTGGCTCTATCTGCCAGTGTTAACTTGGCCAACTGACTGTCTGTTTGTTCCTCCAGTTTCTCGTAATTGCGTTATGCGCTGATTTATGTTTATCTTTTAGTCATATTTTTACATTTACCTTTATCTTGCACGTTTTGACCTTATTTCTTTAAACTTAATAATGGGTGTCTGTGTGTGTGTTGGTAATGGGTGTCTGTGTCATAGGTTTGAAGTTAGACTTTCTATGATACTTTAAAAATTAAAAAAATAAACTAATTATTATTTTTTTGTATTTAAAAAATGTTTAAAAATATAAATATAATTTTTATTGGCTAAAATAAGAAATGTATGCTGGTTTATATAATATTTGTAATTTTCTGATTGTCAAAAAAACAGGAATTATTTTTAAATGAAACAACTTGTTATGTACATAAATTAAATTAATAAATTCTTATAACTATTTGATACCGTTATGATCCTTTTAAGGCAGTCGCTGAAGTTGAAAATATTTTTTAAATATTTCTTTACTCTTACGAGCTGTTTTTTTATATTTTTTCAAGCTTGTAGTCAATTTAAAATATATATTAAATTATATAAATATGAGCATAAATATAACAAAATAAATTTCCATCACATTTTTCTGCATAAATAACATAATTAATGAGCTTAAATTAAGCTTAATTTGAACTTTTATAAATAGCTTGTTCACAATATTTTTAATGGCTTCAATGCCATTCTGATTATAAGTTTATTTAAACTTATTCTGTTTGTATTAGCGACACCCTGTTTGTGGCTACACAATCATCATAAAAAGGGCATTAGACTTGGCAATGTGTCCCCCACACACACCTGCTGAAAACGACGCCCCCCACACACGTTCATCAATCCATATATATTCACACTAAGCTTCACGATGTTTATCAACGTAATAAACTGAATTGATGACTTTTTTTTTTCTGACTCTCTTTAGGTCAGTTCCATCTTGATACTTATGTCTATATTAAGTTTTGTCCTTTTCCATTATATACATAATTATTTGCAGACATTTTTGCCATCGCACAAGGCTGGCTTTTCATGCCGAGCACGTAATAAGCAAATTGCACAGCAATTAATGATTTCATTCTTATCCTTTTAGTAATTTTCCATCTCACAATTTTTTCTGTTGTGCATTTCCGCGCTTATCGCGCTGCACATTAAGCTTCAGGAAAAAAATATATTTTTGAATGCAGGACAGGCCAGAAAAAAAAATCAGTTAAGAAATGAAAGAGATAATCAACAAAAAAAAAAAGGGTTGGACTATGGAATACTCTGTTGTTAAATAAAAAAAAATAAAATAAAAAATTATTAAAATAGTTAAAATCTACTGCATCTCAAAATATATTAAAATATATTGCAATAAATAATTTAGTTATTAATTATTATAAATATAAATAGTAAAAGTTTTAGATCGTAGTTTGCGTATTTAAATATAAACAAGGTTAAAAAAAATTTAATTATTTGTTATAAAATAAAATAAAAAAATATTAAAACTGTTGAATCTACTGCGTCTCAAAATATATTCAAATATATTGCAATAAATGCTATAATTATTATTATTTATTTTTATAACTATAAGTATAATTAGTATTTAAAAGTTTAAGATCGCAATTTGCACATTTAAATATAAATAAGTTTAAAAAAAAATTAAATTATAAAGAGAATATTTATATAAACATGTCACAAACTCATATATTTATTGCAATTGGGAAATTTGAATGCTTATGCTTAGTATGAGGATTAATATTAAATTATGGAATATTAACAAATGCTAATTTTGTTTATAATTTATTTGCTTAATAAATATATTTGTTGTTATGGACTGCATATAATGTATATGTTTTGTAGTTCAGGTGTTATGTGAGTTCATTATATTTCCTCAATTCTTAGTTAAAATTTGTTTATGCCTAAAACAATTTTTTTGCCCTAATTATATATAACACTCGTTTCAAATTTTTTTTAATCAAGGGAGCTGGGCTTCCATACATATTTTTTTGTATTTTTGGGCGCTGATTTCAAATATGCAAACCATTTTTTTTTTTTTTTTTTTCAAAGAATGGTTTTCAAGAAAACCGCAAATACCAAATTTTTTGAGCGTCTTTGCCTTATTTGTTCATATCTACATCAGATATTATTTGATCTTAAATAACGTTACACAATTCAATAAATAATTGCATCCCCTTTCTAACGGTATGCCATTTATGCAGATCGAATAAGAATTAAAGCCATTACAAGCTCTCAAAGTTTAAAAATTTGAACATTTTTTGCATTTTTGAAAAATTGCTGAATTTCAATTGGTCTTTTAAAAATTTAAAAAATTAGCTTAATTACCTTTTAAATATTTCTTAATATGATAGATAATTCTTTTACAAAAATTTTAAGTATAAATTTGTTCAAATCGGTAAAAACACCCAAGAAATAAATTTACCCTGTACAGCAATTTTTTTTTACCTGTATTTATTTTAACTATATGTTAATATATAGATTGTTGTCTGGAATAGAATCTATATATTTTTAGCTAATACCTGGAACAGTGGTGTATTAAAATATCTTATTGTGGGGTAGTTTTTTAAGGGTTTTGTATTATGTTAGGAGCTGTATGATTTAGAGTAAATATGTTTTTTTTTAATATAGCCTGGACTTTGTGGCTTTTAATTTGTTGGTGCCTAAAAGTTTTATATTATATTATTTTATATTAAAATTTTGTCAGTTATTTATCAAATTTTTGCAGGGTATAAACAGTTAAATGAAAGAGCTACCAAGTGGCGTGCCATGTTTCGTTCTTTCCAAAATTAAATAAAAAATACAATCAAGCGTTGAGCTGTCCTGCTTGTCCTGCTTGTCCCGCTTGTCCTGCTTGTCCTGCTTGTCCTGCTTGTCCTGTCCTGTTTGGGGGCTGTCTACTCTGATGGCTGCGTGACTCGGCATTAATCTGCAAGTCTCCAGTTTGCCTGCAGTTGCTTGTATTTCTCGTTTTGCTTGCATTTAAACATAAATAGACAGAGTATGTTTTTTTTGAAGGGGTGTTACTGTATGCGAACGTGCCAGCAACACCTAAATGTATTCAACAATAGTTTTAGTACAGAAAGACTAGAGATTTTGAGTGCCAGACAAATTGAAATTCTTTATATATATGTGGTATAGTATTCTGTTTGTCTAAGCGACCTGACTTTTCGTAGTTTCAACTGGACATGTCCTGGACACGGGTTCCTTGTCCATCTAGCTTTTTGCCTGTCCTCATTTAATGTATGCAAGCGGGATTTGTATATATTTAAAAATGTTTATGCACAAAGTTCATCCTAAGAAAACACGAGACAGAATGACTTTTTAGACATGCTGGATTTTCTATTGTTTTTTTAGGTTTTGACATGCACTAAAAATAATTTTGTTTTTCCATTATATAAATTATTTCGTTTGTGCTTTTTTAAGCAGACATAACATTTATTTTAAAAAGGATTTTTATTTCTACATACCCTTAGAGTTTCCCTTGAAATAGGTTTGTTATTATTTGATTATAGTTCCCTACTATCTAGAAATCTTCATAATTTCGTTCTTAGATAGAAATTTCAATTTTGATATTTTTTTATTAAAATAAATATTTTTTTTATTAAAATAAATATTTTTTTTATTAAAATAAATATTTTTTTTTTATAAAAATATTTTTTTTTTATAAAAATATTTTTTTTTTATAAAAATATTTTTTTTTTATTAAAATATATATATTTTTTTTATTAAAATATATATATTTTTTTTATTAAAATATGTATGTACTTTTTTTTTTTTACTTTCTATTATTTTTGTTAAATTTCCTTTTTATTTTAAATTTATTTATTAAAGCTTTCAACTTTCAAATTTTAAAAATTTTTATTTTTGTTGTGGATATTATTATTTTATTATTATTATTATATCCTTAATTTGTACTAATCAAACTGTACTCTAGTTGATTTGTAGGTAATTCTACAGCTTAATTAAATCTTGAGCCCAGAAAATAATATATAATTCTCTTGTCTAATTAAATCGATTATTCTGAAAGTTATTTTTAATATTTCAATATTTTTTTATCATTTATTATATATCTACCACTTTGCAATCGATTTAAAAAATGTACAAATAAAATTAATTTTCTAAAGAATATTATATTCATTTATTTACAATTTGATTTAACTAAAATTTGTTGTTGTTATTCTTAAATTTAAACATTTATTTGCTTTTAATTTGTACAATTTACAATTTAAAATGTATTTGTTGGTTGATGTGGTATTTTCACTTTTATTGTAAACACATTCTTTGTCATTTGTTGTTTTTACTTGTCAATCAACCTTTGAGAGCAACAGAGCATTCCATGCATATGCTAATTAAATTCCAAATGACATGTTCACACTCATACAATTGGATATGTGTAAAAACAATTGTAATTGATATTGTCATTTGAATTGTCTCATTTTGTTATCATGTGCTTTTAAATGTCCAGTTGAATAGTAGCAAAAATAAACAAGAACGATATGTAATTTAACAGTAGCCTGGAAACATGAAAACAAATCGTTAAATGTTGTTGTTCTAAATTTCACTGTGGAATTTATTTTATTTAAATATGTGTAGCATACTTTTCGGATTGATTTAATATAACCCAAGGATTAAATAATCAATTTTATTTAGTTGCAAAAAGATTTCTCTGCCTTAAAAGTTATAAAAATCTATTTGAAATGTGAATATATATTTTTACCACTGAATAAAATTGAAAATTTAAGCTTTTGGGTAGGTGCAATCAATACTATTAGTTTATTTATTTCCTAGGGATCTTTGCTGAAAAAATTAATCATTTAATTTAATATTATTTGTTAAGTTTAACTTAAGTTGTTGAAAAAAATCAGTGAGATTTAATAATAATAATCCCAAAAAAATTAAATATATGTATATGGAAAATTGCCAAAAATGATTCTTTACATATTGCTGAATAACTACCTCATTTATTGTCCGATTTGGACAAAGATATACTTAAAATATTCGTAATAGAATTATCTATCATTATAAATCTTAAAAAGTATTTAAATGAACTTTTTAATTTTTTAAAAGACCAATTAAAATTTAGCAATTTTTCAAAAATGCAAAAAAAAGTTCAAATTTTTCAACTTTGAGAGTATGTAATTTGTTTTCATTCTTATTCAATCCATATAAACGGCATACCATTCGAAAGGAGCTACAATTATCTATTGGACTGTGTAACATTATTTAAGATCAAATAATATCTGATGTAGTTATGAACAAATAAGTCCAAAGACTGTCAAAAATCTAGCTATTCGCGGTTTTCTCGAAAACCATTCTTTGAAAAAAGAAATGGTTTGCATTTTTGAAATCAGCGTTCGAAAATATATCAAGGATAGTCTACGAGAGTCCAGCACCTTCGATTAAAATAAAATTTGTAAACTAGTGTAATCAAAAAAAAAAAAAGCAAAAAAAAAATATCTGGAAAATTTAGAAAAAATATTTAACGCTTTTCAAGCCATATGAGAAACATTTTAAAAATTTTGGATTTATAATATTTTTTTTTTTTTTAATATAGAAAAATATGCACATTTAAATTAAACATCTGCCGATAAACATAAAAAATTATTAAAATATATTTTCCGACTTTCCTTTACACTTTAATGTGTAAGACATGACTCCAGAAATATCCTTAAATTTAATTTTTATTTATTTTAAATAAAATTTACACTTTTAAATAAAATTAATAATTTTAATAAAACTTACACTTTTTAATGAAATTAATTCGAAATTCGTATGCACAATGGTTCTATACCATATATCCCTTCGGATTATCTGAAAATTAAACTTTTATTTAATTTTAATAAAATTTACACTTGTAAAAATCTAGAAATAGAAATTCACAATTTAACAAATGATACGTCACTAAAAACCTTGCCAATTTTAAAATTTACACTTTTTAATGAAATTATTTCGAAATTGGAATGCACAACAGTTTTTAACTTTATGCAATTCTTTTCTTCCCTTTTGGCATCATGATTATCTGCAACCTTATCATGATTTTCTGTCACAATAAAAATTGCACAATTAAAGCAAAGTTTTTAATTAAAAAAAATTTGCATAGCATAGCTAACAGGGCGCTGCACACCTGACACTTGAAATGCAGCTAGAAATTCTAAGAGAGACACACACACATTAGACTACTCCAGTGCGACACTGCCTGCAATTCAATTAGAGCCCAAAAAACGAAAAAACGAGTGCAGCAAACACTCACTCACTCACTCAAACTCAAACTCATACACACTCACATTTTAATTAAATAAATTTTGTGTTTACCTTGCATCATAAACATTGCGGCAAAATGCTGTAGAAGAAGCCATAAAGGCATGAAAATGAAAACATTTAACTGTTGTTGGTTTCGTTGATGTGTCGACCCAAAAAAGGGTTAGAAGGGGCTAAAAGGGGGCGTGGCAGCGGTTTGAGAGGCCTCTCTCTACTCATTTAGTTGGTTTGTTTGCATCAACTGCAAAGAAAATTGCCTCAGAGCAGCTGTCGTGCAGCATCATTTTAACAGATTTTGTGGCATGTGCCACAGAGTATGCTGTTTGGTTATTTATGTCTTGAGGTTGCATTGCAGCACACATAATCAAATTTAAGTTGACTCTGCCTCTCATAGTAGTTATGCCTATCCAAATTTTGTCATTTGCGCATTGCATGCAGCATGCAGCAGCATGCCACATGGCTCTATGCTGCATGTATATATTCCACTTGGTATGCCACTGCTTACTTTAACTTGTCATTCGTAATTTAATTTGAACTTTCTGCATATTTTTCAAATGTGTTTGTGTAGCGAAAATTTTGATTTTGCATTTTTTGTTTTGTTTTAATAAATAAATCAACATTTCTGAAGCAGTCTAAGGCTCAAATATTAGTTAATTTTAATTTAATGTAGTTAAAGAACTTAAATTTATATTTTAAAAATAGCGATTATTGATAATAAAACCGCCAAGATCGTATCTTAGCTGCATCTTTATTAAATTGATTAAATTTAGCTCTGTAAAAATAATATTAAAAACAAGAAAGAAACGGTTATCTTCCGGACGCCAAAGCTATATACCCTTTCAATGGTCTCCAAAGAAAATTTTGAATGCCAAATTTGGTTTTGATATCTTAAAAAACAAAAAATTTAGTCATGCGATCACTTTTCGACCGATTGTTCCTTTGGGAGCTATAAAATATAGTGGTCTGATTTTGATTAAACTTTGTCAGATTATACAAATAAAAACTATCTATCGGATTAATGAGTTTAGTTTTGATGTCTTCAAAAACAAAAAAGTTTTCCTTACAAGCACTTTTCATGAAAATGAAGTGTCTCCGATTGTTCCTATGGCAGCTATATGATATAGTGGTCCGATCGTGCTGATTTTGACATACAAACTACATATAATAACAAACTTTAACTGTGCAAAGTTTCATTAAGATAGCTCGCAGATAAAGCCTTAAAATAACCATAGAAACAGACGGACAGCAGGACATGGTTATATTTACTCAGCTCGTTGTCCTGATAAAGAATATATATACTTTATGGGGTCGGCGACGTCTTCTTCTATGCATTACACAAAATTATAATACCTTTTTACAAAGGTATAAAAAGAAACTACAAAATTAAATTATACAAAGCAAAACAACAACTTATACAACTTAATATTTAACTATATTTTCTCCGCTACACAATATTCAATTAAAAAAAAACAGTTTCAAATTGACGCTAACGAAAATTCTGTTTTTATGTCTGATTAAAAAAAAAAATAAAAGAAAAGATAACTTGGTCTGCTATAAAACAAACTTAAGATTAAGAAAATTCTGTTTCTATAACTGATTTAAAAAAAAGATAAAATTAGGAAGATGCTCCCCTCCTAATAGGCGAAATTCCCATAAATTGAATGTGTTTCATGGCCAAGTCAACAAGTTTTAGCTTAAACCATTTAAGAATTGTAAAAGCTATAACTCAAAAAATTTGCTGATATGTTTTAAAACCAGAAAAAAAAACACATTCTTCGATTTGTGTTTTTAAATAAACAATATCTACTGCACTATACCTAATTGAAGAACTCTTTTGATTTTTGGAAAATATTGCTTAAATAGATTTAAATTTTAAATTAAATAAAAAGTCATTTAAAAGATAATTTTTGTTAGTATATAAAATCGTTTATCTACAAATTTAAAGGCATTATTAAAAGCTTAAAATTTTGTATTATAATTTTAAATCCAGTTTATTAACTTAAATAAAGTTTTCTGTTTGTATTTTGATGAAACTGTCTCTATATTGATTATTTCCCTTAGACAAAATTTTGTTTACTTAATGTACTTCACAAATTTTAATACTACGTTTTATTTGCTTTAATATTATGCTACATTTTATAATAATTATATATAAATTCTTTTATCCATAAGCTTTACAAGTTCAACAGCAAAATTATTTTGCATTTGTTGAAATTTGATTCCTAGAAATTGCCACCAGCTCTCAAATATTTGACAAAGGACGAAAAAACATTATAAATTTGTCCAGCTGCCTCACATAACTTCAGACTGCTAATTATGCAATATTTTTTTGTGGGGCAAAAGGAAGTGGTCTTGGGGTTTTCTTCTGGTCTGTGACATTGAATTACAAAGTATATTATTCCTTTTATTATTATTATTATTATTATTTTGTGGCTACAGCTGCATACTCTGCTTTGTTGGTCAATGTGGTTGTCCAGTGTCGAAACTAAAATATTTTAAGCAGATTTAATAAAGCTTTGGGGCTTTAGACAAGAATCAAGTTTGTAGACAAATGGTTTTGTGCCTTTTGAAAATTAGACAACAGTAAATAATTATTTATATGAAAATATGCTTTTGTGCTGGCCTAATTGCCTGTGGCTTTTTGTTTTTGGCCCCAAAATATTGTGTACAGTTTATTATTTGTTGACAGAGACTGACAGAGGCGCCTCAAGCTATCAAAATTTCAATTGCTCAATTATAATATACTTGGATATTTTATTTACATGTGTATAAGAGAGAGAGAGATTTAAAAGTTTTTTTCCAGCATAAACTTGGGCACATTTCATCAAATTAGTTTTATTTTTGTACATTTATATTATTATACTAAACTTGTTGTTAGCTGAACCACATTTAAAGCTTCGCTCTCCCTAACAAGCCAAGTAACAACAATGTGAACAAAATAATAACAATGCTCAAGCAAAAGTTTAAGCAAATAATTTAAAAAAAATAAATAAAAAACAACTAAAGCTTAAGCTAAGGTAAGCAACTTTTTGGAGGGGTGAAAGCTAAAGTGAAGAGGCTTTCAATTTAATGCTTCGTTACCTTTTTTTGTAGCAAATGTTGAAACATTTTCAAGTGGCCTAAATACTTGGTAAAAATAAGTTTAAAGTGCCATACGAAAGAAATTGTGTTTCCCCGAAAAATTGCTCTGCTCCTTTATGTTTTTTTTTTTGCCTTATTCCAGGAACAATAACTAGAAAATTTATTGCATGGTTACCTTGTATTTTTACAAATTTTTTAATAATGCAAAAGAGGGCCATTAATTATAAGAACACTCCAGCTAGCACAAGATATATGTGCGATTTTTAAAAAAATTAAAAAGAAACTTTTATTAAACATATTAAGCATTTTAAGACGTATCTTCTCTAGTCAGTTTTTTGTCCTTTTGCAATTAATAGAGAAGGACTGTAGAAAAATAAAAATCCTGAGCTGGAAGTTGAATAAAAAGTGATAATGGAAAAGGGAAAATTAGGTATTAGCTGCTTGCACTCATCTCTGCCTCCTCCCTAAAGCAAAATAAGCAAGAAGGACGCATAATGAGAGAATAAAGAAATTGATAAAGGAAGTGAAAAAAGTAAATATGTAGCTAGAGTGAGTGTATAATTTAAATTTAAAGAAAAGTATACAAACAAGCTGGAATGCTTTAAAGAATCTATATAAATTGAACTGTTCAAGCAGACTGACTGACTGATTGACGACTCACAAGTTGATTGAACGGTAGAAGCTAGAAACCTGAAATTTTTACTGTAGCTTCCTATGATATCGTAGGTTGGCATTCTGAAAAAATGTTGTCAAAAATATATCGGGAATTTGATGGAAAATGCATTTAAAAATTGTATGAAAATCTCAACTTCCTTCTGTCCGTCTGTTTCTATGCTTATTTTAAGGCTTTATCTGTGAGCTATCTTGATGAAACTTTGCACAGTTAAAGTTTGTTATTGTATGTAGCTTGTATGTCAAAATCAGCCCGATCGGACTACTAAATCATATAGCTGCCATAGGAACAATCGGAGAAACTTCATTTTCATGAAAAGTGTTTGTAAGAAAAACTTTTTTGTTTTTCAAGATATTAAAACTAAACTCAGTAATCCGATAGATAGTTATTATTTGTATAATCTGACAATGTTGCATCAAAATCAGACCACTATATCTTATAGCTGCCATAGGAACAATCGGTCGAAAAGTGTTTGTATTGAAACCTTTTTTTGTTTTTTAAGTTATTAAAATGAAACTGAGCATATCGATGTATATATTTACGATTTGTACAATCTGCTATAGTAAGAATTTGGTAAAAAGTGAATTATTCTATTCTTTCACTGATTGCCTAAAACAAATACTGAATTTTTCCAAGTGCACTCATATTGAAAAGAGGGACAATAACAAAATTACATTGGGATTAATAGCGCAACAACAAAGCATATGAAAGTGTTGTTGCTAAACTCGTGAAAGAATTAAGATGGAAAACGAAATGTGCAAAATTATTCTTGTATTTTGCTTTGGCCTATGCTGGAAGCAATGCATGTATACAAGCCTTGCTTCGCCTCCAAAGAGCAGATAGACCTTTTATACATTCTCTTTGCTTCGCTTCAGAGAGGATTTATATTTATATCTGCTCTGTGTCTTCGCCTTTGCTTATACCCAAAAGTAATTACAAAAACAAATGAGCGCAATGGGCTCGGAAACGATCGTTATGTGCCGTTATATTTCGTCGTGAACGCTTGACGTCACTTCTTCAGAAATACGACGGCATCGGCACCTTGCGATTGCGAAATTGTTTTAGACAAATTCGTGCGTGTCGCGGCTCGCGTTGTGTTTAGTTGTATTAATTATTATTAAGTGTTAATAAATATTAATAATTAATAAATAATGCGCCTGTTGTGGGCGTGTTCGTTTCGTATTGCGTTAAAAAGTTTGCAGCACGCGCTCATTGAGCTGCACTCACACACACACATACGTAACTGCGTGCAAGTTTGAGCATGAATGTAAGTGATATTGTGAAATTCGTGTGTGTGCTCGATTTGGTTTCGTTGCAGCGCGCGCTTTTGGCCCTGCACCCTCACACACACACGCGCAACTGTGTGCAATTTTTTTTTTTTTTAAATTTTTTATTGTGTGTGATTGTGAAATACAATTGTATTGAAGAAAAGTAAGAGCAATTTTATTGCAGATAAAGTGCATAAGTGTTACCAACAATATGGTGAAATTATGAAAAAGGCCTAAATAATTTTAAATGATATTGTGAAATACAAGTGAATGTGTGAAAAGTGATTGTGAAATAATTGTGCATATTAGCAGCAGCATGACCCGGAATATATTGCACAACAATTAATTAAAAAACAATTAATCGACAACTTAAAAAGCCTGTAAGTGATATAATTTCCTTTCTTCATGTATGTGCGCATTGTTTTATTTGCCCGCTGGAGTCTCACGCAAATTGTACGGCATCTTAAGCTCCGCTGCATAAGCTGTGCGAGCTTTTTTGTCGATCGAAGCTTTTTTGTCTTGAGTGGCGGCAAAAACTTGAAGCTTCGCATTTCTGCTAAGCCTAAAAATATGCTATAAATTATATTATGCAACTGGCTCCTGTTAAAGTTTATGTTGTTCCTCAGAATATACCAGAAATTATATATTGCCTGCAAATAGACTACAAAAATGGTTTTTATAGTGATATGTACATATGAAATTGATCTAAAATTGAATTAAATTGATATATTTATCAGTTTATATATAAAAATAATTTATTATACATATATTTATATTAGATTTTGCAAGTGTATTCGGCAAGTCGAAGATAACATTTTCTTTCTTATTTTAATTATTTTTTTTTGTAAACGGAAGCACGCCGCTATAGTAAGGAAATGTTTAAGGAAATTTTCTTTCAGTTATCTGACTAAATTTTTCTTAGCCCAATCCTTGACTTTTATCAGTTGTACAACAACACTCACATGGCCAGCTTTCCAGCTACCTGACTCTTAATTCACATTTGTACCATCAACATGACAAATATCATTTTAACAATCTGATTTAAATGAATTTGCATGCACAATTAGCTAAAGCTTAGCTAACCTGCATACTCTACCCCCCCTGCATACCCATTAAAATGGATAACTCCAACCGTCGCCCCCTTTAAATGTGACAGACACCCCACGGTTATGATGCATGTGTGACATTAACACAAACATCAGAGCCAAATTGCTTATCACAGTGGGTGGCCCAGGGGGGCGGAGGATGTGTTTTGATCGCTTAAAATGAAATTAAGGCAATTTGGAATACCTAATGGGAGGCTAAAATATAAATATGCCAGCTCCAAGCTTGAATTATCTTAAGATAATATTTGAAACGAGGCGATTTTTTTTTTATTTTTGTTTTTGCTTGAAGCTTTGAGTTAAGGTTATAAAAGGACTCTTTGTGATTGTTCTTAACATTTGTTAATTTTATTAAAAGCTTTTTTATACATTTATTTAATTCATTTGAACGTTTCTGGTTTTCATGCAAATTTTATCTAACATATCCTGTTTTTTTTTTTTTTTTGAATCAAATAATTTCTTGAATTTTCATAATTATGCTGCTGCGAATTTATTTTTTTAATTTTTATTTATTCTACTTTATGAATTTTTAGATATTTTTAAACTGATTTCACTAGATTTGAATTAGTTTATACAATGAAATTATAAAGAGCAGGCACTGCAATCATTGTAAATTTTTTTTAATTATAAAATTATTGTTTGAGTTGTCAAGTAAAACTCAAAATAAGTGAAACATTTAATAATAATAAAAAAAATCAAAAATTTCAAATCGCGGTATTTTTTTCGCTCTCACAAAAATAGTATTAGTGCATTATTTTTAGATAAAAAACAAAAAATTAATTACGGTTGCGAAAGTATATTTGGGCTTATTTTATTATTAATTATTATTTATTAGTATTTATTATTATTTATTTTTGTTTATTAGCATTTATTATTATTTATTATTATAATATTAATAGAAAATATCGATATTTTCCTAACTCAATATTTTTTTTTATCTTATTTTTTTCTCTTTAGTAATTTAGTAAAAATACTATAAGTGCATTATTTTAATATAAAAAACAAAAAATTAATTACGGTCACAAAAATATATTTGGGCTTGTTTTATTATATATTTATTAGTATTTTTTATTATTTATTAGTATTTATTATTATTTATTAGTATTTATTATTATAATATTAATAGAAAATATTGATATTTCCCTCACTTAATATTTTTTTTTTATCTTATTATTTTTTCTTTTTAGTTACTTAAAGCAATTAAGAGTGCTTTGATAGAGTATTCCCAACTGTACCCTGTCCAAAATCCCTATTTATTTATTTTATTATATAATTTTGAATTTATGATTTGGTTAATGCTGCCAGCTAAGTTAAAATGGAGCTCATTTTGGCCAATGGCCAATTAACTTGCTGGTCAAAGGTGCATTGTCCGATTAGCTATCCCTTTTTGCCAATAATTCAAAGCGGCAAACCGCAACCACAAAAAGTCCTTGTTATGCCCCCTGCAGGCCTTGGCTGACCCACTCTTGAGTTCCACTCTACACTTTGAGACTTCAGTTAACAAGGGGTTGGCACAACCCTTAATCGAATGCGTAAATTCTAGCTTTTATAGACACACATACATACATACATATATATGTGCCATATGCTTGCTTGGATTACCCTTTTCAGCATTTGTTTATAATGCATCCTGCATTGCCTTTTTCTCTCTTTCTCTCTTTTTTTTCTCTTTCTCTGTTTTAGTCAAAGAAACTTTGTTATTTGCTTATTTCCATTACACAAAGCTGATTAAGCCCACAGCTTCATCTTGGGCGCTTAATGAACTTGGCCAAAATAGGCAGAGACTAATTTGATTTATACTTGGTTTAAAAGTTGCCTCTTGCCTTATACACTTGGCCAATTTGAATAACTCAAGCGCCTGAATGCACTTGACCCAGTTAACTTAGTTAAAAAATAAAAGTACGCATTGCATTAAAGCACAATTTTTTAAGTAAATTAGAAATTGTTGCCAAATGCATTTACTTTTCATTTAATAAATTAATAATTGAGTAAACTTTGAAACACTTTGACATAAAAGTATTAAATTTAGTTTTATAGCATTAAAAGCAATTTAGTTTTTTAATTTAAAGTCACAAAAAGAAGCATTCAAAAATTGGTATATATTTATTGATTTAATTTAATCATAAATTTAATTGGTATTGTTGTTAAAAAACAAATTATAAAAACTAATATCTTGACTTGTTTTTGAGTTAAAAATCTTTTATAAAATTGTGTGTTTGAAATGAAGATAATGTCTTAAATATTTGTCAAATTTATGACATAATTAAAATAGTTGTACTTTACAGGAAAATTGATAAATAATTTTTTTTTGTCAATTAAATATCGCTAAAACATTGTTATTGACAAAAAGGAATAAAATAATTTTTACCAATAACAAACGCCGCTTTCTGGACTAATTTTATATATATAATCGTTTAGGCTAGATGCCAATTTTTTTTGTTAAATGGCTAAGGTGTCAATTGGGGGAGAAAAAAGTGACTAAATTTTTTTTGGCTACATTGAAGGAGATCAACTTGACATCCTTTGCGTTGTCATTGATGAATTAAACTTTGGCTGTCAGCATTTTTTGTCTGTTCTACTTTTATGCCCTTATATAAGGTTGTATATTTTATTTTAGCGTGAATTCTGTAGAGCATGAAAGAAGGTTTTTTTTCACAAATGTATCTAAAACTTGGATATACATATATATAAAAAATATCATGCCATATATAACAGATAAAAACACAATTATGACGAAGGAATAAATTTGCTAAAATAATTTACATTTTTAAATATTATAAATAGCTTATAAAAACTTTATTAAACATGATTTTCCCTAAGTTTATATATCTAAATATCTGTTAATAAAACATACATCTTTGCAAGAGTATTTAATTTTCGATAATTATGCTGTCTTAATTTTGTTCAGCGTGTCCTTTTTCTCGTCTTGTTGTCATTTTTAATATGCACGCCATTTGCCATATATGTTGAGGGAAAGATGGGGAGTCCTATTCGGTTACTTTTTTATTTTGTAACTTTTGTGGGGACATATTTAAAAGTGAGGGCAGGATATGCCTTGTTTTACGTGCCATTCGGCGGCCATTAGCCATAAAATGGCTGTCATGCTTTTGGGTGGCCATTTTGTGCCATTTCAACAAAACAGTTTTTGTAATTATGCTCTTAAAAAATGCATAAAAAAATGTCCTTAAAAATGTTAAGTTTACGCTCTCTAGAATTTAATGACTATGGAAAATATGGTTTTTTTTTGTTCTACTTTTGCATATTTAATGTGCTTATAAAACATTTTTTTTTTAATATAACGAGTAAATTTTTAATGAAGTTTTCTCTCTTCTTTTATAGATTGCAGAACCAATTAATTGAAATTGATTTTAGGTAAGTGTGCAGCAATTAATTTAATAAATATATTATAAGGTTTTATAAATTTTCAGCCATTTGCAACTGGACTAATTGACAATTAGCCTAAAATTCTGTATGATAAACAGTTTTTAAGCTATTAAATTAGTCAAGTTTTATATCGATTGGTTTTCATTTATCTGTTTAAAATTAAAGTTTTAATTATTTTATTTTAATTGACTTTTGTTTTAAAGTAGGCCACATTAAGTTTTGGTATTTCACGCTTAACTTAACAAATGTCATGTAAATTGGGGTAAAAACTTTTGTGCCATTTAGGCCATTAGTGACCTCAACAAAACCGGCTGTATTCACTGCTCAACTCATTAACGTGGCTAACCGGGCTCTTTTCCTTTTCCTTACTTACCAAAAAAAAAAAAAAACACATTTATTTCTTGGCCTAAACCATTTTAATTGCACACCAAATTTAGCGCTATAGAATATGCAACGCTTTTCGCCTAATTGCAGTCGCCTGCACTAAATTTGTCTGCCCAATGAAGCATGCCACGCCAAACTATTGCAACCGCCGCCCTCACTCCCCTCAAATGTAGAATCCACTCAGTGTAGAAACGCAGTTTCATGCGCAAAACGAAATGTAATTTAAAATTTTTGTGCGACGTTGGCATGAAATTTTCTACCGAATTCTGTTTTTTATCAACTTGCAGAGGGTATTTAAATTTCGGCATTTCGGAGCCTATCAACTATATAAAATTATACTTAATCTATGTAAAGAATTGATTAGTTAACAAACTTTCGCAGAAACTGAAGCTGTTGATTTATTTCGAGTAGGAAAGGTCTGATTACCGACTTGTTAATATTTTTTTTCATTTGTCTATATACAATTTTTTCTATATTTTTTTTTGTATTTTTAATTTTATTTATTTTATTTTTTTTATTTGATATGTGTTTTATTATATCTTTTTTTATTTAATTTTTTATATTTTATTTTTTGTACTTTATTTATTTTTTTTTTTGATAAATATTTTATTTTATTCTTTTTATTTTATATATATTTTATTTAATTTTTTTTATTTGATATATGTTTTTCTTTATTTAATTTTTTTTATATTTTTTTTGTATTTAATTTTTTTTTATTTGATATATGTTTTATTTTATTTTATTTTCTTTTTTTTTATTTTATTTATTTTATTTATTTTTTTTATTTTATATATTTTTTTTTTTAATTATTTTTGTAGTTTAGAAATAATTTGTTTATTTTTTAAATTATTCACATCAACCTTAATTTGAAAACCTTGCCAATTTTAACTTTTTTTAAAATTTTTTTTATCGCTGAATTTTAGTTTTGGATAAATAAAAAGGTTTTTTAATATGATTAACTATATATTTTCTTAGCTTATATTAATTATTATAAAGATTTTTTACATATTAAAAGAGTTTTAATTTTGATTTATTTTCGATTTTTTTTTCAAAATAAAAGTTATGTTCAAATAGATATAATTGCATTGGCTCAATGTTCAAACGATTCAGATATTCAGTAGAGCTTCTGATTCGCAAATCGAAACAGTTTTGAATATAATTATATTATATAAATGACAAAAATTTATTTATTTTGTTTTTTTAGACTTTTAAAAATTTTAGAGACTATCAATTAATTATGCATATAATTAATATATTAAAATCTTTTAAAAAATGGCAGTCTCTTAAAGAATTTAAAGTATGTTTTAATTATGTTGTACATTTCATTATAGTTCACTATGGTGTATAGGGTATTTTAACTTCTTGAACACATTATAGCTCTCTCTTTCCCTTTTAGTTTTCATTGAGCTAGTCATTGATTAAGCGCTGCAAACTATGTTAATGAAACCGACAGAAATCTTTTAATGCAGTTCGATTGGATTTTTGGCATTGACGTCGATACGATTTCAATGCGAAATCTGTGTGAAACAACGAAATGGATTTTGTGCAATGCGATTCTTTGGTTTTGAGAGGTGCCAAACTTTCTGCATAACCTTAATTAACTGCTCTAAATGATAGTCAACTAAACTATGCAGAAGAGAATAATGTGGAGAAAGTAAGAGAGTAAATAGGGAGAGATATAGTGAGAGAGAGAGAGAGAGAGCGATAGAAAGCACGCAGCTTACAAACATTTTTCATTGCATACTTTTGTGGGCCACATAAATTTTTGCCTTTGGCTAAGGCCGATTTACACGTCAATTGGCAGAAAAGAACGTTGAATATTTGATGCCAGATAATTGACACTGTGTACATAGATTGAAATTTTAGTGATTTTTCTATTTGCTATATTAGTTAGTACCATTTATTAGTATTTAAATTTTGCTATTGTTTTTTGCAGCATTTTGTTTGACTCGGAGAACAATTTTATATATTAAATTAAATTGTTGGCGTTGTCTACTGAATGCATTTTTCTAAGCGTCATTTTCAGCGCTAGAAAGTTTCGAGAATTTTTTTCCTTGTCTGATAGCACTGACATAATTTTTTATGTTGAATATTCGACGTCCTTGTCAGTGCGTGTAAACTGTAAACGGCATTCTCTTACCTGCAGCACTTGTTGTCATCTCATTCGAGGATTTTAGATGTTTTTCAGCTGCAATCGATATGCTGTAAGAGCTCACACACACACACACACTCAACACACACAGAGTACTCTATGCCTTTGCTTGTGTATCACAATCAAGGCGTAATTAATGTGTTTGTGTGCATGATACCGTTGATATATGTCTCTGTGTGTGTGTTTGTGGGTTTTGTGGCATTGAAAATTCCAAGTTGGTATTTGCCTATTTGATAAGAAATTGTAGATGAAACATTTTTGCTGTTTACATTCGGCAGAACATGCTTAATGGGTTTCTAGTTCAATGCAGCCTAGAATTTGTTAACAAAATATCTAGCACTGCTCGAAGATATTAAAGTGTGGCATGCTGCCAAATCGTTGCTAAGCATGGCAAATTTTCAATGCAGTTTTTGTTAAAATTGCATGAGATTTTTATAAATTGCGATTTCTTATTTATATATATTGTAATAGCCCTTCCGGCGTGCAGTGCCATGCTCCAGCTTCTGGTCTAAAGGTAAATGAATAAATAAATCAACAAACTCATCATATTCACTATGATTTAGCCTACTGCGCTACCGAGTATGCTCCAGTTGCGATTTTTATACAATTTTTAAATGCATTTTCTACCCACTTTCCAATATATATTTGACAAAATTTTTTCAGAGTGCCGACTCAGAATATAATATAAAACTACAGTAAAAATTTCAGTTCTCTAGCTTTAACCATTTAGCCTGCTGGTGAGATGCCAATTAGTCAGTCAGTCAGGTTAAACATTTCTAAAAATATAGATTATTCGCATAATATACAAAAAAATACAAAAATAAATTTAAAAGAAATTTAATAAAACTCTCTTAGTTCACTATGCTGTGCTCCTATAAATTCCACAGCTAGTTCAATTGATTTAAATAATGATAAATAAACTGTTTTTCAAAAATCAATCCTAAAAACAAACACATGTACAAAATGCCCCAGAGCACAAACCCCAAACCCCGCACCGTCAATGGCACAAAACCCACAATAATCTGAGTTAAACATTTTGACGCGACCACGCATAAATTGATGTGCCTGATAAAGGGGGGCGGGATTGTATTCAGTGTGTGAGGGAAATGTTTGCTAGAGGGATGCTGTGGGCGTGTCATGATGGGGTTATGAATGGGCACAAACCGCTGTCAGAGAGGGGCGCAATATGGATAGATATCCATTTAAGCGCTGGTCATGTGCTGGTCGCAGCTGTTGGGTCTTCAATTGAGTCGCCGCAGACAACAAACAAGTGTCAATTAAATTGTTGCCGTTGCTTGAAACGGAGCTTCTCCACCTTTTGCAACAGTTTCCCCAGTTTGCCACTTTAAAGGTGCTGCTGCTACTCAATTTACATAAAAAGGTAACCCCTCAACAGAAGGGTGTCAGCATTTCTCGACATTTTTCACCCTAACACAACCAACTGTTGCTGGCGAACCCCTTTTCTTTTTTTTTTTTATTTGCGGCTCAATTTCCATGCGTTGATTAAATTTTATAATTTTTACGCACAATTTGTTGAATAAGCGCGTGTAACTGAAATTCGAGACCTTTGCATAAATTAGTTTTTGCGAATTTATGGGCCCAATCTCTATCGAATTCAATGCCTCGTTGACTTTTCAAATACTAAAATACTCGTAGTTTCCAATCAAAATTGATTGCCGCAGGGTGTCAAGTTGGGCGGCAGGTTGATTGCTAATTAGATGCACTATCAAGCGTGCCAATAATTAGAATTTATCACAAGTTTAATTTTAGTTTTATGACCTGAGTTTTTGTGCACATTTTGATTAGCCTATTAATAGGAATTTATTGCCATTTTGAATTTAAGGTAAAATTTAGGTATTCATAGCTATTTATTGAAATTTAAAAAAATATTGAATAACTATGGGTTAACTAATTAATTCAATATAGTAATAAAAAGCAAGGAAATATTGATTTTTATATATTTGCTTAAATGATAATTTTATAATTATTTTTATGCAATTTAACTAATAACATTAAATTAAAATATTAGAATTTTCTTTAATTTCATTTAAATGTTGTTATTTATATTCTTATACAAGAAAATTGATTTTATATACATATGTTGTTTTATGAAGAATATATATTATAATTATATATTTAATCGCTTATTTTAAGGTTCACAAAAGTCAGAAAGAGTCAAATAGCTACATATATCAATTATCAAGTTCTCCGACTTAACACAAAAACGGATTTTAAACTTTTTTTTGCGATATCTAAAACAGCACATTCTTGCGATTTGATAAGTAAAACATTGCTTCAAATATCTCGCTTGGGTCCAGAATTAAATATATAAATTTATGTGTTCTAAAAGTCGCTTAAATTAAAGTATGTAAATAGTTTTTGTTCAATTCCAATATTCCATATTCGCTTTGTTTATGTATTCGAAAATAGAGCAGAATTTCAGCAATTTCGAAGTTACACACTTCGAACCATTCAAACATTTAATTTCCTTTTTACATTACAAAAAAAAAAAAAAATGAATAAAAATTTAATTTCGTAATTGAACGATCAGATGCATATAGCATTTCAGTTCCTGCCTTTTGCATTGCCACTTGACTTGGCTCTTGTGTAACGAGCAGAAATTTAATTGAAAATTTATCAGTTTCACATTTCATTTGCATATATTCCCACACACTTGCCCCTCTACCCCCCGACAGACTCACACTCACCGCTCCAAATAGGTTTTCCCAATTTGCATCGTTGACATTTTTAGTATACAATCGAATTGGAACTCCTTGTGTGAAATTGTCCCCCTTTGGGTCCAACAATTCACACACAAGTGTGTGTGCACCTCACAAATATTATGACTATGAATGCAGCACAAACTTCCAGAAATTGTTATTATTTTTTAAACTCTCATTTACACATGCCAACCAAGTGCTTTTATTGCATCCTTACAAAAAAGGGTAAAATAGTTTTGTGATGAATTAAGTATATATATTTTTTATTATTTAAGTCTGACATTTTTGGAGATATTTGGATTTAAAAATTATTACTTTTGGTATAGGTAGAATATATATGGTATACGATTGGATTTGATATAGTCATCAGAGCATGATATTTCAATAGGAACAGCTAGTACCAGAAAAATGATATATAATTGATGTTTATGCGGCCTTAATTTTAAGAATTTAATAACTATATTATATATCTAGCTGAGGTGAGAACGATCAGTCTAAAAATAAGTTTCTGTATAAAAATATTTTTATTTTTCGATATATCTGAACTAAACTCACCAATTCTAAGATTTGTTGTACCAATTTGTACCAATTTTAATTAAAATTAATAAGCGTATAGAGTGCTTACTAATTTTGTGTAAAATTGGATTATTTATTTATGTATTTGATTATTATTACCAGATACAATATATAATATAATGCTTTATATATTTTTTGGCGTACAATGTTCTTCCTTTATTGTATAGTTTCCATTGAATCTATTATATTCTGAGCTTCGTTATAGAACATCTTCTAGTCGAACACACTTAAATACAAAATTCCAACATTGTTTTGACTTTACCAGTTACCAAATATATATATATTGGTCAATATATATAATTTAAGTATACTCCTCTCTGACCTGAATCATACTAATGAAGTGATGAAAGTTTTGTTAGTTATGGATAGTTAGTTAGAGTGTGAAAATTGTCTTGTGTTCATTTATTGATTTTGTGTAACCGGACAGCCGGAAATTAATTAAAATAAATGAGAATTTTGTTTACTTGTGCATGGTGCATGCCCACACACATTTAATAACTATGTACTCAAATGTTACTATAATTAAGAGTATCGATATTTTTATCATATTTGTTTTGTGTTTCATATGGCACTAATTACTTCATTTAACTAGATAATGTGCATTTACTTGACTCTAATAATACTCGTATGTAATTGAGAGATAGTATATTGAATTACACTTTTGTGGGATAAAGTTGTATGGAGTTGCTTCTATGGTTTTGATATTATTGATTGGAGTTATTTCAGCATTAATAATAATGATAATTAAAAATATTTAAGAGTGGTTTTTTGGGTTAAAAATAAAAGGAAAAATATAAAACGGTCTTCGGGTGAGTTTAATCGATATAAATTATGTTTTAAACTATTACAGCTCTGAAAATGCTTTCTAGGCAATGTATTGATATTTTTGGAGGTTTGTGGAATAAAAATATAAATATATTAAATATAAATAGCGATTTCGTATTAAATATTTAATCAAAATGTGTAAAAATGTCAACGAAGAGCCTAAAATCAATTTTGTACAATAAAATATTGATTTTTTAAATAATTTTAAAATATTTTTAGTTTTCTCAATTGAGTATTTTCTACATAAAATATTTCAGTTAAATCAACTATTTACAAGTCTGAGTTTATAGTTTATAGTTTATCTTTACTTTACTTAATTTAATATTTGTTGTAATTTAGTCTCTGCTGCTAGATCGTCTTTTTACAAGTCTAAGAAGGCGTTGGTAATTATGTAAAGTTAATTTGTGAAATTGGCATCACACAGGCGCTAAATTGGCCCATTTCTGGGCATCTTACTCTGCCAATTCAGTTCGAAGTTAGTTTCTATAGAAACGCCTTAGTTATTTCATTAACAATATTCACCGACACACAATTTACGAACACACACATCACATGTAATTATACAAAACAGTCAATAGATAATGTTTCGCCTTTAACTAATGCAAATAATAACAATTTTGCAAATGGCACAAATACACGATTAACCCAACATACAATTTAAACGGTCTCACAATATTCCGTCAGGAATATATCGGATATTGAATTTCTCACACAAATACTAATTAATCAGCTTGCTATTAATTAAACAACCGCAATTCGTAAATGAGCGCGCACTCGAACTGAGGAAATTGTGGGAAACATTTCTGGTAGTGTTGTGGGAAATTGTTAATCCGTTATCCCCAGGACTTTTGTCACTTGGTAACCACATTATTCAGTACTTTAAATTAATTGTTAATTGTACGTATTTCAAATGAAACGCATTAAAGTTGGCAACAATTATATATAGGGTATCATAGATATTATTTTAAATGGCTTTCCACCGTTTCCTTGATGTTATGACGTTAGTGCTTATCATATTGGCGCCAGTCGGGCGATTTCCACTCCTATCGCTTGTTATTAAACATAAAAATAAATTAATAATAACAGCATGTCATCAGAGCACACACAAGTTTCTGCATTAAGCGCCAGTCAGTTAATGTTTGGAACACAAATATTTTAACGATGTCGTGCAAAGTTTTTTTATTTTTTTTTTTATTTTTTATTATTATTTAATATTGCAAATATGAAAGGAATTTTTGCCTCACTGAGGTCGTTCAAGTTTAACAGCTTTGAACATATGCAGCTTGACTCGTTAAAGTATATGGACTAGGGAGTTAAGCAGTGACTAAGTGGAATATATAAAAAAAAGAATATTATTATTAATATCATTTTCAATTTTAACGTACATTTTACTTTTAAGCAAGTTACATGAAAGAGTTCAACTTTGCTTTATTTACTTACCACATTTATTTTTTTAAAGAATTATTTTAATATTGAAAAATAAATTAGTTTAAATTGTTTTATTTTTAACCAGAGATTGCTAATATGAGTTATGAGTTCAAAATAATCAAGCCTGTATTTTGCGATCAAAAATGAAATTTTGATATAATAATTTCATTTCAATTTTTGTTTAAATTTGAATATATAAGGTATTTTTTAATTTTGACTTTAAATGTTATAAATAAAAAATGATTTTAATTATCCCCTGAACCAAGCTGTGTATTTCAAGTTTATTGGTAAATACTTATCAAAATCTTTTTAAACATATAATTCAAATTAATGCTTAAAAAAAATATGCTGATTGTTTTTTAAAGAGATTAATTTAATAGAAAAATTCCTTGTACGAACGCTATTAAAAATTTCTTTAAAGGAAAATTTTATAAAAGAGATTTTCTTATTAAAATTCTGTAAAATAATTATTTTTGGTAGCTCGGTTTAATTGACTTTAAAATTTAAAAATCAAATTTAAACAAAACTGTTTAAAAAATACGCGATTATTTTTATGGTACGAATATTAAGGAAATTAAATGATATATAGTATTTTAATTTATACTTGCATTAAAATATATTTACATTATTTTTTATATTTTTTGCTTATAACATAACATTTTGAGTTTAATTGCTCAAATAAATTTATTTGATATTTATAACAATTTTAATTATTACTACATAATATACTTATTTTTCTTTCATCTACCAATTTGTTGTTTAAAAGTCAACAGCTGCTTAATACAAAACATTTTTCATTTGCTGCTAAATATATACTTTACTTAACTTAATATCTCATGAAATTAATGTATCATCATAAAGGCATTTCTATGCAAAATTGAATTTTTATGACCTGTTTACAAAAAGAAAAAAAGAAAGAAGAAAAATGTAATCAAATAAAATACAAAAAAATTGCTTAAGCTATTCGATTTATAATGTTGCCTCTTAAAATGCGCAAAATGGCTGTATGCCTGCGGTTTTTTGCTGCTTCCTTTTCGTTGACAAAATATAAACAACTTGAGCTTCATTTTGTGTAGCATAACCCTAGCTTGAATGCTAACCATCGTTTTTAGGCAAATTTGTTTGATATGCTTTCCAAAAACTTGGCCCAAGTGGCACGATTCGCTGCAATCCAAACTTTGAGATTACCCCCCGCCCCAATATAAAAAAGATTTATATTGGAATTATATTGCATTTTTATTACCTATGCGTATACATATATTTTTCTTTTTATTTTTATTTTATTTTTACTTTTTTTTTGTCACAGCAGCCGCCAGGCACGCAACATTTTAAAAAACAATTTTGTTTGATACAATTTCTTGTGTATTATCAACGATATGTATGCAAACATATACGCATACACACACACACTGATACATAAATGTTAAGCAGCCGGCGTGACACACACACACATATATAAACAAGCATACATATACATATATAAGGCAACAGACAAGGCGTATGCGCAATTTTATTTGCATGCCAGACAGACAACGACATCGTCGTCCACCCTGCGGCTGCTTATCACTTTATATATGTATATGTATGTTTGTGTATTTATATATATATAAATATATATATATATTTATTTGGGTCTTGTGTATTGTAGTGTTTTGTGCGTGAGTTAATTTGAGGTGTTCTTCAATACGTTTTCACCTCGATTTCTTTCTTTTTTATTACGTTATATAAAAATATTTTAAAAAACTTTAGAAATGCAGTTTTTATTCAAATATATTATGAATCTTTAGAGCAGTGCAGAATTTATAATTTTAATTTTATTAAATTATATTTTTGGTTTTAAATTAAGATAAAGAATATACGAATTTGGAAAAAATATAAAATTAGTGTCTTAGACCAGGGATCGCAACTCTTTTAATTAAAAAAGAAAAAATTATAAAATAAAAATTATTTGTTGATTTTTATCAAGAAATTTAAGTGATGAAAATTAATTTGGGTAAACTTGTAGTCCAATAAAAAATCTATAATCTCTCTTTATAGCTCCAATATATTTTGCACTTTTTTACAATTATAAAATAAATTAAAGCTTATTATTATAAATTGATTTTTTTTTAGAATCTCTTTAAATGCATTTCAGAACCGCCTTCAATTTTATTTTTATTTTTGTTTTTTGTGTTTTGTATAATTTTTGCTTGCACGTTAAATAAACAAGTTGTATTTTATATGCGCAAGCGAAAAGCAACATAAATAAGGCGAGGTGACATTTTGTTGTTGTTTTTTGTTGTTATTGTTGTGTAGGTGTGTGTGCGTGCGTGTGTGTATTGAGGTGGGTGTGTGCTTTTGCTTTTTCTTTTTTTTTATGATTGTCTGGTAAAGTGTCGCCTTTAATGCGTTTTCATGCCTTATTTAAAATGATTTTCGCTTTACCACTCGGGAAATTATTTGCCTTTATTGTTTTTCCATCGGAAGCATGAGATTTTTTTCATCAGCACGTCTCCTGCGGCATCTGTTGCTTCAGTTAATCAATTTGCGGTTGTGGTAATTTTTCAGCTCAATTAAGTATCATATTATAAAGAACTCATATGTGAACGTAGATAATCAGGAATTACAATACATAATTAAAACCCGAATGTGTGATTAAAGCAAAACTCAAACGAATTGTTAGACGTTCAATTAATGTAGTTGGAAAAGTTCAGTTGAAGTAGAAGCAAAAGATAAACAAACATCAAGATGGATGAAAAGAATGCCGAAGGACTCCAAAAGGAGCAGAGAAACCAAAAGGAAACAAAGTTAAAAGGCTGTAAGACCTGATGCCTGCCAGCTCAGCACTTTGTGATGCAAACGAGTTTAGCATATTGTATGCACGAAAATACCATACCATATTATCTAAATGTAGATAATATGGCAATATAAAGAAGGCAGAAAAAAAACTCCTAAAAAAACAGTGACATTTAACATTTCAATAAGCGTAGGCGCTGGCCAAATCCAATGCAATGACAAAGCATTAGCTAAGAAATCCAGAAACAAAACCCCGAAGGCAAATCAATACTTATCTTTTGAGCGCCAAAAGTTTCGCCTCTTAATGCCAGGGGCGTCATCAGTTCTTATATTATATTTATTTTTATTTTTCTTTTTTTCTTATTCTTGTATCTCTCTTTATTTTTTTTTGGGCGTGCTGAAAATGAAAGCTTTCTTGTAATTGAATGTACACCACACGGCGTATACGCAATATATTTCAAGCTTTTGAGTCAGCCGGAAGAGCTGCTTTGCCATTTGCTATTTAGCATAGTCGTAAGCCTTTCTTTCCAAATGCAAATATATTGGCATTTGGTTTATTTATGCCGCTCGTTTATTGATTTAGTTTATATAATTTTATGCATTTCTCTGTTTTGTCTTGCAATTTTGCATAGAGTTCGCCAAAATTGCCAAATTGAGGTTTTCCCCTTTTTAGGATTCTTTATATGTAAGTTTATGCATTTTACAAGTTTTTATTTAATTTTCTTTGTTTGTAGCATTGCTATTTGAGAGATTTGTTTTTTCATTTTGCTTGTTAGAGAAAAAGAGTTTTAAGTCAGGTTAATTTGGTTAAATTACAACTAAGAAATAAAACTAAATTAAAAAATTAAAAAAATAGAGAGTGTATTTTTAGTTACCTCAATTAAGTATAGCATTTTTGTAATATAGACATTGAGAATAAATTTTTTGCTGAAATAATGATTTTTTGGTCATATTTAATTTACGGATTTATTACGATCGTCGTTGCGTTATTAAAAAGTTTTGATCAATATTTGTTCTTTAATTTAAAATATTTTAAACGAATTTCTGAACATTTTAATCTTAGTTCAATATTTATCTGCCTAATTTAATTATTGTTGTTTTGTATTATTTAACTGAGAGTGAGAGTAAATCACTATTATTTTTCAATAACTTAAATTAAACTTAAAAAAATAACAACTTAAAATAATTCCAAAATTAAGTCAAATTGCTTAAATATTTATTTTGTGTTTAAAAATATTTTTGGTGAATTTATGAATATTTTAATCTTAGTTCATGATTTATTTAAATCACTTAAAGACATTCGTTGATTTTACTTTTAATTTGGGGCTAATGTGAGCTTTTGCTTGATTTAAGAACACAAAATTATTCTTTTACAAAATGTTTAAGAAAAAATTGTGTAATATTGAGAAGCCATGATTATTATGATGAAATTTCAACTTATTTTAAACTTTTCAAAGCCTAAATCAAGATACAGTGTTATTTTTAATTGAGAAACGAATTTAATAAATGATAATCAAATGCTTTTTTATTTTGGGATGTGTTTTTTGTGTACAGATATACACATACATATCTTATTTAATGGGTTGTTATTTTAGAATCATTTTTGATTTATTTAGAAATCTCAACCAGTTCAATAAAACTTACGTTAATAAAATTATAAACATTTTTTGTTGTCAAAGATTTGCTTAACAGTTTTCCAAGCAGCTGATAAATTAAAATAAATAAATTATTTGTTACTCAATATGATTTATTAAATCAGAACAATACCTCTTATAAATATTCTTTTTCTAATTTTCTGCATACATTTTTACTAATATTTTGCCATTGTTTTTTTCTCATTCTAGGTAAGAAATGTTGACGAAACTTTATTCAATTATACTATGTATGATATTTTAGTAACATCAGGTAAAACTAAATTCACACTAGCTTTAAAGACTTATTTATATTTCGCTTCTCTGTCTTACCGAATACCTCAAACCCACAAATTATATAAAAATCAAACACGTCTTTTAGAAAATACCAGAAAAAAAAATTAAATTTAAAAAAATGTTTTATCCTTTTATTGTGTTGCATCAATTAGAAACATATTTTGTAGATTTTTTCACCAATGATTGCCACAAATTGAAATGGTGGCATAACAGACATGTGTGTGCATGCTGTTTAATATGGATGTGGAGAATATAAAAGGATGAAGAACAATATAAAAGGATGAAAATCATTCAGATAGATAGGGTACTAGGGCTGGGGCAGAGCAGAGATAGTCCTGGCATGGATTTTTATATGGTTATTGTTGCGTTCGTGTTAAATAAAAAAAAGGAAAGAAAAACAAAAAAGGTTTTTTGCCAAGTTGCTCAGCTGGCTGCCAGCTGGGGTTCACACTGCTTAAATCTTTTGTCTGTGCCCAAAAGTCTGGGTTTCATTCAATCAGAAGCATCAATCAGTTTTTTTTTTTTGTGTTTGGGGCCGAGGGAACAACAAAAGGCTTCTGCAATGCCAACGGATTTTCAACTTCATTTTTGTCGATTTCGTGTGCAATCAAGCGCAAATGCTCCTCCTGTGTGCCGATAGAGAATCAGAAGCTCAGATACTGAAGCAGTCGCTAACACCTGTCCAATACCTGGCCACGTATTTATTAAGTCATGATGTTGAATGGCAGGCCATTCAAAATATAAAAGAGCACATCGCCTGATCCCAGTCTATAAGCCCCAACCCAGGCATGTCTTTTAACAACAACATCATCATCATCATCACCATAGTCCAGTACTGTGTTTGTGTTGTTTTTCTGTTGATTTTATTTTTGTTTACCTTGTTGTGTGTTAGCATCCATCCCATTGATTGCTTTTGTGCATTTTGAAGTGTCGAAAATCGTTTGAGTGTAATTTTTCGCATTTGATGCCCATTTACACTTCATTGACATCGCTTTTTGAGAGAGACGACGACAAGTGTCCAAATTATTCATTACGGTTAGATAAGATACACATACATACACAATTTATCAACTAGTAAGTGTATTTACACTTGGTTTTTACACTCATTTGCGGTTTGATTTGATCAAATCATTTGAAATTTGTGGACAAACCAAAATCTATTATACTTAATTTCCTTTTTTTTGTCCAACAAGGAGAATGTGTTGTGTAAGTAATCAGGGATTTCTTTTTAATTTATTTTTTTTTTTATTATTTCTTTTTTTTTTAATTTTTATTTTATTATTGTCAAGAATTTGTAGTCAAGCCAAAATCTATTTTATATAAAATTTCTTTTTTTTGTTGCCCAACAAGACTGTGTTGTGCAATTAAACAGGGTTTGCTATTTTTTTTATTAATTATTTTATTATTTATTTATTTTTTTTAATTTTAATTTTATTATTGCCAAGAATCAGGCCTCTCAATGGACTATAACATGACATTTTTAACATTAAATAACAACCACGCTTCATGGGAAGCTTAATACAATTTTTACAAAATTATTTATATTTACAAAAAAAAAAAAAATGAAAAGGAAAAGAAATATTTAGTGGTTTATTGTACTAAATTCAAATATTGCTGTCCGTTTAAACGAGTTATTGGGCGTTCCTTTGCTAGTGGCCTGGCTAGCCTATTTTTATTTTTTTTTATTATTTATTTATTAGATTTTATATTAATTTTTATTATTTTTATATTAATACATAATGTATGTCTTCTTTGGTTTTGCTTCTTTTTTTTATCGAAATTGTTTGAATCGCTAATCGAGAATTATCGGTTGAAGAATAGGTTCCTGGGAAAGTCATATTTTATTGTTTTTCGTGCCTTGGTTTTAGTAGTATAATATATTATTTCTATCGCCCTAATTACCAATGATTTAGGTAAATTTTTTTTAACTCTTATTAACACAACATAAAGTCTACATATCCCTATTTTGGCAGCATATCACAAATATTTTCTAAAATATATAATTCTCAGATATTCAACCTTAAACTTTTCTTAAACCATATTTAAACGATTTCTTAATAATAACCTAAGAATATATTTCTACAAAAGTTGCAACTATTGTGTTTTATTGTTCATTTATATATTACTTTGTTGAAAAGTAAACTTATTACTAAACTGACAACTGACACGTCTTATTATGTACATTTAATGCCCCAGACAAGTTAAATGAACAGTTCTTTTTGCAAAAAGTTTCAGAGCATCTGTAAGAAAATACACAAAGGCACAATTTTTGCCAACTGACCCTAACAAAAGTATTTAAAGTTTTCTTTATGACTGTCACGACTTTTGCCAGCCTAACAAACAAAATTTTCCAGCATTTGAACCCGAGGGCGACTGCTCATTAGTTCAACAACTAAATTTGCACAGTAATAGTATATATATTTACATATATATATATTTATATATATATGTATATTTAATATGTATGTTGGTTTTGTGCGCTTCCTTCACATTTCAATCAATGTGAAAACTTCTGACACACACAAATGCATACTAAAAAGTCCACCAGATGATGATAGAAAATGCCAGCGAGAAAGTTACGCCAAATTGAATTCCGTGCAAAAGTTTTTCGGTTCTGTTTTTTGTTCTGTTGCAAAAAGAAATTTTATTATTTTATTTTTTTGCATTGCCTTCGACATCTTTCTTATAACCATAAAAATGTTTAAAAATGGTATCATAAAGTTTTAGACATAGTAAAGATATCAATTGTTGATCAGCTCCTTTATGGTATCAATTTTTAACATTTTTTTAGAATTATTCTTACGAAATTTGTGGTCAACTTTTGGGTTCAATTCAACTTTAACTTTATTTCATTTGCTCTTTCTGAATTTGATTAAAATTGTGATCTAGCTTTTCAAGCCTTCTGAAAGTTACATAGTAGCAATTTATTTTTATTTCTGTTGTTATAAAAATGTAAAATATTCTTGAATACAATACTGACTAAACAGAAATAAATGTTTAAAGAACATATCCTAGTCGAGCATGCTCAATCAAAGCCTTTTTAACTAGTTTTCTTATTCGCCAGTTGCATATTGAATTGGTTTTTTTTTTGGGGCTAGCCATAAAGTCGTGTAAAATTATTGATGGCACGTCGTAGGCGTATACGTAATATTTTTTATATTTTTGTTAGCAACTGTACCGGAAACGTAAAGGACCTGATTTGCTGCAGATTGTTGCCTGCCTCGTTGGTTGCCTGACTTGCCTCCTGCTTGCCACCCAGTTGCAGCTGTCAGTGTGTGCAATGGAGTCGGCAACACAATAGAAAACGGAACTGGAAGTCGCTTATCCAAGCAGCTTTTCAATGGGGGGCGCCCCCCTCACATCTAAGCAGCATTTTTAAGTCACTTTGTTGCTGGGGTGTCGCGTATTCTATTTTATTATTAAATTCTTTGATACCCTTGCAAACGGAAGCTATTATTTTGTTACGAATTGTGAAGCGCATTTCTCAATCTTAGAAATTTTTATATATTCTTGATCAGCATCAACCGAAAAGATAAATAAAAAGATAAATAATAATTAAAAAATAATAAAAAAAAAAACAATAATTTGCTATATTAATATATTAGTAACTGTGGGCTTAATTATAATTTTTACAGTTTGTTTAAAATTGTTCATAATTTTATTACACTTTACACATTTAAATTTTTAAATAATTTTGATCAGCATCAACCAAAATAAATAAAATCATTATTAAAAAAATTTTTTTTAAATATAACACAATAAAAATAAACAAATAAAAAGTATAATTACATAAAATATAATAAATAAACAATAATTTGTTTTTGTACAAATATCCCAGTAACTGTGATTTTAATTATAATATAAATGACACATTATTTTATTACATTTTACACATTGAAATTTTTATATAATTTTGATAAGAATTAACCAAAATATATAAAAATATAATATAAAAAAAATTTGTTAAGATAACATAATAAAAATAATTAAATATAAAAATATAATAACGTAAAAAATAATTTGGTGTTGTACAAATATCTCAGTAGCTGTGAGGTTAATAATGCTATTTATTTATTTATTTTTTATTTATAGATCATAATTTTATTAAATTTTAAGTAACAGTCAAAGTATCAATTTAGTAAGTTGTTCAAATATTTAGTTGTATTGATAAAAGTTCAAATACATTTTTCACAAGCTGACCAATTTTTTTTTAAATTAAAAAATTATGTCTTTGGAGGCACATTGCAGGTATTTCAATGCTCAATAAATAAAAATATTGATTTTATTAAAACTCGGACTACAGATACTCATAAAAGTTTGAAAAAAGAAAATCATATTATTTTTTCCCCCAATTTGCCTCCGCAACATAGAGAAGTCTAATTTTTTTTTTAATTGATTGTGATAAATTTGATTTAATCTATTTAATATAATATTTAACCATGTATAACTATATTTCTTAGGTTAGTTTTCTCATGACAGCAATTTAAAGAACATCTGTATGACAGGGTATTTAATTTTTCAGCTTCTCATAGCTTTCCAAATTTTCTTCATTTTTTCCATTATGCCTCGTCTCACACACATTTGCATATCAATTTGTTTTATTCGTTTGCGCTGCATTTGCAAATTTTTTTTTTTTTATTTGCCCCAAAATGTTGTTGCATTGAGCTGCGCTGAGTGCCATCTGTATATTGTAATCTGTACTATTATTGCGGGTGTGCAGGGGGTCTGCTCGTATTGCACGTAACCTTGCAGCAATCTGAAGTGTCTTTAGAGGGTTATTTACTTATCTCTCTTTTATTTTTTGCAAATATTTTTGTGACTTGTTTATTGGCCATTTCTTTTGTTGTGCTTAACACGTTGACAAATGGTGACTTGGTGTTAGATTTTTTTTTTTTTTTATATTATTTTTATTTCTTTTAAAAAATCTGATTTTTATTGTATTTATAAGGATTTATGTGATATACATAAATTTCGAATATTACCATAATTTTTGCATATAAATAATATTTTTTGAAGAGTATTTTTTTGGTTTATATTGTTGAAAATATTGTACATAAATAATTCTTTGGTAAAATATAATTTTATTCATTTCAAATTGATTTTGTTTTGAATAAAACTAAATAAATAAAATGTATATATTGTGTCTTCTAACTATAACTTAAAGGTTGGTTTTAAAAACTTTATTTTAACTGAAAATTCTTACTCATTTGTTTTCCTTAGAATGTCCTTTAATTTTGCAACATTAAGCTTGTAGCTTTTAGCTATTTTTGTGATTAATAAATAAATTAATTAAAAGGCTTAATTTAAAGGTTCTGCAGATATTTAAAACACATGTGAATAAGCAATTTTTTCAACCAATTTTTTTACCAAAAAAAAAATGCAACTAAAAATATTTAACTGCTCTTAAACACACAAATGAAACACAGCTAAAGGACGCTGCGAAAATCTGCGCTGTCATTTGTTGTGACATTTCGCTAATAACTGAAAATTAGGGTTTCCGTTGTCAGCGCGTTTGCAAATTGCACAACAACAACAAAAATGTATGTAAAAATTATAAAAACAAATAAAAAAAAAACTTTAAAAAAAATAGTGGCAAATTGGGATTTAAAAGGAAACACAAATGCGCAAGAGATTAAAACCGTGAACTAATGAAAGCAAAAAAAAATATAAAAACAGCAGAAAATTGCTGCATCAATTTGTTGTGAAATGAAAATAAAACCCCAGCTTCATGTGCGACAAATAAAAACCATGGCGAGGTAATGGACTTACGAAGCGAAAAAATGCAACTCTTAAAAATTGTTTACTATTGCAATTTAGCCACTTAAAGTGAGCACAACGAATTTTAACACCAAATACCGATTAAAAGTTTATATGAAAGGGTATAATGAAGTTATGTAACAGGCAAATCGAGGGAATTCAGAAAACATATCTAATATATATTTGCAAATTTAGGATAATTCCTAAATGCTTGATATTATATTAGTGAATGGAATTAAGGATAATATCCATTCACAATTTAGGATATTATCCATTTACAAATATAATATCAAGCATTTTGGGATTATCCTAAAATGCAAATTTATAGAAGCTGTGTTTAAAAAAATTCTTGATATTATATTTGTGAATGCAGTTTAGGATAATATCCATTTGCAAATATAAGAATTTTTTAGTTAATGCAAATATATTTTAGCTGAATATTATCCCAAATTGCATTCAAAAATATAATATCAAGGATTTTGAGATAAAGCCTCGTTTTAAGTGTATATAATTCTTAAATCATAATTTATTTACTTTTTTTTTCCTGTTTTCCTTTAATTTTAAGGCATACGGGGATCGCCAAATATCCCCTGTTTGACCTTGTTATTATTATTTTTTTATTTATTATTTATTTACTGTGAAATTTTGCTAACAATTTGCATTGAAGTTTTTATAATATTTCCCTAATTCGAAGCAGTTAAAAATACAATCTATTAATGTGCACTGCTTGCATGAACTGCTTAACACACTGCTTGATGCCTATGTGTATTTTTTATACCTAAATATAAAACTATGATATGTGATAATTTTCAAAGCAAAATTCAGGATATCTCATAGTCGAGTATACTCAACATACAGCATTTTTACTGATTTTAGCATATGCATATAAGGATTCGCGGCACTCTCACGTCTGTGTAAAGCAGGCGGCAGGATATGTCAGACAGAGACAAGTGCTGAATGTGGCATGGTATATATTCTGAATGTGTATGCAACATTGACGATGGTAAGCTTTGCACTCCAAACAAGCTCAAGTGCAGTAAGGTCCGGGGGCTTACATATTGTGCTGCATCAGCAAGAGGCAACATCAGGATGTTGCTTTTGTGTAAATATGAAAGATGGGAGTTGGGCTTAGCCGGCATTAGAGTGTGTATCAAGTGAGTAAAGAGACAGAGGGGGGAAGGAAAAACGCAACTCATTAACAGCTAAACATTGTGGCAAAACTGCACGTTGAGAGGAGTTCACAACGCGGTAAAGTTCGCTGCCAAAAAGTCAACATGAGCAACTTTCTCGATAGTTTGCTGTTAACACTAAAACAGGTTGCAACAGGAGCAGCAGCAGCAGCAGTTGTAGCAGCAACAGCAACAGCGGCAACAATTTGTCATGCAAATAACACAAGCAACACGAAAACTTTAGTGTGCAACCAAAACAAAGAGCAACAATTTGAACTATGAAACAAAAAGCTACCCAAGCTCTCTCAACTTTTCTAATTGTTTAAATTACACACACACACACAAACACACCTAGTCCGTATTGTCCATGTTGTGGCACAACCTTACATGAGCTTTTTGGCTTTTCCGGTTAATTTTTATTGACGCTTGCAACGCTGTGCAAAATACGCAAAAACTTTATGACAATTTCGTTGTGGCATTTCAGCGGGGAATTGCTTTAAAGCCGATAAACAAATTGAAACTAGTTTAGAAATTTTGTCCTCGTGCACTGATTGCATTTTATTTGGCATATTTCGATTTAAATTTTTGCAAACAAAGCTTTAGTAAATTCCGCTTTTACTCTATAGTATTTGAATGAATTTTTGAGCTAGATTTGTAAGTGAAATATGTACAAATATATAAGTGAACAATTTGAAAGGTTTTTAATACGGACTACTATATATTGTAGCTGAAAAATAGGGTTTATCTTTGTTTATTTAATTTTTAATTGCAATTTAAAAGAGGCTTGTTTATTGTTGTTTATTAACAGCGAAATGTTCGATAAAAATGAACCCCTTTATGTCATTCAATAAATCCTTTATATATATTTATTTAAAGTCTTTCAAAACTTGTTAAAAATCGTACCATATGGAAACGAGGGGTATTACAAAAAATAAACGAAATTTTCATTCCAAATATATGCGTATACTTCTGCCATCTTCCATTTGTGCTGCATACTTTTTGGAGCATGCAAAAATTATTATCGTGTTCTCATTTGGCACATTTGTCGTTTTGGCAATGCAATTCGCCAGTTGGCATAATAATGAAAAATTAATCGTTGAAAACTCAGCACAGCGTGCAAAGTGAGTCAAACCAAAAAAAAGATATAACCCGTTGCATATATTTTTTGGGCGCCAAGTTTAATTGAAACGACGACGACAAGCGGTGCCAGAAAAACTGTATGCGAGGTGTAAATTCATACAAAAAAAAAAAATAGGGGTAGAATGGTGATGATGGCATGTTTGTAGGGGGTGAGGATGTGTACCAAAAAAAATAGCTAGGAAAAGCAGCCAATGAATAGACACGCATAAATTTCAACAAACAACTGCTGGCCCCCCAAAAGTATGCAACACGCTGTGCATACTAATAAGCAAAGCAGTTTTTCCCTTTCGGCTCTCGCTGATATACATATCTACAAATATACCCTGTAAGTTTATTAAATGCCATGGTGTCTTTACTTTTTTTTATAAATATTTCAACATATTTAAATATATCAGCTTTAAAATATTTGTTAAAGCTTAATAAATTGAGCCTGTTCTGAAATTTCTTTTCGATTTAATTTTCCACGAAATTAGAAGAATTTAGGTAAACGAACTTTGCTTTTATGAAACATTGATAATTGCCATTGTAATTATTTTAAATTTAGCATTATTTAATGATATCTTCGTATAAATTTTGTAATTTAATATATTGCTAATATAACATTTTTATTTAAATTTAAGTTTAAAATTTAATAAGTAAAAATTTGGGTCTTATTTTATACAATATATGTTCGAAACAATAAATAGATTTTTAATTACTTATAAATATCATAATTGTCACAAGTTCTTACCAAAATTATTGTTCCTATTATTTTTTATTTTAATACAGGATATTACACAGTTATACTCACTGTGACTATACTTTGTCTTTTAACTGCTTTCGTTTTTGACTTGGTAACTGATGAGCTTCTATTTCTGCTGGTTTTTGTTGTTGCCACAAAATGTGCGCGCATATTAAGTTGTTGATTTGTTGATTCACATTTCACCCGCAACATCCGCAAAAATAATGCCACAAATGAGTCGCCACAAAAAACTGTGATTTAGTTACATAGAGCCGAAAATCTTTGCACTATGTTTTGGTTTGATTTAATGCGGAAGCAGTAGACTGGGATTTTATATCATCTAGAAAGAGTACAGTCATCAGATGTAATTAATTGGAATATATTAAAAAATGTGCAAAAAATATAGTGTGCATTCGCAGCAGCTGTGCCTAACAGCTGTTATTTTAACAGTTTTTTATAATGTTAACATTACATTCAGCTTGATATATTTCTACCCTTTTGATAGCACAATTTCCTTCATTTATATTTTTTACGCCTTTTTCCGTATAGTACATTATTACACAAACAAAAGCAACATTTTAATCCTTATTGTCAGGGGGAAAAAAGTAAAAAGCTGTCAAGTGAAGGCCTCCATAGTCCCACAAATGCTAAAGTGCCATAACTTGTCACCTGTCCAAAGTGCGAAGTGCCTACTTCCCAGTAACTTCATATTTTCATCCTTCTTACAGTGCATCTTTATCAACATCAGCAACGCGAAGGTGAACCGCTTCAACAAAATGATGACATATTCTGCCACTGACTTTCCCTAACAGTTAATATTTTTTTAAATTTATGAACTTGACTTTGTTAGGCAGTTTGTCAACTCTTTGAAGTATGTGAAGCTTGATATGAAACTTGTTATTTGTTGGGATTTTGGAATTGGGAGTTAAGCTGATATTTTAGGAATTATGATATCAAAACTAAATTCAGAATTTTTATATATAAGAATTTTGCGTTGTAACGCAGATATGCGCAGTTTTCAGTACTTTGAAGATTCTGAGGCATTTCCTTAATAATAAAAAATATATCTAGGGCTGTCGGAATAAAAAATTTGCATACTTTTAGTTCTCATGATATGCATATGCAAATTAATATTTTAATCAACCTTTTAATTACCTATAAATCTTCTGAAAGCCCCTTTCGAATTGTTTCCACAGATAAGTGTTAAATATAAACATATTTTTTGGAAATTATTGCCTAAATGGATTTTAAAACAATCTTGACTATATTATGATCAAAGCTAAATACATTTTGCTGTGATTACAGTCAGCTAAATATATATATATGTGCATTTAAACTCTCCAAGCATCTTGGTTAGTGTATTTTACTTACTGTTTGGTGTTTGTTATAAGCTCCTTGCAACGTTCTGTATTTTAGCGTTAAATTGTAAAAAAAAAGGATGTGAAAGAATAATTATGCTGGAAGGAATATGAGCAGCAAGCTAAGTTGAGTTGGGGAATGTTAAGAGGCTCTTTACACGGTAGCACTTGAGGTAACTGCAGCAGCTTCTGTTGTTGTTTTCCTTGTTGTTGTAGGCGGTGCTTTTGTTTTGCATAAATTTGTAAAGAGTTGCATACTTTTAGGCGTGCGCCTTTGTCAGCGCACAAGATGCTTGTATTAAGCGATATTCAAGGCAATGAATGGAACAGTCAGGTCTTATGGCGGCATTTTATCCATTTCAGCTTTCAAGGTAATTTGCCAAATGAAAGTGTAGACAAAGGACATTGTAGGAAAGCCTTCAATTCTCTCTTATCACTACCCTTATTACCATTTTTCAAACATATGTTTAATGACTTTTATAGTTGTACATTTATTTTATTCCGGGAATTGATAAATCAATAAAACGTCATGCATGTTATTAATATGGCATTGCATATTTTTATCTGTCGATTTTTTTTTATTTATATTATTTTTCCATTTTTATTTCTTTGTAGCTTTTAATGCACATTCTTGTTTGTACATTAAAAATAAATCCATGCTGAAAGAAAAAATAATTTTAATGAATTATTTCATACAACGAAAATACTCTTTTCATGCAATTCGCTTGTGATACATATATATCTTTTGTACAAGAGTGCAAATAATGCCTGATAATTGTACTTTCGTTGGTCATTTGTATAAGATGATTAAAAATTTCAATGCAGTTTGCATTGCGGCTATCGTTCACAGAATTGCATTTTTCTCGAAACAAAGAAAATTAAAATACAGAGAATTTATGTTGGTGTGTTGATAAGTGAGTTGATATATAAGTATGGGCTATAATATGGTTTATTTAAAAAGGTATTTTAATCTATTTTATCGCTTTTAGAAATTCACATTTGTATCTTTTTTTTTATTAAAAAAATTTCTAGAATAGGAAAATCACTTTCTTTGTGGAAAGCTCTCTTATTTGATGGACTTCCTAGATTTTTAACTTGGGCAAGACTGAGACGATTTCTTTGCGAATAGTTTTTTTGAAAATTGTTTCTTTTTATAAATTCTATTTTTAAAAAATATTTGGTTAAGCGAAAAATATAAGAAATCAATAAAATTAAATGATTTTTGAAAATGCAATGATATTGGGTTTAAACTCAACAGAATAATTAGATGAACACAAACTTAAAAGGTTTGGAAATCTAAAAATTTCACTTACTACGGCATTCCCACATCCACGTTTCAGCTAGTCTACATGCTCGTTAAGTACAGGGTATATATATATATAGTACATATTTAAAATCTTGCCTTTGTTAACATTTGTATGTGCATTCTTCTATTGCGTTGACACTTGGCGACTTGAATGCGATGGTTTCTACAATCCACTGCTGCACTTTTCTACTTAGCGGTTTTTTTTTACTTATTTATTTTTATGCTAAACACTTTTCTGCGGGCGTTAACCGGGCTCATTTGTTGTTGACTTTATGCTCCAGTTGCAGTCGTGGGCTACAAAAAAAAAATAAAATAAAAAATAAAAGACTCGCGTTAGAGAACTGCATATTTGGCTTTGTGGAAACTATCATTAAACAAGTAAAGCGGCCACAAGCGGAAGCAGCTAAAAGCACCACACAAACACACAATACACACACACACACCCATATGTATTAAAAGCCATGGTAAGAAAAACACAACAAACGCGTCAACAAAAGGCATTTGCCACTCCCTGTTAGCCCTCTTGCCGCTTTTAGCCAACAACTGCTGGCTTTTGACTCTTGTAGCCTTTTTAAGCTGCTAACTGCCGCCGCAGGCGCCTTCAAAGGCATCAGCTTAATGTGTTTTGGCATCGGTTTTCAAAGTGCAGCCTCTGCCAGGACAGGACAGCAGCGATGGTGGTGTGGTGTTGATGGTTTTGTTGCTTTCATTCTGGATTTGACATGGCATTTTGCATGAGGCGTACAACAATTCCAAGCTTCTTTTAGCTCCCATTCCCACAAAGGCGCAGTCCGACCAAGTGTCAGACTGTTTACAAAAACTGCCTCCAGTTCTTCTTCTTCTTCTGCCTCCTCAAACTTAACCGAGTTGCAGCCACTGTCCTCATTTTTATCCCTTTTTGGTTGCCATTCGTATCGTCTTTGGGCTCTGACTTGTTTTGTTTTAGGCCACTTTTTTATGCTCTTGCAATGGGGTATAACAATTTTGTCACGATTTGTGTAATGCCTAGAAGGAGACGTTTGTGATTCTATAAAGTATATATATATTCTTGATCAGAATGACGAGCTGAGTCATCTCCGTCTGTTTAAATCAAAATTTCTTGGCTTTATATTTTGCTCTCTTAATATAACTTGGCACAGATGAACGTTGTTCTAATAGGTTTATTTTTTTTTCAAGATATCTAAACCAATCTTTGCAGATAGATATAGAATAGTGTGCTCTACAATCAGACCAAGTTTGAATCAAATCGGACTACTAAATCTTATAGTTCCCTTAGGAACAATCGGTCGAAAAGTTCTCGTATGAAAAGCTTCTTTGTTTTTTAAAATATCGTAACAAAGCTTGGCATATCGAAGTATTTTTACGATTTGTAAAAACTAACCAAGTTTTAATAAAATCGGACTACTATCTCATATAGCTGCCAAAAGAAAGATCGGACCAAAAATACATTTTTTGAAATACATATAAACCAAACTTTTCCGATTGATGTGAATATCTTCTCAACAAGCTGACCAAGTCTTATCAAAATCGGACCACTCTTTCTCATAGCTCCCATAGGAACAATCTGTCGAAAAATGTCCTTGTATAAAAAACTTTTCTGTTTTTTAAGTTAAACTAATCTATAAATAAAATATGTATAATTTAGCAAAGTTTCATTAGGATCAGCCAACTATATCATACAGCTGTCATAGAAAATAAAATCGGTCGAAGAGTGCTGTTAAAAAACTTGTTTGTTATTCAAGTTATCAAAACCAAAACCCGAAGCTCGGTAAAGTATTGGAATTTGTATAATTTCAATTATAAAATTTGTATAATTTGACCAAGTGTATACAAAATCGGATTACACTATTTTATAGTTTTCATAGGAATGATCAGTCGTATTTTGAAATTTTTAAGAAAACCATTGCAAGGGTATATAGCTTCGGCGTGCCGTAGATTGCCTTTTCTTTTTTTCTTGATTTTTTTTTTTTTGGTTTTTGTTGGGCTGTGTTTATTTGCATTTCTCTGTTAGTTTTTTTTTTTTTTGTGGGCTTGTGGCTACTGCAATTAGGATTTGAGTTGTGCATTTTGGTTAGATTTGATTGATGTGTTTGGCAATGCTGTTGATTGTGAATTGATAAGCCTCAAAATTGTTGATTTGATCCTTCGACATGTTTAATTACGAAGAGAATAAATTGAAGAAGAATAAATTCATCCATATATCGTTTATTTATTCTTTCTTACATTTACATAGATATTATACAAAAATTTTATATTTCAATTTATTTATTAATTGATTGTGGGCATTTAAATTAGTTTAAATCAATTTTATTCTAAATACTTATGTATTTATATTAATAACAAAATAAATAATAATTTAACTTTTTAAATCTGACAAATTTATAATTTGCATTTTAATTGATTTATATTTAATTTTTCCCCTTCGAAGCAATTCATCAAATGTTATAAATAAATATGTTTCGTGCTGCAATTGTAATTTATACAATCTGATTATGCTAGGGTTTCTCCCCCATTTATTCTATATATATAGAAATATTGACCCCTTTCCAGGAGGGACACGCGAAACTGGGCCAATTCAAGCGTGGTATAACTTTCTTTAGTTCGTTCTACAAGTGAAAAAAAACTCGAGAGACCACCACATCAATTCTGTTCGCGTTTTCACGCAAAAAAAAAGAAAGCTGTAGAAGAAAAACAACGTCTCAATTTGTCTCAAGTTGTCAAGTAAGCGTTGCAACACTTTACACTTGTGAATGTTGCAGACGGGACGACGTCATCACCATTTGCACTCTCCATTTCCCTTTCCTAACGCCAAGAATATTTTGATGAACAGAATGTAGTTCTTGTTGTTGTCGTTGACTTTGACACCATTTTGCACTTTTCGTTGGCATGTGAGGTCATGTCTAGTGTTGCCTGGGCGCCATCCGCTTTGACAGGCACTTATTTTCTTATTATTAAGTATACGCTTAGCTTGTTGTTGCCCAGCCATCAGCCGTGTACGGTGTGCTCTATGCCAATGAAAGTGCAGACGTAATGCGCACAAAGTAATGATTACTTTATGTCTGCAGCTGACAAATGCCGTCAGTCAAAGTCAAAGTTTACCCCGGCCCCTCAAAAGTGGAGCAAAACTCCTGCCAGAAGAAAGTCTGTCAAGAACAAGGGTTTTGCTTTTGATGCCCCATGACGATGACTTCAATGCGGAAGTCGTCTATATATATATATCTATATATATATATTGTGTGGGTGCATTCATGTGCATTATATTCGATAAGAGGGCATTGCAATTTGGGCTCTGACGCCTTTTTTGTATTTGCTGCTGCTTGAAAACTTTTTGCAGCAATTTTTAATGATTTTTTCGTGTAGCGTAAGTTTTTGAAAAATAAATTTATGAGCTACATATGAAATAGGGTTTTTTAAATCAGCAAGTTGTCAAAAGCAGAGTTGTCATAATTTATTTGCCTAGTAGTGTAAAAAGAACTCTTACTTCGGTTGATTATCCTTTATCTGTAGAAATTTGTTTTAATTACGAAAGATATTTTTAAAAAAATGCCAAATCAAGTTTTATTAAAAAAATCTAATAAAACTATTTTCCTATTAGTTTATTTTCAAATATTTTATTCACCTTTGTATTTAATCTGAATCTATTTCATAGTATCTTCATTATATATATACTATATTGTTATTTTAATTTATTTGATTTTTTCATATAAACTTTGTTTAAATATGGAACGTCTTGGCTCTTTGGTTGCCATTGCAATGGATCATAGTGCTGGCTAAAAGACTGTATCCACAAAATCTCTATGTCCCCTGCTTCTTGCTATAAATACTCAATTTTAATTACTAATTAAACTGCCCGTAATCAAAAATACAATATTAAATGTCTAATATATAAATCAATTATTTCTTGCTTGTCTCTTAAACTAATAGTTTCACTAATGGCAATCTGCTTAATTCTAAACCATTTTGCTATACTTATACTCCTAGTAATTTAGTTCAATGAAAATTTAGTTTAAGCTTAGCATTTTCATAATTTTAACTATATATTTGACCTATTTCTATTATTATTATTTCTATTTATTATTGTAATTTTGCTTAACTACACATAATGAAGTATTTGGCGGTTTTAGAGCTCTAAAGAATCTTTATATAATCTATTTATAATTCAAATAAATAATTCAAATATTTTTGCCAGACAATTTAGCTTTGCATCATTGTGTGTTTTGGCTTTTAGCTTTAGCTTCAGCTTCATCTACTGCTGCTATTGTTGTATGAAAATTCAATTTCCCATCCACTTGGCCCATTGATTACCATGTCCCAGTGTCACACGCCAGAACTTCCGTCCTGTGACTGTCGTCCCTGCTAATGTCCTGCTGGGCATTTCCGTTGTCCAATGGCTTTAATTACGCGCTGACTGCAAATCCTACAAATCCTCAATCAATAGCCTGGAAATATGACTGTCATTTAGTAGTAGCTGTGCTTTTGACCCTCTGGCCATCATCGGTCATCAGTCATGGGCATATTTTGACAATGGCATTAGTCAAAAGCCCAGTCAGCCAATATCTGGGCCTTATTTGCAATGCCAACTTGTTTGCCTGGGTGACAATCAATGCAATTTATCCCGGCAGCTAAATGGTTGCCAATGTCGGAACTCGGAACTGGCTGCCAACATTGCCATGAAATACCTCTTGATCCATAAACTTGTATATATATAAGTATCATTTCTGTTCAGTCTGGCCATAAGCTGCTAATGAGCCAAGTTTTGTTGGCACTGCTGGAGACATTAACTAACAAATTGGTTCTCTCATTTGTAGGCAATTAATTTATATATGTAAATAAATACATAAACATATTTTTATTTTGCCAGCTTGCAGTTGCTTCTTTGCATAGACATTTAAAAACTTTGCTGAAATTTGTAGTTAGGCGAAATTTATTTATATTTAAATATAAAATTGAATGAAACAGAGTTAATGTTGGCAAGTAGAGGAAAAATGTAAAATCAACCATTTCTTGTAATTGTTGATATAAAATTTAGTGTGTAAACGGGAATAGTATAAGGAGAACAAGTTAATTTAGGGTAACTATACGTCTCTCTATATATAAATCAATTAATTCTCCAGTTTTTAAACTATAGTATGCTGAATTAATTCACCATATAATATTGTGGTCATATAAACGATTGCTTAAATTTTCAGTTATTGTATAAAAGCCTTACAAAGTAAAATATCGAAATTAAAAATAGTCCAAAAATTGAGAAAAATGAAAAGATTAAATATAAATTTAAATTGTATTTATTAAATTGAGTATTTATAATTCGATTATTTTCATAATAATTTAATATAAATGCAGAATAACAAATTCGTAAATAAAAAAATTAAGTAATTAAAGTTGATATTATTAAAATTATTAATTGAAAATATTGTTTACTAAAAGTTAATTGTTGAATTACAATTCATTTTGGGAAAAATCCTAAAAATGTTTCTACCTTTCTTTCTAATAAAAACCTATTTTAAAATATATTTCAAATTTAGATTTTAATAGTTTTTTTTATTATTTATTTTTGTATTAAGTAAACGTGAAAAGGTGCGAATTTTTATTTTTATTTTTAGGTATTCAGGATTCTGTCCCATTTTTTCCGTATTAATAAATGTAAATAAATAAACCAATAAATACAACTTCACAGTTGAAAATCTTACGCACAACACTGTAATATAAATTGTTTATAAACTAGCTTAAGAAAAATTTTATATGAAGGGAATAAATAATAAAAAAAAAAATTTTTATTATTCAACCGATTATTTCATTAAATTCTTAAAAAAAAACATTAACAAATCTTAAAAATTACTATTATTTATTTTGAGCTGTATTTCCCTTATTATGTTACCTTCATTAATGTTATATATATTATCAATTTATATAGACTTTAGGATTTTATTTACAACTGAATTATTTTTTATTTATTTATTTTATTTTTTATTTTTTTGTTATTTTGATTACATTTATTTACAAAAATTATGTTTTACAAAGAAAAATATTTTGAAAAATTAAAAATAACTATGAATTAATTCAATTTTAATTTCCCGTAGTATTTTTACCATTTTAAATTACATCAATATTACAATAATGTACAATTCAATCACTTGTTCTATTTGCAGCTCAAATGCGACACTAAAGCGATTACAGTAGCTACTCAACGTCAAGAACAAAGTTGGAGCTTGCAATCTGGAGTGTGGTAACAACAACAACAGCAACACTTTATACACACACAACACACATATACACACAAGCATTGTTGCCACACCTTCAACACGAAATACACAAATCGAACGCACAATGAAAAACGACGTCGTGCGATGGAGCAGGCAGCCAAATAGCAACAACAACAATAAAAACAACAACAACAATAACAAAAATAACAACAACAACAGCAACATACATAGTCAGCAACGCGGCATTTGCAACATAAATCGGCAACATGTTGCCAGCAACAAAAAAAGAACTTTTCAACAAAATGCAACAAGAATTAATGTTGCTGCAACAATTTCCTCCTGGCAACAGCAACAAACAATCATTGAATGTGATATAACAAATTTCAATTTATTCAAAACTAGTTTTTTAACGCAATCTAAAACAAAATGTAAACGCAGTAGACATTCTTCTTCCTCTTCTTTAACGTCATTGCTGCTAATATTGCAATTAAGTGTTGTAGTTTTTTTATGTAATCTTAATGTCGGTTTCGCGGCTCTTAATATTGCTGCACCCAAAATTTCGACCGGCCACGCCCAGTCGCCCCTGTTGCCGCCCTATGTGCTAGACTATGAAACGGGCAACAACAACAACAAAAACAATCCCCAGCTGACATCCAACGGGGGGGCGTATGGGGGTCGTACAAATGGCGGAGGAGATGCTGGCCACTATACGCACACCTGGGCGGTTCATATACCAAACGGTGATACCAATGGCATCGCTGATGCTGTTGCCAAGGAACATGGTTTCGTCAATTTGGGCAAGGTAAGTAAATAAATAAATATATTATTAATATAATTGTTATATTATTATAATTACGAGGACAGACAACATTTCCTCATAATAGAATTGTAAATGTTATATTTATTTAGAAGAAATCAAATTTATCTTTAAATCATTATTCAATTTTTCAACGCGAAAAAAATGACTTATTATAATTGCAAAGGATGTTAGAAGACAGCATTTCTGCATAAGAGGAATGTAAATATATCAGTTATTCAATGAAATTCTTTAAAAATGAAATTAGTTTTGTATTTTTTTGCTATATCAGATTTCTCATTAAAACATGGATTAATCGATTTTTTGACGCAACAAAAATAGTTGTTTGAATTAAAATAAAACAAATCGATTATTTTAGGCATAAACTTTTATTATAAGCCCCAATTTTTTTACTAGATATAAAAGTATATTTTGTTCATTATTGTTTATTTCTTTATTCACAAAATTTCTTAGTTGAGTTTTAATAACTTTACTTTATACCTTTGTGCTTATAGCTTATTTTTGAAATTGACATAATATTTTTGTCATTAAAGTCATCGGTCCAATATATTATAAGTGTCAAAAAGCACACAAATTTCGTACAGAGAATTTAAAAAAGTACTTGCAAAATCTCTCAAGTTTGTACAACCTTGTACAGGGTGTTGAAACTTTATCAATAAATTTTTAATAAATTAAATGTCGGCTTAAGTAAATTTAGTAATTTATTTTACCTTGATTAAGTTAGATAATTGGTTGATATTCATAGTGCTTAGCAGAAGAATTTAAAGTTTTTGTTTTTCCTGGATATATGAAAAAAAAACTTAACAATTTCAAGTTTTTATTTGCAAATAGTATACCAAATGTCACCAAAATTTAATAATTTACATTGACAAAGAAACTTCAATAAGGTATTCTTTTCACAAAAACTAGATTTTAATAATTTGTTAATTTATTTTTTTAAATGAAAGAAGTTTAAGAATGAAATAATTTTAAAAGATTTTAAACTATATCACGTTTTGCCATTTTTTTAACCGTTTGTATCAATAGAATCAACTCAAAATAATATTTTTTTTTTGCAATGCTATGTACTCTCCACAGTTATGCTTACGGTTGATGAGAAACTTTTCAAAAATGCAACAATTTAGTTCAAATGTGATGAGAATGAGCATGAATATAAATGAAGAAGTAGGTAGACAAGGGAGACTTGAATGAGAGCCAAGACCTCTCGTTTGGCAGTTTAGCATATCATTAGAAGAACACTCAAATGTGAGACTATTAAAACTTTATACAACACACACAACCACACACACACACACACTCCCACACCCATTAAATGCTATACAAAGTACATTTGACTAAACTTGTACGTTATGGGAGTCCAACTTTGAATCATGGGACACGAAGATATGAGAATTCTGTGTGTGCTGGACAAAGTTTCATCTCTTTCCGCTTTTTTTTTCTCTTTTATATTTTTTTTTTTAACCCCCAGATACACCTCCAACCACCCGAGAGCTATTTGTCTATCATTTCAAGTGGATATTCAGACCTAGAAGGTTGCAGGTGTTATAGTTGGTCGACTCGTTTTGTGGAAAACTTTAATCTGATTTCAGTCAAGCGGCAGCGAATCGCTAAAACCCCCGACTGATACACTTTGTCACACAATTGAAATACACAGACCAGACGCGATTCACTTAGTAACTGTAACTGTCAAGTTATAGCCCCCTTCGTGCCAACAAAATGGCGGACAAATCTCTTGTAATAGCACAGCTATATCTATAACACTTATATATATAGTAGATGTGTATGTTTGCACTTACAACTTACATTTGAAAGTTAAATTCACATTGGCAGTTACTTTTTGCGGCTGTCAGGAGTAAAACTGGACGCCTTTAGTTGGCATTTGAGTTTTCAATTGAGATGCGAAATTTGTAACTTAAGCTTTTTTCTGTTACAGACAGAACTTAGTCAACTTTCAAGCTTTTTAAATTGAAATTAGTATCATTCACAGTAGCGTCCATTGTATTAATTGGCAAATACAAAAGCCCAAAACTCAATTTATTGTAAGCTCTACCTTGGCACTTGGAAAAACTTTTATTCAAGTTGTCCCCATTGACCAACTCATTTAACATCTTACAACTTGGCCTTCAAATTACTATTTAAGATCTTTTCGCTGGCAAGCAAGTTAATTGAAAATTAATTTTAAATGGCATTGTTTAAGTGAATCCCTGACCATCCCCCCCACTACTGCGTAAAGGGTGTTTAAATAAATTGGCACATTTACATAATTAGACAACGCCAAATGGCTGTAAAATTGTAATGATTTCAGTTAAGAGCGGAAACTAAAATGCCACTTGACTCTTATGCTATTAGACTATCTGCAAAAGTCATTTATAATAATTTAAAGTCAGCATTAATTAATTAAAAATTGCAAAACACTAATGTATTTAATTATGTATGCCTAATGATGTTAAAGTGAAAATGTTAGTTCAATGTTATTGGTTATGTTATGTATGAATAATGATGTTAAAGGGAAAATGTTAGTTCAATGTTATTAGTTATGTTATGTAAATGTTAACAATGGTTCAACATAAAATTTCTGTAAATTTTTCTGTATATTTCTTAACATTTTCTGTAAATTGAGACTCTTAATGTTATTGCTTTTTGCTTTTAATTTACAGCTGTCAATAACACTAATTTACAAATTTTTTCAAAGAATGGTTTTCGAGAAAACCGCAAATAGCTAGTTTTTTGGCAATCTTTGTACTAATTTATTTATATCTACATCAGATATTATTTGATCTTAAAACACATTTCGCATTTCAATAGATAATTGTATCACCTTTCTAATGGTATGCCGATCAAATGTGAATTGAAGCTATTATAAATCCTCAAAGTTGAAAAATGTGAACTTTTTTTCAATATTTGAAAAATTGCTGAATTTCAACTGGTCTTTTAAAAATTTAAAAAATTCGTTTAAATACTTTTTTAGATTTACAATGTTAGATAATTCTTTTACGAATATTTTAAGTATACATTTGTCAAAATCGGTCGGTAAATGTGATAGTTATTCAGTAATTAGTAAAAACACCCAAGATGAAATTCACCTTATTCATCACTTTTCCAGCCATATTTGACGAAATTTTACAATTTAAGAGAAAAAACAGTGATGCGTTGATATATTAAAAGATATTTTGTCTACGAAAAAATTAAAGCGGAAATATTCGTTAAAGATACACCAATCTTCAGGAACATTATTCTCTCTAAATAAAGCAGCTCCTTTTTTGCTGTAAACAAGTGTTATATACTAAAAATTTAATAAATTTATAATCGTAATATGCAGGCTTTGCTAAATTTTCAAACTCAGCCAGTTTTAGAACTTACTTTTTTTTTTAATATTTAAATACTTATTTTACATTTTAATACTCATTTTTTATTAAATTTCCCAAGAGGCTTATATGAAAAACTACACTGTATAGAACTACCAAAAAGCTTTTTATATATTGTACAATCTCTCATTTCTACACTCAACAATATATATTATATATTAAAATTGTTAAGCTTAAAACAAAATGTTGTTTATATTACTCCAATTTCCACTGCTGTTTGCCTGCTAATTCCTTTTGACAAACTGTATGAAAAACTAAACTCAACTAGCTTTGCAAACAAGTTACAAGTGAAATACTACTACTACTACTGCCAGCTAACAACAATAACAACAAAATGGAGGAAAAAAAAATAAAAATAAATTAATAAACATGCAACTAGCGACATTTTGCCTTTTTTTTTTGCTGCGAATTGTGAATCCCCATCGCGAATATTTTTGTTTTATTTTTTGTATTTTTATTTTTGTTGTACTTAGCATTGGGCGTGACACAAGATGAAACATGTTGAATTTCCCAACTCTACAACAGAGTTTCAGTAGCTACATTCCCCCTCACCCTATATTTACGCCCCTCTGTCAAGTTAGTAAATGCAGAAAATTGTCAACTTTTCGTTGTACCAAAAGTTTTAATGAAAACTATGGAGTGTATACATATTAATAGTGTAAGTAGTATGGGGTATAGTGTGGTGTTGTGTGTGTGTATTTATACAAGGTATATAAGCAATTAGGTCAGTTAAATATTAATGCTATTTTGTGTGCTAAAGTTGCAACAAGAATTAAATTTACTTATTCACGGAAAGCAGATTAGAAAAAAATGGGCTCGTATAACATTAAAGTTGAATTAAAGTTTTGCTTGATTTATAATAAACAAAATAAATCATATAATATAATTTAAACTATTCAAAACTGAGGTGTCTATGCTCTAAAAGAAAGTATTTTTATGCTGTCGCAATTTGTATAATTAATTGAAAAAAAATGTTTAAGATTATATAAGTATTATTGATAAATTTCAATATTAAATTATAGCTCCATATATTTATTTATCTGTCCATTGGGTATCTTAGATTTATAGTTATATTCATGAACGTTTTTTTATACAATATATCAAAAAATATATCAAATATATTAAAAATACTTGTATGGTTTAAATATTTTTAATTTTTGAAGATATTCCCAACCAAACCCGATCAAACTTATTTTAAATTTTTATTATGTTATTTACATTTATCAAAGAAGAAAGATATATAAAGATATATTTCTAAAAGCTGCCATTGGAATAATCAATTGAATATGTACAAATAAATAGAAAAATAAATTTATGTATTTTATTTATTAATAAATAAAATAGTGCAACTTTGTGTATGCGAAAAATTTAAATAATAAAATAAAAATAAAATAAATAAAAATAAAATAAATAAAAATAAAATAAATAAAAATTATAAATAAATAATAATAAAATTTAATTAATGAATTAAAATAATAAATGTGTTGGTAGTCAGTTTGCAGTTAAATTTCAAGTTAAAAAACTATTTTACTTTTTCAGAATATTATCGAAAACAACAAGAAGTGAATAAAAATATTCCTGTTTTTTATTTAAAAAAATAGTAATATTTGTGCTTTTTAAAACTAATTTTAATTACTAGTAAATCAAAAACTTGTTTCTTTAGCACACAAATATTGTTTTAATTTCTTGTTTTATTTTTTTGGGACTTGCCCGCACTATAATCAAGAGCTTTTAATGTTTTTTTTTAACAACTGAAAAAACTACTTTTTATAATTCTGAACTTGGGATTTTCGTTCTGGACTTGTAGTCTTTAAATTAACTTAAAGCTCGTCTCATCATTGTCATTAATTGTGTATCTAATTAAACCTGAATTCTGGACTTGTTGGCGCCTTTAACTAACTTCTTACAAATGCATTTTTGGCACTTAAGTTTTTTTGGGGTAAGATAAGACAATGGCAATTTATGTGCTGCATTAATTTGGCCCGACAACTTGTATATATACACCTCGGCAGATCCTTTATGTGTGCCAGCTATTATATAGAATGTTGTCTGTCAGTTGCAGCCGTGGATCCTTACGCTTTTTGTCCGGGCAGTTGCTGTTTGTCATTGCCTTATCGGGGATGCTGCAAGCCGGATAGAGGAAGCTAACTTCCTTGCCAGCCTTGTATATATATATTTTAGTCGTATTTACATAATACAGCCGCCATTCCATTCTTTTTCACTGCGTTCTATTGTTCGTGTTGTGATAAATGTTATCATTGTCTGTCTGTCGGGGCAGGCTGGCTGGCATTTTCTACAAGGCGGCGCCTGTGTTCATCTTCACTCATCAATTTAATTGAAAAAGTCTTTTGGTTTCCCTTTGCTGTTTCACTTTGTTATTTGCCTTTTGGCTTTATGCGATTTTTTCCGCATTTTAATTAATTTTCTTCATTTTTTTTTTGTAATTCTCTCTTTTCTTTTTTATAGTCCTTTGTCGCGCTCTTAAACTTATCGTTGGGTTAACTTTTCTGCTTCTTCGATTATTGATTGTCGTTGAAGGACTTTGCCATTTTGTGGCAACTGCAGTTTGCAGGTATCTCCTCCACCTGATTCACTTTTTATTGCATTCACATCATTAAAATCATGGTCAATGATGTGTAAAGGACAAACCGCTTTTTCCTTCGTCGCCTTGATGATTTAATTTTCCACCTGGCAAATGGATTTTTATTTTTTTTTTTAATTTTATTTTATATATGTATGTAAAGTATATTGCCTTTTGTGCTCGTTGATAAAGGTCAACAGCTCATTAACAAGGGTTGCCAAAGGATTATAGCGGCAACATCTAAGGCAACACCTTTTAGCCCCTTTTAATGTATATACTTACCTGTTTTGAGAAAGGTATAGCAAAAACTTTCTTTGACTAGAGACTTAAAACTGTGCCAGGACAAAGACATGTTTGTTAAGCAATCACAATATTTATAGTCTGTCAACTAGCTATAAAAAAGCGAGTAGATCAAAAATTCAGCTACTTAGCCTATTAATCAGGGATTGCAAATAAGAATTATGAGCGAAAAAAATTTTCTAGATAAATTGGAAAATATATGTAATTATTCAGTATACAGGATCCTGGAAACATAATCAACTTTTTTTTTCAAATATTTAAAAGAAAAAATAAATGTTTTGTTGTATTTTTCGTTAAAAAAAATAAAGTTGTGATAATTTAAATATTTCTTTAAAAGTTAAGAGTAAAAAGGTATTTTTAAATTTTTATGTTAAAGAATAAAAATAATTATGGATTTTGAATATATACAATTAATTTAATCAATTTAATTAATTCATTTTTATGGGCTTATGTAAAGTTGTTATAAATTAAATGTATATTTAAAAGTTGAAAATATAAAGTTATTTTGCAATTCTTATTTAAAATAATAAAAATAATTATGGATTTCGAATATATAAAATTAATTTAATAAATTCCTTTTTATGGGTTTATGTAAAGTTGTGATAATTTAAATTTTTATTTAAAAGTTGAAAATAAATGTTATTTTTATATTTTTATTTAAAATAATAAAAAAATTATTGATTAATTTCTTTTTATTGCTTTATATAAATCCAATATTTAAATCAATAAAAAAGCCTATTAACTTGTTATACAATATTTTCAAATAAGATTATTCGTTTAGCTTTTATTAGTAATTGAATTAAATATTTTGCATTAAATTATGGTCATTTAAAAAAAGCTTTTCTTCAGCAATTTTTGCTTTTAAATCAAATTTTGGGTTTTTTTGTGTCAGTCTTTAGATTTTTAGATTATTTTAGGGCTTTATTTTTTTTTCGACCACTAAAAAAAATATTTTCCTTATATGATACAGGTATTTATTATATTTATATATTTATATTTATTATTTGATTATGACCGATTAAAAAAAAATATTTTCTTTATATGATACAGGTATTTATTATATTTATATATATTATTTGATTATGATAAAAAAATTACACACCATTTTCTTGGCCTAATGCAGGCAAAAATTTTAAAAAAAAGTTGTGTGTAAAAATAACAGATACATATATATAAGTATGTTTTAATTCGGATTGATAGTATGTAGATATATATTCCATTATTAGCTATATAGCTGTAGTTGCATATCCTTAAAGTGTGTACGTGTGTGTGTGTGTGTGTGTTTGTGCGTGTGTCTCATGGCGGATATCGTTGATAAATTTCAAGTCAAAAACTTGGAAAATATTTATGACTTAACTTTTGTTTAGTAACAAAGCAACACGCGCCAACTTGCACACATTTGTAGAAATACACACACACACACACACACATATAAATATTTATATATATATCTATATATGTATATATATTTGTAGAGGCATTTATTTGTCGACTCTGGCATGGCTTTTGTGCTTCGAATTGGCTTTTCACAATTGAGAGAAAACTTGGCTGCCGTTGAATCCTTCGCTTATGCAAATAGCAAAAATAAAAGGATTTTGCTTTGCTCAGCTGTTTATCAATGCCATAAAGACAGAGACAGAGAGACAGAGAGAGAGTGAGAAATGTCTAAGCTTGTAAAACTTTAATCACATGACATGAAAAGTTCATATATATATATTTTTTGTCATTGATCCGCGACTTGTGCCAAAAAGTTTTCATTGCAATTTAATGCTAGCTTCCTTTTTTTTGGGACCTTGTACCTAATTGAATATGTACGCCCAGAATGCGATTGAGTGTGAAATGAATGACTCACAAAATTCACACACACACATAGCAAAACTCCTTAGGAACTGAATTTTTGGTTTGTTCAAAGTTTTTACTGCGAAATGAAATTCAATTGTAGAATCAAGAAAGTATTTTTTCTTACTTTACCGAAAATTAAGTTTACTACTTTTGTGCCACAAATGAATGAGTGCATCAATGAATGAATGAATGAATGTGCCTTGAGCAGGTTGAATATATATTTGCCATGATGCATTTTATGAATGGCATTTGGCTTGGAGCAAAACTTTGAAGTTCAGTTCAGCCATGGCCAATTGCCAAAAAGTTGCTGCAGCTGCCTAATAAATATTTCAAAAATTCATTTCAACTTTTCATCTGGTGTGTTGGCTAGAATTGTGTACTTTAAATTGTTCGTTTTAGCCTCAAAACTGTATGCAGCTTAAAAGCCACTTGTCTAACTAAAGTGTCTCAATTAAATTGGCCAGTTTATTTTGATGGCTTCAAGATAATTTTCGACGAATTTTCATTGCCTGACTCGGTGACTGTGTCCTTATTATTTTGTGATGAATACTTCCCCCCGATGCTAATGATATTCATCATAATAATAGTAATAATTATGACATTATTATATTAAACAGACAAGCTGTGAAATAAATTAGCTCAACTTAATTTGAACATGCGTAAAGATTTTGAAATGCTTTGCTCTAGTTTTTGAGTAATTTTAATTCATAATAAATTAATGTGCTGAGTGCTTGGAATTTGATATTCTTTCATGTTTAAGTGATAGATAGCAATTTATATAAAATATATTATTAATTTATGATTAATTGAAAAATAGACTTGAAAGATATATTTTATTAGAGTTGACAAGTTTTTATTTTATTAGTTGCCCTAAACCAACTAATGAAAGTTGCTATTTTAATTTTCTGTAAGAAATAAATTGTTTTGTATTGTTTTTTTTTTTATTTTATTTATATTCACCTAAGTATTTTCGACCTGAAAAGAAAATAAATTGTTTTCTATTGTTTTTTTTTTATTTTTATATTTTTTTTTATTTTTTCTTTCTTATTTTTCTTTGATTTTTATTCAGCTATCAACAGCCCGTTTTATGCTGCATTTATATATACACTACATATTTATATTATCTACTATCTTAATTTGTGCATAAACATGTTAAAGATCTTTACCTGAGCAAAAAAATTTCAACGACTTGAAGATATTGCGAACGTAAATTGCTGAGAGCAAAAGGCAAAGTAAACATTTTTCTTTCATATTTTTTTTAAGCATTTTGTTAATGCATATTTTAAGGCAGTGCTTTTGTTGTTGTTTCTTGAAATCGCCAAAAAAAAAAATAACAAAAAATATAAAATATAAAATATGATAAAGGCTAAGAAAATGCGTTCAAAATTTATTTGTAATACCCTGTACCACAATCGGGGTTTGAAAAAGACGTGATATATACAAAATAAATATATATTTATTTATGATATTTATTTATTTATTTATTAAATACTGAATTAAGTGTATTAAATTATTTAAAATTAAATTTATTTTTAATTTAACAGTTTAACAATTATTTTCAAAATTATTTCTTGCTTATGCCATAAAATGACTAAAAATGTGTTATGGGGTATGATAAAGCTGTTGAAGGCTTAAGAAGGTTTATTTATTTTTAGTCACCAATATTCACTCTTGTCTTCCTAATTGTCTAAATGAAAGCCACAATGACTAAATTTTTCATACTTAACAGGTTATTTATAACATTCACAGAAAAAGTTTTTTAAATTTGGAATAAATTGATCCACACGTGTCAAATCTACAAAATAATTATTTAAGGTCAGAAGTTTAAGAATTATTTAATTTTGGTATATAGTCTAATTTTTATATTACTCTTTAGTCAAATTCAGTCGACGCTCATAAATTTAAACCCTCAGTAATCTGAATTTTTCGAATAATACATTTTTTTCAGTTTTTTATTGAATAATTGCGAATTGATTTTTATTTTTAATTGGAAAAATATATTTTAGGAAATTTTATTGAATATTTATTTTTTATTTTACTGTATCTATTTTTTTATTAAGAATAACATATATTTTTAATATAAAAATAACTTATAATACGTAGTTTACTGTATTGTTACCTTTTTTTTGTGTTTTTACTTATAGAATTAATTTACAAAAAAAAAGTTTTTATTGTAGCTTTTTGGAGTAAATTTACTTCATATTTTTTATTTATTTAAATACAAATAAAAGTTCACAAATTAAAATATTTTAGTATATTTAAACTTACCTTAAAAACAAAGTTTAATTTGTGTGTGTTCACTGTAATACTAAAGATGTTCGAGTGTAGAGTGCTCTACTTGCTTTTAAACTGCTTGAAATGAATTTAAGAGTACGCAGATTTCAAAACTAAGTACAGGGTGTGTTGTAGCCCATTCCACTTGACTATTTTATTGCTACTTGCTTTTAGATAATAATTTTCCATGAAAAACTCACCATGCTGATTTTTGTTGCTTTGCTTCTGTTTCTGCTGTTGTTGTTGTTGTTGTTGTTGCTGTTGTTGTTGTTGTTGTTCACGCCCAATCGCATCTTGTTCTTTATTTTTTTTCTTAGCTTATCTCTTGGTGCTCTGACAGTTTTTCTGTTGTATTTTTGTTTTTTCTTTGGGTAATACACTTCGGTATGCTGCTTCTTGATTGCTGGGTTAGCTTAGAAAATGGCTAAATAATAAAATGTTGTGAAGCGTGGTCACGCCCCAAAATGTAAGCCAAGCAAATGGGCGTTTAAACTAAGAAAAACGCCCATTATTTTAAGCACACAAAATTGTGCTGCATATTTGCAGGCGCGTATACTTTATATTCGCTTAATACCAGTTTTTGGGTTGTGTTTATTTCATTTTTTTTTTGCTCGCCCAACAGCTTAAAATCATTAGAGATTTTAGTGTATCTCAAACAGGCACTGAACTTAGTACTCTTTTTTTTGTTTTGTTTATTTTTTAAAATTTTTATTCTTCTTTTTGCTGATCGCCTCCCTTTCGCTGTAGGTTGTCGCAGCTATTGAAGTGAAAAATTGCTAATGGTCACCAAGCGGCTGCCTGGCCACACAAAGCGGCGCCAATTGGCGAGATTTGCCCTTCATACCCTCTAAAAAAAATGAAAAAAAAATTAAACTGTGACAGTGACTGCCTGTAAATTGCCGCTGTGATTTTAATTAAAAGGCACAAAGCCCAGTCACAGTCACAGTGAGTGCACAAAACATCGCACCATTTGCTAAAGTCAAAGTTGAGTTGATTTTAGGGCCATTTTAATTGCCCCAATGGAGCACCAAAAAAAAAAGAAAAAATAGAAAATATAAAATGCAGAAAATGCAAAAAAACGAAGCAAAAATGAAAATTTATACAATGCTCAATCAAGCGAGACAGCTTTATTGCACACAAGACAAAGTGAAGAATTTTGAAAGTGTGGCAAATATTTTGACTGCATAAATATTGGCCATCTATATTGTCCTCAGTTATTGCTATACCCTGTATTTATTAAAATGGTTTACATAGTATTGTGCTGAAATAAGAGACAAAGCAAGGCATTTTAAAATGTATGTTTTTTTGGTAATAAATAAATATTTAAGTGCCAAATTAATTTAGAAATATATTTTTATAAAAACAAGAAAAATAATTTATATTTTCTGCAAGCGAAGCGCAATTATTTTTATTCCTGAAATGTTGAAATACTGATGTTTTTCTGCCAAGTAAAAAATGTCAGATACTAATAGTAAATAAGGATTATTTTAAAATTTAAAAATTATTTCCTTTAACCAAAAAAAAACAAACTTTAAGTAAAATACAATTTTTTAAATATAGCCACAAATTACTTTACAGTATTTACTGGAAGGTATGGATTATTTTTAAATTTAAAAATTATGTGCTCTTCCCTAAAAAAAAAACAAACTTTAAGTACAGTTTTTTAAATATAGCCACAAATTACTAAACAACTTTTACCTGTAGTGTAAGGAGTATAAATATTAGATTTCTATTAACCCGACTAAAGGGTGTCTTCTAGTGCAGCTCTTTAAATTAAAACATTCTTCTTTGTGCACACTTTCTTTATTGTGTTTTTTTTTCGTGCTTAGTCAAACAAATCGTTAGCAATTGCATTTTGCAGGGCGCGCAATAAAGCGATGATTGCGCAATCAAATAATCGGTATACGCTTGATTAACAGAATGTCATATTTTGCCATAACCTAGCGCCAACAATTATGATATTTATGTGTGTACACATATGTCCAATCAAATATGTTTGATGGCCTGTCCAAAACAATTAAAGTCGTTGAACCGAAATGGTCGAAAAACAAATTAATAAAAATACATGAATGTGCAAAAAATAGGTTTGAGGTAAAGTAAGGGAGGGATAAATGATTGGTAACAGTTGAACTTTAATAAATATACTTTTAAGAACAGGAAATATTGTATATATATATATAAATTTATGTCAGCATTGTGCAAACACTTGATGATATATTCTGTTGAACTTTTCATAAACTTTTCTTGTATTTGTAATAGCTACAAAACTTAAGTACACCCACATGTCGTATGCTTGACGCAGATCAATAAATTAATAATGTTTTACTTGACAGATAACCTTCTATATGCTCTTTCACATAAATAACAAAACTATCTCTATATAAACGCCCACATGCTGCGTCTACTTGACATTTCATCGATAATGAATTGCGTATACGCCATGTGCAGCAAAACTTTCTTTTTTTATTATCGCTTTTTCATCATTTTCTTTTGCTTCTGCTGCTGTTGCTGCTTTGCACTTTGTCAGCTACGTAATTACATTGCAATTAATTGACCACAAAACTCTCAGGAGTTTTCAGCTGTAACTGCAATTCTGTTGGCCTTAAATATTTTTGGTCAGGCAAACAAATTGTGCATTTGGCATACTCTATAGCGCTAGCATTGTAACCTGTGTCTATAAATCATTAAGCATTGCCAGGATAAATAGAGAGGGAGAGTGGAAAAGTGGTGCACATATTGATTTGTATATTTCACTGAGTTATTAGAGAGACACAGTCATATATCATGACGATTTATCAATGGATTGGCATTTTAATTGCCAGGCAATTAAAATTGAAATTTGAAATGAAACTGTCGGTTAAATGATTGAAATGGAAATTGAAATGAAAGTGTGAGGTAAACAAGATCAGAATTTTATGTGAAGAGCTCTAAACATGGTACAACAAAAGCAACATTTATATTTTAAATTTAAAATCAACTAATAAAATGATTTTTAAGTAAAATGTTATTCTTCTGCTTTGAAAATGTAATTTTTCTTTTATATAAAAGAAAAAAAAACGAACTTTAATTTGCTTCAAAATCAATTTTCATCAGGAATAAATTCATAGAATTTTATTGAGCTGTTAACTAAGTTAATAATTTTTTTTAAATTCAATCTCAGAATAATTTAATAAGCCAAGAGTGGCGACTTTTATTATTAATTAAAATCTTTTTAAATATATTCGTTTATCTTGAATTTTTGCCACAATATTTTATTCGCATATTATAAAATTTGAATTGTATGTTTTATGCTCTGTTCACAAAAATGTAAATCAATCAACTTTGTGTAACAATAAAAGGCAACAAAATACATTGTTTACAACTATAAAATACACATATATTTATTGGCTTGTTCATTTCTTAAGCAGTAAATTGTGGGTTTTAGATAGCAATAAATTATTCATGTACAGCAATAGAAACACCCTTAGGTAATTGTATAACTTGCAATTACATTGAGAAAACAACAAATCATTCGAATAAAATTGATTTATAGAACCATGTCAGCAGCAGTTTATAGCAAACTTATCTATAGATAAATAATTCGAGTTTTTATCAATGTCAATGAAGCTTAAGTAAGCATATTGCAGCTCTTAAATTCTTAAGGAATTATTAAACAAAGGTTAGAATAGAGAACTTTCGATAAAGGCGAAAATTTGTATTGTTTTTTCGTCAATATTGAACTATGCACACACTAAAAGCCCCATTTTCAATTTTGGCATTCATTCAAAAAGTTGGCGACATAAAAGCCATTTCGTCCTGCAACATGACATTGAAAAGTTGCCAAGCAACAGCAAAAAGGATGCATAAAGCGGATGGCAATCAGCGTTGCAATTATGTGAGTGTGTGACGTACATATATGTGTATATATGTGTATATATATGTGTGTGTATATATTGAACTTAGCCGTTGACCTTAGCCTGCTTTCTGCTGTCGCACTGTACTGCAGTCCCTTGCCATACACTTAGTCATTTTGTCATTTACTTGTTAGTGGCACTACAGCAAAAGTTAAAGCGAAAAAAAAAAATGTTTTTTAAATAAAAATACAGCAGGAAATCTATCTACAGAATGCCAAACATTTAATACCCTGACAGAGATGTTTTTAAAAAAAAAAATATATATTTTAAAGTATGAGAAGCATGATACAACTTGGATTCCAAAAAAATAGTTAAATATTCATTCTAAATTAAAATTAAATTAATATAAGCTAATGTATGATACAATGCTATAGTGTCGTGGGCAGGTCGGAGAAGTGGTTTGGTGTTAGCCACATTATTAAAAGTTTGAAAGAAAAACTAAATATAAAGTTAGACGAAAACTTCAAATGTTCTTCTTGTTCCCATTTAATTATAGATTGTCGCAAATTGGTTCAGTAAAAATGTTTTTATTGTAGCGATTAATATTCTTTCTCTATATATTTCAAAAACAAAAATTTTACTGTAAGCTCGCTTACCCTAAAAAATTTCTAATTGCAATGATACAACAACAATATTTTTGTTGACAGTTTTTTACTATATATATTAATTTAAAATATATAAATTATGTATTATTATTTGTCTCTTATTTCAATACATTTATGTGGCACATGAACACTTGCTCACTCGTTACATATTTCATGATAAAACTTAAATACCCTTTGAACAAAATCAAAAAAAGAAATATGTGTATAAAAAATGTGTTGCATATTTTTAGGCTGCACTCATATGGAATGTCGTTCAGGGCCACTGCTGCAGCCAAGCGACGTTGAACGTCAGCATCAAGTGGCACACTCGGTGTTGCACTTGAACCATAATGAAAGCATTTGCTGCCACTAGCATATATAGTTAGTAAGAGATAGATAAAGAGTGTGCGATAGAAAGAGACACACAGAGAAATGCACTTGGTTAGTTTTAGTGTGTGTGACATCTGACACTTGACTGCACTTGTATAATACTAATATGTACTATATGCACAACGTATGGTTAGTATTTAAGATTATTAACTGTTTTGCAAATGCTTGGGGGGAAAAGTTTAAAAGGTGCCATTGTCAGAGAAGCTAATCAAAATGTTTGAGCTGTGTCACAATCTAACTATTTGCATAAAAATTAATGTAACTAAACTTTTAAAGTAGTGAAAATTTTTAAAAATGTGTAAAATGAGTTAAGGTTGTCTTAAAGTATATAAGAAAAAAATTAAGGCATCGGGATGAAAAAGAAATTGAATTTAGTACCATTTAGATCATCAAAAAGCTTCAATATTTTTTCTGTTAAAAGAAATAACAAAAAAGAAAAAATATTTAAAAGAAAGTTGAGATTTTGTCACACATAAGTCCTTGATAATTAGTCCTTTTGTTTGTACTATTTATACTATTGAAATCCTTATTATATTTTATTAGAATTACATTATATTTATTATTTTAAATGTAATGAAATTGAAAATTATAAAATAGCTTTAATATTTTGTCTTATAAAAGAAATAACAAAAAAGAAAAAATATTTACTAGAAAGTTGAGATTTTGTCACACATAAGTCCTTGATAGTTAGTCCTTTTGTTTGTACTATTTATATCCTAATGAAATTTTTTTAGGATTACATTATATTTATTATTTGAAATATATGCTTTGAATAATTTAAATCAAATAAATATATATTTTTAAAATGACATACCCATGAAATAAGCTAGCCTATAAATAAATAAACAAATAATAATTTTTTAAAAATTAATATTATGCATTTTAGTAACTTTATGCACATTCTCCTTAATCCAAATATCTACAATTTTCTTGCAATAATTTTTGACGCTCAAATATGTTATTTTGTTCATCTCGACACACATTAAAAATTCTAAACATTTAACTATGAGCTATTTTGCATAAATATTCAATTTTACTTTTTATAATTTTATTTTCAAGTTTTAAGATATAAGTTTATCAAAAACTACCTAATATTATTATCCATATTATTTCTTTTAATAATTTAATACTATTATGACACAGTATATTACTCATTTGAATTTCTTATCTTATTACTAAAGTTAAGTTAATTGGCATAAATGTATCTATATGAAAGCAAATAAAACTAATTCCATTACATTGGCATTCAGTATGCTGCTGTGTCGGGCTATTTAACACAATCGAAACACCTTTTATATCGATATCAATGGATTTTCTTTTGTAATTGCCACAAATGCCAAAGATTTAATGCCTTCTGCCCCAAAAAATTCATTAGCACTTCTGTCACACGGCATAAACTGAAGTTCATTTATTTCTGTTGGCCAGACAAAAGTGTCTTATGGGGCCAGAACGATATAAGCCAGTTATAACTGGGCGTTGCTGGTCTATAGTTTCAACACACAATTCAGCACATTAACACCTATTAGGGCACTCTGTGCACACGTTTTGCCGGAAAAGCCAGGAAAAGTTAAGGGAAAGTCAACTAGGACAGTTGTGTAAATGGCCACATAAATAAAACTGAATGTCTGCCAAGTTATGAATAATCATGACAACAACAACACACACATTAGATTGTGTGTGTGTGTGTGTGTAAAAGCTATTGTAATTAAGCATTTGACTTTAGCAAAAGGCAAGTGGCGCCTGCATTTGAAATGGCGCCGCTTTGGGCTATTTTTATATCCAATGCTGTGCAATGAAGCGGCAGAAGCGTCTGCCAGGCTACACACACACCCAGCCACACCCATACACCCACACACACACACACACATATAAATACAGGTAAAACTGGCATTAGAGCAAACCATAAGCGACATGAACACGGCCCAGATAAGAACAGGACACAAGCTCACACATTATTCCGCATGTGCGTTAGGTATACAAATCTCAGAGTTAATTAAAAGTCATTAGTGTGTGCGGCTTAATTGCACACAGAGAGCTAAATGAAATGCCATGCGGCATAAACGAATTTAAGATTGTAGTCTTTTGTGATAAAAAAAAAGAATAATTGTCAGGGAAATTAAGTTAAACACTAAATGGTATAAGTGGAAATTAATGTGTAGTTTTTTTGTATAAAACTAAGCAAATTAATTTGATTAAAAATATTTCTATAACTATAAAAATAATGTTTGTGGGAAAATCAAATTTATAAAATTTTCTAATTTCTTTTTTTTATTTCTAATTCATTGATTTAATTCTATATTTGTTTTTAATAATGTGTCAATGAAGACAAAAAAATGTCAAGTTAATTTCCCCTTTTTGGGGTTATCAAAAATGATAATGTGGCAAATATTGATATGTTAATAAGTGTTAACTATTTTCCATTCTTTTTTTTCTTTAATAAAATAAGCAATTATTTTTTTTTAGATTTTCAAATTAAATATTGAAAAATACATCTTACTTTTAAGTTAAAAGCAAAAAAGGTACAAATAGTAAATATTGGTATTAGTAATATATAAAAAAGCAAAATAGGTTAAACATAATTATTATTGGTACTATTAATAAATAAAAATCAGAAATAATTATTAAAACGTGATATTTATGCTAAAAATTACAGAAAAAGCAAATTATTGTGTTTATCGTTAGTCCAGACTAAACTGAGTTTTTTTTTTATATTGAGCAAAGTAATTTGTTAAAAATATTTGTGTAACTATAAACATTTTTTTTTTTATTAAACTTAAATTAAAGACACTTTCAATTTAATTGATAAAATTTTATATTTTATATTTTCTATTTTTTATTCATTTTTTTTATTCCAAAAAAATTTTTTTTGAAGAATGTGCCATTAAAAACTGAAAAATGTGTAGTTGATTTCCCCTCTTTGGAAGTTATCAAAAATGATAATTTATTTATATCGATATCAGAGATATTTTTGAATATATTAATTTGATATATTCAATGATATATTTAATAATATTTTTTTCAATTTTTTTATATGTAAAGCATTTACTTTTATTTTCTACTTTAAAAATTTGAATTAAAGGATAAATCTTACTTTTAATAAAAAAAAACAGAAAAATTACAAATATTAATAATTGGTATTTCTTATTTTTAAAAATCAAAAATAATTATTAATTATAATTGTTTTGCAATAGGTTTAATTTTTACCGCCTTTAAATGTTGTTTTGTCGTATTAATTATATTTCTAAATTTGTATTATTAGGTTTTATAACTACCAAGGTTATGGACACTATTATTATATATATATTATTATTAAAATTTAAGTGTAAAAAATTGAATTGAAATAATTCTTAAAAAGAGATTCGCATGGTAAAAATAACAATAAAACAAATTGTGTTTGTCGATAGTTCAGACCAAAATTAACTTTTCAGTGTTTTCCTAATAATGATTTATTTGATTTTAATTTAATGCCATAACTCTAATTTTTGTAACTGAATTAATAGATATTTCAATTGGAATATTATTCAAAAATAAATAATAAATAATAGACAGTATCTCTATTTGTTTAGCTACACTTACAAATAATTTATAAATTGCTGCCAACAAATTTTTAAACTCACTTTTTAATATTTATCTTTGCAGGTAAGCAAATAAAAACTTTTCCATATGCCAGCAGAGCATAAATTACTAACTAGTAAGTATTTATATATATGTACATATATCATTCTGAAGACGTGTTCTTGTCTGGCATAACTTTTAAAAGTTAAATTCTGGCAAAAGAGCATTTTAAGAGCACTTCAAGCTGAAAAGCTGTTCAAGCTGGTGTTGTAATACAAAACGGGGGGCCATAAATCAAGTTAATGAACTGTTTACTTGTATTATGGAGCCGAACCGAAAAGTATTCTATGCTAATGCATATTTCACAGAAAGTTTCATTTAACATTTAAGCGTATTTGACACCGTCTCCCTGAAGTATGCCAGAGAATTTAAAGCGTTTGTCATCAAATATTAATAAATAGGCTCTCAGCACACTGAGCTCTGAGCTCATTACAATGCGAAACTGTGCCAAGGAGTGAAATGAATAAGTTATAATAAAATGCTAAGTACTACTTTGGGTTTCACATAGTAGGTTCGACATTCGAATGGATATTCAATTGATTTGAATTGAATCTTCTAGTATATACTAAATATTCTTAATGTAGAATGTCAAATGAGTTGCTCATTTTGAAGATTTCTCACGCTCAATGTGGCATGCTTCATGAAATATGCAAGTGGTAAAAGCTGGCATGAAAATGACGACGTTTCCGTTGCATTTTGCCCCAACCGGCTGCTGCCTTATCCTATTATCATTTTTCTCAGTATTCTCCGTATTATATACGTTTATATTTCTCTCTCAATTTTTCTTGTTTCATTTTTATTCGTATTTTACGTTTCTTCTTCGTTTTTTTTATGGAATTTGTCAGTTTTGCACGCAAAGCGGCGCAGTTCCGGCCCATGTTAATTTCGCTGACTTGGCAAACTTGTTGGCCTGCCTTCAAATTACGGCCAGAACTTTTGTTCTTACACCATTCCTCTAGCCCCTTCCTTATTGAACCTTCTACATCACACACCGCTGGCTATTTATATGGCAAAGTTTTCTGTCCTGTTCATATTAAACAAGAAATAAATTTAACACATTTTAAATAGAACTTTTTTCTAATAAATTCTGTAGTTTTGTGCAGAGTTTTTGTCAAGTCTTTAATATTAATTTTATTAAGTGCTAATTTATTTAAATTGGAGCAATAGAAATATTTATATTTGTTTGAATTTTGAAAATAGTATTTTTATAATATTTTATAAACTATTTTTTTATTTAATAATTTTAGTGTTACAGATAAATTTAAAATCATAATTATATTTTAATATAATACTATTTCAGTTGATTTTTAATAACATACTGAATTAATGATATCATCGACATTTTCTATATATTTTTATGCACAATATATTTAATTAAAAATATTGTTATATTCCTATTGCGCATACGCCACATCAAAGCAAAAAAGTTAACTCTTCAAATGTAGTATTATATTTTTAATATTTTTGAAGTTAATGCTCCATTCAAGGAGCTCTTCTTTAATATTAAATGCCAGTATCAGATTTATGACAACCAAGCAACAGTGAGAAAATCGACACCATAATAATATTTATTAAAATTTTTAGATTAATCAGTGCACAAGATGAAATCAACAATAACAACAACCAAAGGACATTTGCTTTTGATGTGTATATGGACAACAACAACAACAAAAGTCCCTAACTGTCAGGTGTTGTTGTTATTGTCATTCCAACCTGAAGGCATCTATTTATGTCAAGACTTGTTGTTGTCGCTGTCAATATACATACACTCAGCACACAAAATTACATTAAACAGAATTTGTATACCCTAACAGAGGACATTAACATTTTCTGACGTAACGGATTGCAATAAGGCATTTTTTATAATAATGTAATACGAAGTTCATGAATTTGGAAATTATTTTAGAGAAACTGTCGTTTAATTTATAAGCAACTTAAGTATACTCCAAAATTATTCAAAAAGTAACGCCGTATCATAGAAAAAATTGGTATTAAAAAAAACCCCATTTTTGTTTCAAAAATATGTGAACCTTATTTAATTATGTTTTTTTCCAATTTGCTTTATACTTATTCATTTTTTTTCTTTCTTACTTGTTTTAATTTTATCAAAATTTAGCTGTTCTATCACAAGTTAGGTTTTTATTGGATTATTTTTCATTTTTATATAGATAGTTTCAAAAACATAGATATTTTAATAAAAACAATTTTTATTGGTATTTAAATAAAGTTCAGTTAAAATAATGATTGTGCTGATTAAAAATCGTTTATACTATTTATGTGTAGTTTGTGTATTAATAATTATAATATTATTATATAATAATTATATTATTAATAAGTGAAATCGAACAGAAAAGTCAAATCAGTCAGTTCGTCTGAAATATTTCGAAAATTGATTTAAAACTATTTTTTTGTTTAAATTGAGTTTTAACCACTATTAAATTAAAAACATTTGTCTTCAAATTTATTCTCTATCATATAGAGTATTTAATATTTGTTATTTCAAATATATATCGTCTTGTTTATGTTGTTGACACACACACACCCACTTAAATTTCACTTTACACATAAGGCGCACACATCAGCAAACTCACCTAATTCATATACTAATGTCGTTAACATTTGCTTTAATTTACTTTAATACATATGTATATGTTATTTATATTTCGTTTTAATATTTTCAGTTATATTTTTTTTTATAATTTTTTTTTCTTTTTGCCGCAAATTTGTCTTATCACGGAATGCCTTTCATTGAGGTTCTTTCTCCGTGCATTTAATTTTCGAGTTGTGGTCTTGTGTTTGCATCATATTAACAGATATAAAATTTGATTTACAAATGTTGCACAGCCAAAAAATTATTTTATTTATGATGTTTAAAAGTAGCTGGAAATTTATAAAGTTCATTTTTCACAATTTTGGAACTTTGAATAAACAAAATCACGTTGAGCTCTTCTAGAATGTAGCGCCAAATCTAGAGTATCTAAATATATCATATATGAGGGTATATTTTAAAGTAGGGACTTAATAGATTAAATAAAATAATTGAATTAATAATAAGTATTAAATGAAATTCGAAAGAATGTAGCAACTAGAACTAAGCAAGACTAAGCCTTAATATTTGACACAATTAAAAAGACATTAATTTTTAGACAAAACCCCTATCAATACTCCCCCCTGATAGACTATTTAAAATGCCCTTCCTGTGTGTTTGTGTGTGGTTTACAGTTGTAAATGAGACCAACGGGGCAACAAAATACGTACTAAGCACAAAACATAAAACATTTTCATTTAATTGAAACAAATGCGTGCTGCGTATCAATTTAAGTAAACGTAACAACTGCAACAACTACAACAACAAAAACAATGCTTTACTATAACTATTCGTAAATGCTGTATAGCAGAAGAGCAATAAAAACTAACAACTGCCACAATAAGAAGAGACTATGCCACAGATTGTTGTAGTCATCAACGAGGCGACAGAGTCGACCCCAAAAAAACATCCAACGAATGAAACATGAGCATATCCATGTATGTGTTTGTATAGTGTATACATTTAACACCATTAGTGTGTGTGGTATGTGTGTGTGTGTATGTGTGTCGTTGTCAGGTGGCACTCAGCAAAAAAAAAAAAAAAATAGCAACAACGAACCGTTAACTGTCGTCAATTGTATGGCCGTCAATGGGGCACCCCAAATACAAAAAAAAAAAAAAAAAATAGAAAAGAATTTTGTGCCCCATCAAGCGTTATCAAAATCTATGTAAATTACACACAATCATCATAATATGTTAGTGTGTGTACGTGTCTTGACTTTGTGTGTGTGTGTGTTTGTGTGTGTTGCTGTGTGTGCCATAAAATGACACCAAACACGAGTGTTCAGATAGACACTTTATGGCCTGACCACACAATATTTCACATAATATAATATATGATTATACTATATACAAAATAAGCTAAAAATATAATAAATTTTTGTATAGAAGAAATATAATATAAGCCAAATATTAAATACCCTTGCAGAGACAATTATTAGACTATACAAATTTGAATATAAGACTCAAGTTGTGAATGAAAATCTTGTCGTCCATTGGAGAATTAGTTAGTTTATTTTATTATGCCTAAAATCTGTTTTTTTTTTATTTTCCAACGATCGGTTTTTCGTTTTTTCCTTGTTAAGTGTTTTACCTATAAATATTGTCCTAAATTAATTGAATTATCCTACTTTTTATCTTGTCTTTAACTAATTTATCCTACATTTTACCTTGAATTGATGATAGTCAAAAAACCGGAATCAGGGCCTCAAAAATATCTGTTATTGAACAAATTTTTACATTAAAAAAAAAAGCAGATATAACTAGAAGGTTAATTTGTGTTTTAATTACACCAAACTTTTTATAATAACCAGAAAACTTATATTTGAGATCTTTATAATTATTATTATAAGCTTCTATAATATCTGTCAACAATAATGATTATAACAGAGTTTTAAATTATTTAGTCTTTTGTAACACATAAAACTGAGTTTCAATTTTTTTTAGTCCTACATAAAACTTATTGAAGGCTTTTTGGAACACACTTTTATAATAATAATAAAAATAGTTGAGAATAAATTTTGCACAAATTTCTAATAAAACCACAACAATTGTTGTAATTTCTTTAGTAGTTATATATGCTTATACTAATATTAAGAAATATTATAACGCTTTGATCTACGGAACAGTATTCTTTGTCATTCGAAATAAATAAATAAAAATAATATGTAATTAATTTATTAAATTTATTTATTTATTTTTAAATGTACTTAATTCTTTTTTAATTGAATATATTTATTTAGAAATAAATTTAAATAAAAAATATATGTTATTAAGTTATTAAATTTATTTATTTATTTTTTATGTATTCAATTCTTTTTTATTTGAAATCTGTCCCTTATTAAATTTGAAGATTTTGACTTGACATGCTAAATATATTTTGAATTAAATTTAGATAAATTTTATCACTGTGAATCAAATTTGGGATAAACATGCGCCCACTATTAAATTTTTTTGCTTTAATTTGATTAAAAAAATTAGCTTTTAATTCCAGGGAGATCGAAAATGTGTAAAGAGTAACAAAATTATAATACCCTTTGTAAAACAGCTTTAGTCAGATGATAGTGCGACTAAACTTAAGTTAGGGCAAGAGACAAATAGAGATGGGGAAATTGAGAAAAAGCGGGAAGGTAAATCCATTATGCAATCAAGAAAAGAATCCAAAGTTTGCTAAACACTCGAGTTGTCATAAACAAGAGAAAGTCATAGAATAAAAGTTGTCAGGGTATAAACTATTATACCTTTGTTTAGAACAGATTTAACAATTTGAAGAAAATATTAAATAAATATTAAATACACATAAATGTCCTTCGATTTAATTTTTAATGATTTTAATTATGATAACCATTTGTAAAATGTTCATATGGCTTATTATTGCTGTTGCTGTTGCCATTACTATTGCTTTGGGTATACCAAATGCTCTGAGGACTTTGGGCTGTTATTCCCGAGTTACCGGGTGGTCCACGTGGTCCCTCACGGCCGCGTGCTCCAACCGGACCGGGTAGTCCACGTGCACCAGGTGGACCCGGTGGTCCTGGGGGTCCCGGCGGACCTGGCACTGGAATCGTTATATAAGCCGTCTGTGGTTCCTCCTTTTCCGAGGCAGCATTGTCTGGCAATTTAGCGGGCAAAAGATTTATGCCCGGCCAGTTAAAACCCGTTTGTCCCTGGACATTGAAACCCAACTGGACACGTGGCACCACAACATATGGAACATCATTGATAGCCTGATTATTGTTACTGGGATTTCTGATTGGATTGGCAATGATTTGTGGACCATAGGCCAATGGCAAGGCAGTCAACTGGGGCAGCCTGTATTTAATACTTTGATCATTCAGCATGGGAATCGCATTAGAGTATAGATAGTCGGGAACCTTGCGGCTATCCTTATTCAATTCAGGCTCGGATTCAACTATCTGTGGCTCATTGAAACTCGGCTCATTGGGATTATCCTGTTTGAGCTGTTCACCCGGTGTATAGATGACAATTTGCGGTCCATTTTCCTCTTCGTTATCGGAGCTGGTACTACGGCTCTGAACGCGTCGTAGTCCTGGCATACGGGCCTCAGCCAGACAGACAAAAGCCAGGAATAATACTATAGGAATTATGTATTATTAGTAAAGTTTATTTAAAGTTTGATTAGCGCTTTTCTTACCAATAAACTTAACACTCGTCATCATTTTGACCAACTATTGTAACATTGCCTTGGCCTCGTCGCTTTTATACCAAAATTTCTTTAAGCGATTTGATCAAATGTGTAATTCTTGGAATGGTTTTGTTTTGACTCAGTTACGGTTCATTTAAATCACATTAATTTGTCTACAGTTCAGTCAACTCTTTAAACAATCTGATTAATTTCAACTCCCTAACTAACCGGCATACTCATGGCATTTGATAACTGGGTCAACGCACAATTCACAAACTGGTTCTACTTGATTAAATACTCAAGTTTTTTTTTTACCTTTTCACTTGGATTATCTATTTTGCTAATCTATTTAATGATTCGCGGGTGTGGCATTTAAATAAAAGTTAAATTCGTTTTATAAATTAAATGTATTTGTTTAGAAGTTTGATTTTAATGTGGTGAAAAAACAAAAATTTCTTTATAGATTTTTTTTTGCTTATTCTTATTGTTAAATGATTAAAAAAAGGCCTTTATTCACACCTTTAAAAAAGAATTAAAGATTTTTTGGGTGTACTTTTAAATGGGTTTAAATTAGTTTCGATTATCATATTATAACAAACTTGGAAAAAATCTGTAAATTACCTAAACTTCACATTCTGTGAATTTGTATAGAGTTTTATTTGTTTTATTTTAAAAGATAATTTAATAAGAAAAAGCTTCAACAGTAAAAATAATATTAAAGAAATTGATCCTTTTATTTTTGGGATTTTATACTGATTTTTTTTTTTTAATTTTATCATTTAATCTTACTGAGAAAAAAAATCTTTGATACTACCTCTCGCACTTAATATTGTTTTTTTGTTTTTATTATTTTATTTTTAATTTAAGTTGTTGAAAAATCAAAGTGAGATTTCAGTATAAAATGCCAAAAATTAAAGGCGCAATGTCTTTTATTATTACTTTTACTATTTAAAAAAAAAAAAAAAAAGATTCAAACTGGAAACTAAAGGCGTTTATTAAGCCCTTTCTAATTAACACTTAATTCTATTTTCATATATTTAATTTGAGTTTCAATTTACAATTTGTCAAAAGTAAGATAAATGCTTAAAACATGTCAAATATTCTAATATAGCAAATGCTTAGATTTCTTAATTAAATAAATAAATGTCAGACTTTATAAAAGACTTTAGTTATTAAAAATAACTTTAGCTTAATTTCAAACGAGATTTCATAATATTTATTCTATCAAATAGCTGCGTTGGTCACCCCACTCAGCATTTTGGCATTTCCTACTTTAAAAAACATTCATTTTCATCAGGCAGACAACAGGAACAGCAAAACAAAAAAAATAAAATTCAAATACAATAAAATAAAATAAAATAATTGTGACTTTGGTAAAATAGTTTTTGCAGCATGAAACGGTAGACAATGAAACTGAAAGTTGAACATAAACTTGGATATGATGATAATATGCATATATATATAAATAGTATTAAAACTAAACACAAACTAGGCAAAAGTTATGTTTGAATAAAACGAAATTTTTGAAAATATGCCAAACTGATTTAATTGAATTAAATCAAAAGCAATGTGAACTGGCAATTAACTTTGAAGGAGGATGAACACACTGAATGGATCACACAGTTGGGGGCTTAACCCTACTCATAAAGTGCTATATATATATGTATATATATATATAATTGAAGCCCGCATCATCCAACTGCTGATGGCATCCAAATGTGTCCACCAAAATGAACTGAAATTTCTAAACCAAACAGTTGAGCTAGTTGCGCCGTGGCGTGCGCGTCGTTGGGCGCTTGACGCCTCATCGAAACGCGTTGAAAGTTCTTTAATTTTATATAAAAAAAACCAAGAGACGTGCAACAGGACGCAAGTCCTTGAACGAGACAGCATGTGGCAAACATTTTTGCTATTTACGCTGATCGCGTGCAGCGTTTGTGGCGCCACAGCATCTGCTGCCGATGCTGTTGCACCCACTTCGGGACAATTGCGTCGCATTTGGTTGCAGGATCATTGCAATGCTGGCATTTGCACAGGCGTTGAAATTGGACGCAATGATTATGTTATCCTATCGCAGGCGCCAATTGCCAAACAATTAATGTTGACATTCATCAATTCGAGTATTGCCAAAATACCGCATCTGATGTTTGACACATTTCCCGATCTGCAATTGTTGCGCATGGAGAACTGCAGCTTGGAGACATTCGAGAAGCCACAATTTGAGGGCGCCAGCAATTTGATGAGCCTCTTTTTGGGGCATAATCGCTTGAGAGATTTACCAAAGAATATATTTCTGGGCGCCGATAATCTGGCCACGTTGCAGCTGCAGGATAATCTGCTTAAAGTGCTGCACAATCACAGCTTTCATGCGCTCAAGGAGCTCAAGGAATTGTCCCTGGCCGACAATCAGCTGGAACAGCTGCCAGTTGGTCTGTTTGCAGGACTACGCAAATTGTTGGATTTAAATTTGGCCGGCAATCGTTTGCAGCTCTTGCCACGCGGCATTTTTGATAAGAATTTAAATCTAACACGTATTAATTTGGCACGCAATCGTTTTGCGGCCTTTGAATCGGAATTGTTGAAGCTACAGCCACGTCTAACACTTCTCGACATCTCTGGCAATATTCTACAAGAGTTAACTTTGAATTTTTCCCTTTTGGAGCTGGCCGTGGTGCATAGCTGCGATTTGCGTCGTTTGACAGTGTATGGGATCATCAGGGAATTGGATTTGCATAACAATTCGTTGAGGGAGCTGCCGCATATACCGCAGGCAAGCAATGTGACCAGTTTGGATTTATCCCAGAATCCTTTAGGCAATTTGCAGGGCAATCCTTTTAGACGTTTCACAGCACTGTTGCGTCTCAATTTGTCGGCAACCAACACTCACGAGCTGGCCGAGGGTCTATTTAAGAAGCAAACCCAACTACAAATGCTCGATATATCGGCAAATACAATATATTCGCTGAAAATCACACTCTTCGATAGCCTCAAGGCTCTGCAGTATTTCTACTTTCAGCAAAACAACTGGAATTGCGATTTTCTGCAATTGCTGATGAGCTCCTTTGTCAAACGTCGCGATATATCATTTATGGAGGATATAACTGCACCCGAATTGGTCGATGATTATGTCGATGGTATTGCCTGTTGGTATGAGAGTGACAAAATATCCAAGAAGTGTGATGGCAACACTGGCACCTCTGATGCAGCCCTGGAACTATCCATAGTGCGCAATGAGATCAAAGCCTTTACAGAGTTGGTGGAGAAAAAGTTTGTCAAGGTCTATCGTATGCTGGAGGAAATGAAACTCAAATTATGAGTTCTACAAAATATATATATTAATAATCAATTAGACGCGCTAATTATATAAAAGCGTCGCATATTTAAACCTATATAATCAAAACATATTATGGATATATTATTTATTCAATATCCTATATATTTAATCGCATTTTGAATTAAGCATAATTGACACAAGCAAACAAACTATACGTATTTTAAAAAATTTTACAACTTATAATAAAACGCAATCACTCTTTAAGAAAACATTTTGTTATTTATTTTTAAAGGAAAAATTTTAGGCAAAACAAATTGATTTAGTAGAACTCTTTTTTGGGCTTATAAAATTTATTATATTTATTTTATAAATATTATAATTATAATTAGAGTAAAGGTTCTTTGAAGCAAATATTCAAAGTATATTAATATTTTATATATAGGACTGCAGATGTTTTTTTTATTTTTTATATTTTTCTTTTTAAATATCACTTTGAGTTGATTAATATTTATGACAATTTTGAGAGTGTAGCTAAGGTATTTCTTATTAAAGGAAGTAATGTTTAAATCAACTGCACAATTTTAAATATAATACATTCGCTTTGAGCCCAGGCTTTAGCTTAAGGCTCATTTTGTCATCCTGTGTTAAGATATCCATCTCTTAATCCAAACTTTGATTTTTGATTTGAATAATTTTCTATATGTTTTACCAAGCTATTTTGATTTATTATATTTTTTATTTAATTTTAATTTAATTGTTTTATATTATTGCATTTTGCTTTTTTTAATTTGTTATTAGAATAATTTGATTTAATTTAATAATGCCAATAATTTTTTTTGCCATAGAAGAATATTTCTAAATTTAGACAAAAATATAAAATACATATTTATCATCTTTGGGGAAAACATTCTTTGGTTTAGTGTTGGTTAAAATCTTATTATAGTACAAAATATTGAAGTTCAAAATATTGTAGTAAAAAATTGATGAAATTTCTCTTAAATGAATTTTAAATGCTAAACAGGTTAATAAAAAATATATATCTCATTTTATTTGAACAGAACAAACATTTAAAATTAATTAAAGTTGTGTTTAATTTATTTTTATCAAAAAAAAAAACCCCTTAACTTTCTTTAACTTTAAGGGCTCAAATTTTAGTTTTTATTTTTTATTTTATTTTCTTTAACTTTAAGGCATCAAATTTTAGTTTTTATTTTTTTATTTTAAATTTTAAGCCTAGCAAAATATCCCTTTTGTGACCCTGTTTATCTATTAATTCAGCCAAATTTAATTTAATTTTAATATTAAGTTATTAGATCACCTAAAAACATATAAGGTGTATATATTTTGTTAATATCATCTGCGTTTAATCTGCTTTACAAAATCACTTTTGTGCATATTTCATTATTTTTTCTGCATAAACAATACACACACATATTTCCACACACACAAACAATGTATAAGCGTTTTAACGGTATATCATGGTAAACAGCATTAAAATAGAAACAAAAAATATATATTCAATTGAATGTACATAATACCATAAATATTTAACGTGCATTAAGAAAACAGCAAAAAACACTTTTGGCCATTGTGTAAAATGAAAAAAAATGTTTCATAAAAATGATCAGGATAATCACAGCGCGAACTGAAAGAGTCAGCAATAGAGTTATGAATAATGTGGCAGAAGAGGACAGAGAATGCAAGTGGCACTTGAAAACCGACAAAACTTAATTAAATGCAGAGACACGCTATACACACAACACACACACACATTTCATACACTCATCAAACACACATAAAAGCTGCGTTACAAATAAACAAATATCAACATTATTTTTTATGAGCTGCTAGCGACGACAACGACTCTTCAATGATAATAAATAAATTTAAAAAATTTTTGGTTTTTGCATTTAAATGTCTATAATATGCAGGCATGCATATTCGATTTTGACTGTAAATATTGGGTTTATCAAGTTGCTTTTTTATATGCATATTTAAAATATATAACTCTTAGCTGAGATAATTAAACGATTTTGTAAGTTTCAATTTAAATTAAATTGTAGGAATGCAAAAAAAAAGAACTAAACTAAATGAAAAGTGAAAAACATTTATTTTTGATTACTTTATTTTTTTTTTTTGTTTATTTGCATTTTATAAGACTATATATAAAATTAGCTTGATTTTTTGTGCTCTTTGAAGATATGAGTATTTAAATTGCACGATTAATATTATCGACATCGATTAAAATCGAAAATTTTGTTCTTTTTAGGATTATTTCATTTATAGTCTATTCAAAGGGGCTTAAACAAAATTTATTTTCCATGTTTACCCAATCAAAGCAAACAGAATAAAAAGGCATAAATAAAAATTATTTCACAACTTAATAAAATCGAGATGATTAATTTAAATAATGCAGAAACCAAAGATTTTATCAATAAGATATTCTGCATGCTAGTAAATTTAGTTTTGACTAAGTTATTTAAGTTTCAAGTCTAAAGTTCTAAAAAAAAATTTTTTTTATATATTTTCGAGCTTTACAAATCAAAGTTTTGGCAATGTTTGCAATGAATTTTTACCAATAAATAAACCAGCTTTAAAAAAATATTTTATTATCTTTATATATATTTTGCCATTGTGTTTTATTTTTAATAAATGTTCATTATTTATTAAAAATTGTTCTCCTACTCTTAGAGTGTTACAATTTAGAGTGTTGAAAGCAAGTCTCATCAGTGACCTTTAAAAGAAAACTTACTTTTGTTATAAGTGTAATATAAATTCAAGATTTGAGGGCTGGATTAGTCATAAAAAAACTACTTTCATTTCATTTTTTCATTTGTGATATTCAAAGAGTATCTTATCTTTCGTAAGCATACTTAACATATATTATGCTTAACTTAAGCAGTCAATTACTTACTCTAATCAAAAAGCATTCACCCCTCAAATGCAATATGTAAGAGGATTTTCAAACTTTTCAACTCTTAACTGCATCTTTAAATGTAAAAAAAATAATGTTTAACTGAAAGCGCCATAAAGTATGCAGCAGATCTTAAAGCTTATGCCATTTAATGCCTTTCCTTTTTTTCCATCTTCTTCTTCTGCTTCTTCTTCGTCCTTTTATAGTATTTACTCCAAAAAATTTCATCCATGTCTGTTCGCTCTCTGACTGCTTGTAAGATTTTAGTACGCTTGTAAGCAACTTCCGTTTCCGTTATCCGACGCGTTGTCGTCTCGTTTGTTTTGGCATTGTTGCAACGAGAGATTGTGGCAACTGCGGCAGCTGCTTACCCAGTTAGCAACGTAACTTTAACGTAACGTTAACGTGCTTGCGTTACGCAACATATGCGCAACACTTTAGACCAGACACGCCCTCTCTCCACCCGCACACCCTCTGCTGTCTAAGCGTCTTGTGTCTGTCTTCAACTTCAAATTCATTTTGGCAAGTTTATGAAAATTGTTGGTATTGTTTTTGTTGTTGTTGTTGGATGCTACAGTTCTACTCAGTCAGCTCATTAGGAAAACAAAAGCTGCACACAAAAGTTTTAGTCTTTTGGTTACTTTTCTTTCATGCACTTCTTCTTATACTCTTTGAATAAAAAAATTATCAAAATGGGTATAATCAAAAGTTCTTAAGATTTGAAAACTTTTCAAATTTAAATTTGGATATTGTTGTAAACTCAATTGCAACTAAATATATAATTTTCTGTGTGTATTTTTCAAATTATGTTGTTAATTTCAACTCCTATATATATAAAAATATATATAAAAAAAAATATATATATAAATGATTCAAAATATGTATAGCTTTTAATTAATTCAAAGCAGATGGGCCGATTTGGCTCTAATTTTTTGTTCAGTTGTTGATATGTGCTAGAAGAAGGTTTCTAGAACATAAAATTTTGGGAAAACTATTCGAAAAAGTCGCTAGGGCCTTAACAGATGTACTCACTGTTGAGATATTCTGCACTGTTAACGTATACAGCACTGTTACAACAATTACAGTAGGCAGTATTTTTTAAATTAAATACGAAAATTGCATTAAGCAGTATTTCTTAAATAAATTGGAATTAAGTTAAATTATTTCAAACTATCGGACGTAGCGACAATAGAAGTAATTTATTTAACAGAACAACGGGTCAACTAGAATATGAAATTTGAATTTTTAAAAAATTTGTTTTTTGTAGGAAAAGCGTAGCAACGCACACCGGGTAAACTAGTTATATATATTTTTTTTTACTTATTTATATACTAATTAAGTTTTGAACAATGCAATATTTGATAATACTCTCTTGATATTTATTAATTTTTTTATTAATTTTTATTAACATCATCAGCAGAGAATCGTCAGATTAGGAGTTTTAGATTATGTTTATTTTTAAAAACAATAACACTGAATACTTGTAAGCATATTATCTTTCATCTTTACTACAAAAATATATCTGTATAATATTTTCATACTATAAATGTCATAAAAATCAACAAAACAATTTTTTTATAATAAAATATATCAAAGTTCGTTTTGCTTAATTGCAGGGTATTTGCTATTCAAGCAACTATTATGCCAAACATTTCACTTACTTTTTATTGCCATTGTTATAATTAAGTTGATTTTATTAGCAGAAAATTTTACAAGCACGCTTATAAGCAATTTGGCATTTTTATCTCAACAATTATTGAACTTTTGCGCTTTTTGAATTATTAATCATATTGTTTAACAAGTCGCGTTTTGCCATTCTTTACCCCAACTGTTGGCCGCAATTCATTTTTGAAAAGCTTGAGGATTAAATGGTCTTAGAGAACTAAACTCATGCAGTCGTCTTAACTGGTTTTTTTTTTATTTTATTTTTTTGACTATCCACAGCTAAGGATCACATTTCATAAATGACTGTAAAGTTTTTGGCAAAAGTGTTGAAAATGTAACTGCGTTTTTTTTTTATGTCAGTTTGAGTTGTGTTTCTTAGAAAGATAATTGAATAAATTGGGTAGCTTGACATTCTAATCCGCTGCAAGTTTAATGAATAAAAAATAGCTAAGCGTGTATTTAGTTTGTCGCGAAGAGTTTTTTATATTATTGTTACTCAGGTTTGTTTTAAAATATATATAAAATATGTTTTAAAATCTGTATTAAAGTATGTGTTCTCTGAATAGTTATTTGTCACTATTTCTACATTTACAATCTATATTTTACATTATTTAATATATATAAAAATATAATTCCTTATTTATAACACTGTGACACAAGCATCTCGTCTTTATTTACATTTATTAATTCCACAATTATTTCTTAAAATATTTCAATAAATTGCCTCTTAAAAGGAATTAACTTAATATTTCTATTACATTGATTTCAAATTGTTTTGAACAACATTAAATGCTAAATGCTAATATGCAGCAATTAACTTGCACATATGAATTTATTCCTATTTAACTTATGTTTTATCTCTTGTAAATAACACGAATATATGCTTATAACAGGCAGTCAGAAGTAAAATATATGTGTGTTTATTTATTTACTCAAATGCTTATTTGGCACATAAATAAACTTGAGTTGTTGTTGTTATTATTGTCATAAATTATGGGAGTACTTAATGCTAAAGTAAGCCTAAATTGAGTTTAACAAGAAGAAAGCGAACATTATGTGTGGTATAAGCAATTGAAATGTTTATTATATAAGCTGTTATTTACAGCATTTTACATTTTTACACACAATTTTACTTAGCATATAATTATGTGCACATTAAAATTATTGTAACGTTCTCTTTCTCGCTTTCGAATTTTTCTTTTTATTTATAATTTTGTGGGTAATTAGGCAAATTTGAAAAAAATTGCCAGCACATAAATAAAACTTAATGGGCAGAAAAACAGCTGCTTAGCTGGACAGCTGCAAATAACAGCAACTAACAGAATGCAGCTCTATTTATGTATAGGAAAAATATGACTTTAAAATACCCTATTATGTAAATAAAATAATAAGTTATATCTAATTTTATGTATATTGAATAATTGTTATTGAAAACGAAGTTATATACAAATTGTTCGGCTTGCAATTTTAAAGAAATGAATCCTTTAGTATAGTATTTATTTCATCTTATATATATTTAATTTCAATCAATAAAAATGTGAATAACATAAAAGAGCATTTTACAAACGAAAAATTCTGTTTTCTTGCAGTCACTCGATATAATAAAGTTTGTCATACAAATTTCTAATTTTATCGATAACATTTCAACCTTTTAAACTTTTTATACTATTTATATTTATTTATTTAATATATTCAACATTAATTTGATCAATCTGTAAGCGAAACATACTGTTACTTACAATTTGTGAGTTATTTTTAAATATATCTGAATATTCAAACGTTTTTTTCGCAACTAAAAAACACAGACATTGAATGCGTAAATCTGAGAAACTATTTTGCGTAAAATTAAATATTTTGACGGATCGATAATACTGTTGATGCTGCTGAAGAATAAAATGAATATATAAACCGTAAACCAATTTTATAATACTCTCTCTGCAGGAGCAATAAAAATATATCTCTCTGTATACTGCATTGAATATTAAATGTAGCCCAAAAAATTTTGGTGGATTCGCCCTAATTGCACAACATGAATTATATATATGTATATAACTGTCTGTCTGTTCATGCATATAAGAATGAATTTTGTAGTATAGTACGCTTTGAATTTGCCGAAATGTCGCTGAGCAGCAAACGGGGCGTATGCGCAACATGCGTATGCATAAATTCACGCTTAATTAGCAACACGCACTTGCCACGCCCCCCACATTTTCGAAACTTGTTTTTGGGGGGGGGGCGTCTAATTAACGTTTTCCGGGCAAACTGGGCTTGAATGTGTTATTTAATTCATTACATGTTAGTTTGGTGTAAGGCTCACAGGTAAAAGGATGTAAATCAAAAATTTTTAATGTAATGTGGCAGCTAATTAGTTGGCGAATTATAACTCGCAATAAATTTGACAGACTTGTTTTACCCTTTTGGGGAACAGAGTATTTAAAAATAATTTGATTACTTGGCACAAATTTAATTGTGCCACACGCCACGCGTTTGTTTTCCCATTGTCTTATTAACTGGCTTTTTGACGCAATTAAGTTGCCACATCACCTACATACTACACCCAACCTGGCCACGCCCAATTTAGAGTAGTGAAGCACGCACGTGTCTTTGACGCAACTTTGGGAATCATGCTCTCAAGCATTTGACTGCTGTTGCACGCACGTTTCAACCTGCAACAAGGAAGCAGACCAGGAACAGGAAGCGCCAGGTAGCAGCACCAGGAACTGCCAACCGAGTGTTGTCTGTGTGTATAGTATACTAAGTAATGTGTGTATGTGTGTGTTTTTTCAACTTTTAACCAAATTGTTTAACTTGGTAATTAAAGCGCATAAGCACGCAACACAATGCACACACAGTTTGTGCGTGGCAATAAGCTGCAAACTAACTACATCAGATACTGTGGCAGCATCATATTTTGGTTGTTAATATCTAGCTAAAAGCTTGAGGGAAATAAAATAGTTAGATATTAAAAAATAAATATATGTAAAAATATGTTTCGGCGTGCGTTTCTACGACTTCCAACAAAAATAAAAACAGAAAACAAACTAATCACATTCTAGTTAATCCGGGAAACGTTGTTCTGCTATATAATTTATTTTTAGTGACGCTACGTTCGATACGTTCAAATAATATAACATAATTCGTATTAATTTAAAAAATACTGCCAACTGCAATTATCGTATTTTATTGGAAAAATACTGTCTACTGTGATTGTTGTAACAGTGCTAAATAAGCTAACAGTGCTGTATACGTTAACAGTGCTGTAAACGGTAACAGCGTTAACAGAGTTTTCCCAAAATTTTATTTCTAGAACGTTTCTTCTAGCACCTACGAATCACAGGAAAAAAATTTTAACCGTACGGTTCAGCTGCTCTTAATTGATAAATACTCTTTTTTTGTACCATTTTTATATACAGGTTTCATTTATATTTCCAAAAATAGTATCCTCATAATAAATTATAATTATTTAAGCAGATCTATAGACGTACATTGCAAATATTAAGAGACAAAATAAATGTCAAAGTATTAATTATATTTATTAAATTATAAATACCTTCAAGTTCTCATAAGTACTTCCAAGTCATTATAAAATTATTTATTTAGTTCTTTTTAGTTATTTTATTAGTTCAATTTCCAATACTTTACAACTCTTGAAAGCATGATGAAAATATTCTCATTAAATGGTTTAATATAGAATTCTTTAATTTTCTTTTAAATACTTGTGGCAAACTCTTCTAACAAACTGGTAATAATGCTAAAAAGAACTTACTTATCCCCCATACACAAATCTACATGCACACAAATGTTCAAAAACAAATTGAACTTTCCATGTAAGAGAGGATTCAATAAGGAAATGGAATAAGAAATACGGAAACAAAAACAAGAAAAATAATACGGATATATGTTCTAAAGCAAAAGAACATTCAAATTGACATTTTGGTTCCCATGACAAATTAGAAAGACAATGCATTAGCATAGCATGCATTTTTCGGAAATTTTCCTTTTTTTTCTCTGCTGTCTGTCGTCTTTCGGATATTGAAATCAACAAAAACCATCGCCCCCAATAAGCTAACATGACAAATCATTTACGTAGTATTATACGATGGCTGTCGAAACAAATTCCGACAGAATATAAAGGAAAAACCAAACTTTTGCTACCAGCAAACTATTAGATAGATTACTTGCTTAGTTGGGTTTTCAGTATCAGTTCAGCTTACCTTGGTTTGGTACTGCCAGTTGACCATGCTTAAATTCCAATTCAACGAACCCATCCTTGGCATAAAATCCATTCATGTAACCCATACCATAATACACGCATTGTGTTGCACTCATATGGAATGCGCAGCTGGCATTCGGCCATTTGCCTTGCACAATTTATAGCATATCTATAGAGGCAGCGGCAATTACAAGTGCGTATGTATGTGTGTGTGTGTGTGTGGGAGTGTGTAGACACAGTAGTGTGCCACTTGCCTGATAACAAGGCATTTCCTTCTGCTGCTGCATAAAATCTTATAAATTGCAAATTGAATTTAACGATAAACATCGAAGCACACAGAGAGTACATTAAACATTAAGTGGATATACACTAAGAAAAAATACACTCTAAATATTCATTAAACTCTTAAAAAGTAAACTTAATAAACCGTACACTCTTCAATAAACTTTTAAAATTCAATATGTATTTAAAATTATAAATATGCAGGTATAAATATTACTAATCTTTAATATGTTACTTTAAAAAAATAAATATATAAACATAAAAGCTTAAATTTCGTCAAATTAATTAACTTGTATGATTATTTTTAAAACATTAGATGGAAATATTATTTTCTATTAACTTTACTAAATTAAAGTCATAACAATAAAAATAATAAAAAGCATTTTTAAAACCAATAAAAAATAATTGATAGTTCAACAAAAAAATATAAAATAAACATTTCATGCTAAATATATAAATTTTTCATACCAAAATCGAGGCAAAATCCGTGTGATTCAAATAAAAAAAAAATGAAATAAATATGAACTTTTAAATAAAATATTAAATTAAAAACATTACACTCTAAACAATGAGAGTAAATTTCCAACAATATAGAATTGTCTTATTGAAGATTTTAAAAATTTTCTGAACAGGTACAATCGTTTTAATCTTTTTTAATCAATAGATTAAATTAGTTTTTTTTTGTAATTGTATTTCTATTTTGTATTTTTTTTATTATACGTATTTAATATCCAGAAAAGTCTGCATTAAAGACTAAATAGAGCAAGTATCTTATTTAAATTGAAAAATACGACTTATCTATTAATCTACTAGTTTAAGCTAAATAAAAATTAGCTTGTTAATTTAAATTTGAGTTAAAAATTGGTAGGAAATGTGGCTAATTTAGGCATCAAGTTGGTAGGTGAGATATTAAAGTGTCTGAATTTTTATGGCAAATAAACATTTAGAATTCGAATTTTTAATATATCACTATCTGGATAATGATATCTGAATATCTGGATAATGATATTTTAAAAATTCGAATTCTAAATATTTATTTGCCATAAAAATTCAGACACTTTAATATCTCACCTACCCAAAAATGAGAATAATTTTAAATTTATTATCATATTCCTTATAACTTTCTGTTAAGATTACAGTTTCCAATAATTTTTCTCAGTGCAGCAACTAGCATTGCATTTACCATATTGAAATTACACTGACCATTGTTATTGTGGGCCACTGCGAATGCTTCTGTTGCAATTGACACTGATTGCTGTTTTGGTCAAGTGGCATTGTCCATCTTGAGAGATTGAGAAGATGAGAGCATATAAGTCCTACACTTGCCGTAATCAAGAACTAAATAAATTTATTGACTAAGTTACTAAGACCAAACTCAAATTGATATTAATGTGATTTCTTCTCTTTCTTTCTCATTGCAGGTGAGTTGTTGTGAACTGAATATATACGTACTTGGTTACTTGAATACTTGAATACTTGAACATGTGAGTTGAGTACAATGTAAGACAGTTAAGCTTCTTAACCTTTTTGGCTTGTTTATATGTGTATGTGTAAGTCGAGACATTACAATTGAGAATATTCAAGCCAGTTTACATTAAGCATTTGCCACTCAAAGATGCCACAATCACTTGCTTCAGGCAAACACAGCACACCAAACAGACATTACATTCAACATTTACAACTACGCACACACACGCACACACACACACACACGCACACACACACACACACGCACACACACAGCCAGACAAGCAATTATGTTGTGAAACTTGGGGGGAGAAAAGTCAATGCTATTCCATAAGCCCCAAACCCGGCATTTTGTTCATAATTTATAAGCCGCCCGAAAAAAAAAAAAAACCCAAAATTCAGATCCAAGCCAGACAGCGTGGCGTTGTCGGCGACACGCCCCCACAACCCCTAAATAGGGGGAAATAAGGCTGGAAAAAAGGGTAACAACACTAAGGAAAATCCAAAATGGCAAAAAGAGGAAGTAAAAATATTTCGGTTTGAATGCTCCGGATTGCAATATACTCTATCGAAACAGTTAAAAACTTGTTAGATAGATTTAATAGCAAATTTCGGGTAGATACCTGGCTATAAAGGTCGCGCTAATAAGTTCAGTTTTTTAAGAATATATAATCAGTTAACAATTGTTAACAATTGGAGAAATATAAATTCTTATAAACTTAAAAAAAAAAATAGAAAAAAATCACTTTGTTCGCTGCTTTTATATATCAAAACGTATACTACAATTTGATAGATCTAGTTTTAATTTAAATGAAATTAATTTTATTCTTTGATTAAACAAACAGTCGAGCATTGTAAAAGCCCAATATACTCTCCTGTTACAGAGTATAAAATGAAGAAGAAAAATAAAATAAAATGGCAGGCAAAAGTCAAAAACTAACTGGCTTTTGTTAGAGTCGCGCCATGTGGCCATTACGGATGTCTGCGTATGTGCGGGTATGTGGGTGTGCGGGTGTGTGAAGGTATTACCAACGGAGTATAAGTGTATAAACGTATGAACATTGTATATGCGTCTCATACATAGTCTGTGTGCATACCCTATAAAAAGGAAAATGCAATATAAGGCAGTTGTGTTTATAATATTTTTTATAATATTTGGCAGCAATTATTTGATTGGAAATTTTATGTACTATATACATATATTCAATTGAAATTGTAATCAATTTAGACAAAGAATATTATAATATTTTTAATTAATTTCCGTATCTAGATATTCTTTTTGAAGTTGTATTGTCCTGTTAATTTTCCTTTGTACTCTATAAACAATATTTATAGACTAATTGGAAATATACTGAGGGCGTTTAGGACTTTAACTTTAAATATTTTATTATTTGTAAAACTTAAAAAAGAGTTTAAGATTTTGTAAAAATTAAAAAATTTGATCAACTTATAACGTAGATTAACAATTAATTCAGTATAGCAAATAGTTAGGAATATAAATTACTGAAATCAAGCTTTCATTTTTACAAAAGTTACTTTTTATGAGTAGTAAATATTTTATTTTATTTTTTTTTAAAATTTTTTTTTTTCATTATTTCCCTGATTTATACATTTTTTTAACCTAGTTAATGATTTATATTACAGTGTTGTGTCTAAGCCTTTATTCTGTAAAGTTATACTCAGTGTTTTAATTAATATATAAATTATACGTGTGATATTTATTATTTAGAAAAAATGGGGAGAGAACTTAATGCCTTTTTATAGTAAATAGAATAAAATGATTTTCCAGGAATTATTATGGCAATTACAACATATATTAGAGTTTTGGCTAAACATTTCCTTAGCATATTATAAACAAGGGTTATTTTTGTAGTTTATTCTTTAATGGGCATTTATTTTATTTTCTCCTGAAATTATTATGTCAATTACAACATATTTGAGTTTCTCAAAAAATTGCCCTAACATATTTTAATTACAGGGTATTAGAATGATTTTCCTGTAATAATGATGCCAGCAAATCATATTTGATAGTTTTGTCTAAACATTGCATAATTACAGCGTATCTTATAGTTCAATCTTTGTTGGTTAGTTATTTTGTACTGCCTACGTTTATTTTTCCCCCCTAAGCACGTTTTTACGTTTAACCTTTTCATCCCTTTTTAGCCATATTGTTGCTGTTATCCTTGTTGTTGTGCCAATTGTTCTTGTTATTATTGTTGCTGTTTTTGTTATTATAGCATTGTTGTTCTTATTGTTGTTGTTGTTTTCGCATAAATAATTCAACATGAAGACACGCAAGCTTTTCTTGGTTCTATCTTTTTTCCAAAGGAGTTTTATTGTACTTTTTGTTGTTGTTGTGTAGGGTCAACTGATTTGTGGGAATTTGCACTCTCGCTATATTGTCTTAACTCTCTACCATAACCAGTTTATCTACGACCTTAAAGTCAACTTTTTGCTGTATAAGAATTTATTAATATTGAAGTGAAGTTTAGATCTTAAATTTAATCAAATCTTACATCTGGATTTTAAAACTTCCCAAAACGCGTCAGTTTCATAAATTTGCAATTTTCATATGATTTACATACTTTGGATTATATGTCGCAGCAATTATTCAAAAGCCAGTTTTCTGGCACCCACAAAAAGTACTTCCTAAGCGATTTCTCAATTTGCATATGTTACACATACCTCAAACCCGCTCCTCTCTCTCTGTCTTTCTCTCTTTCTCACTCACACACTTACACACCATTTCACACACTCATTTGTTGGCTTTGGATTCGCTTTGGGACTCAACTTTCTGGCCCGACTCTGACAGTCAATTTGCTCAAATAAATTGAATTATGTGGCATATTTTTTTTTTTTCTTTGTGGTACGTCTACATAGTTTTAGCCTAAAGTTGTTCTAGCCTTTTGGGAACAGCTGCTGCATAAAGCTAATCAAATTACTTCACATGTGACATGTTTGATGGCCAGTTTAAATGACTTTGCAAGTGTTGGGAATATTGTGAAAATACTTTTACTTATACGTATATAAACTTGTAACTAAATAAAACAACTGACCAAACTTTTTAAAAACATATTATTACGTAAAAATTTACGCATAAATTTTAATTATGTGCAAACCGGAAAACACAAAAAAAAAACAAAGCAAACAGCGAAAATATAAAATCTAAAAATATAAATTATGAATTTTGTAAAAACAAACAAAAACAATTAAGAGAGTTTTTAATATAGATAAATAAATATGGGCTAGCTAAATACCCTTTAAAAGCAGTAAAGGCAATACTTACCTTATAAGAGAGATTTTAAAAATATTTGATAATATTTTTTACCTTAAAAAATTGTATGTTATTATCAGCAGAAAAACAAGTTAAAGATTAAACCCTGCTGTTTAATCGTTTGAATAACTTGATAATACCATTTTGATTAATTTTTTTTTGTTTTTTTCTGCTACCAGGGTATATAAAGACAAATACAAAAACCCCAAAACCAGAAGCGAACCCAAAACAATTTAAACTTTGTTTTTTTTTTTCGTTTGCTTTCACGTTGCGGTATAAATCCTAAGAATAAAACATTTAGCCAAAACCATTTTTGTTTTAATGCGAGTAATGTAGAAAAAAAAGTAAATAAATTAAGAAAATATGAAAAAATACATGCAGTGGAGCTCATATCTCATAATGAGATGATAAATTGTTTAACGGCACTGTGGAGAAAAAAAAAAAAAAACCGGAAATCCAATTAAAAATTGTGCTGCTTCCGTTTTGCATTTGGCGAGCTGTTGCCAAACAAAGCCGCATAAAAAACAAAATGAATTTTATTTCATTTTATGCTCTGTAGGAATTGTTTAGCTTAGTGAGCAAGTTGTGCACAACATGTGGTGTATATACTTAATATTTAATACAGCTTGCAACTTTTCTTTAACAAACATAAATTGCAAAAACATTTAAGTGCATATTGTATAGCCCGGCTCATAAAAACCCAGCCCTAATGAAGAAAACTCCCAATTGAACTTCAAGAACGACAACCCTGACACTTCTACCATGTTGAGCGCCATTTTATGACTGTACTCTTGGCGTTAATGTCCTTGTGCATTCCATGGAATTCTCCATAGCTACTTAATTAGATTTGCCAGTCAGCCACTTGGCCTGCTCAAGAGTGTGTGTCCTTAGATATCAAGTATGCCCAAAAAAAAAAATATATATATATTCCTTTCAAAGTCGCGTCCATTCTACTTTCGTGGCGATTGCGTATAAAACGTTAGCGTCATAAACCTTTTGCTCTCTCTGGGCAATACGTAATGAAATTAATGGATATGAAAAAATGGAAGTACACAGAATATAGGGAGGGGGGGGTAGAAGGCTCCTAAAAGTCCTAGGCAATTCGAAAAACAAGCACTTAATGCCTGAATACTGAATATTGAATAAAATATTTATAAATCATTTAAATATGCCGTCTCAGTTAATGTATTGCCATTAAAGCAACTGAGTTAAATTGCAGTTGAGAGTATAGATGTTGTGAAAATAAGAAAAAACAATTTTATTAAATTTTTTTGGCTCAATAGTTTGTTAGTTGAATACTTATACTAAAAATAAATAGAATAATAAATAAAAAAATATTTTTCAATCATGTATGGAAGGCATATTCTCAGTAAATGTAAAGCCCTTAAATCAACTGAGCAGAAGATTAAAATTTGAGTGTATAGATATTCTGAAAATAAAAAAAAAAATTTATATAATTAAGTTGGGTTTATAGTTTGCTAAAAATATAATTTGCACAATTTTTATTACTAATATTAATTTGTTTTTTTTTTTTGCTGTTTTAAGCTGCAGCTTAGGGAACAATTACTAATTTTTAAAAGACTTTTTAAATTCGTTATTATAGTTAATTTATAATAAGCTTTATTTGACTGCGAATCGAAGCCAGAAAATTGCATGCCAAGAACTAATACTCTATCTATCTATATCATAACTATCTGCAAAGGTTAAAACAATTATTATAAACATAATTTAATGATTATACACAGGCGATAAAATCTTTAATAATAAGAAATTCATAAAAATAGAAAATATGCTTTGTCTATTTATATTTTTGATTTAAAAATATATACAAAAATTCTATATAAAACTCTCTAAAAAATATTATAAATATGCCATATACAACTACACACAAGTTATAAAGACATGAGCTTAAGCGTATCAATAGGATTATCTTTTGATAAAAATATCATAGATTTTTTTGGACCAATAAAAAATGGCAGCTGTTAAAATGGCCGTTAAAAAGCAACTTTCAATTAAATTCAAACGGAAAGTGAGATAAAAAGATGTGACATCCAAAACACACACACACACACGCACAGGCAATAAAACACACACATTCATAGAAGCACCTATATAGCATATATGTATATGTACGTATACATATATATGTGTGTGTATATGTAAACACGCTCCTCGCACACAACTCAATTCATGTGAAGCTTAACAGGCCATAACGAGCAAAGCCACAGGCCAAAAACGTACACATTGGCCTCGTCCTTTCCACACCTAGACAGCAACTGACACACACACACACGCACACACACACACACGCACACCCACCCACACTCATGCT